>JAJKFL010000039.1:38585609-39185609 GCA_021186555.1 Reticulitermes speratus | reverse complement strand
ACAGCAGCAGCAGTATCAGCATGGGGAAAAAAATTAGCTGCTCATTTAGGCACTACAATTCCCTGTCTCTTTTTATGTTTGGGGATTAAATAAAAATAAGGGATGTGAAGTGAAGGGTGTGAAGTGATGTGAAGTAAAGTGCTTTGGTTTCGAAGTGAAGTGAATTAAGTTCTTGGGGGATATAATTATCATGTACTTTGGTCTGACTTTATACTGAGGATATTCTAACGCACTGAAATTAATTAATGTGTGGGTGTTTTTTTTCCTTGTATTGTGTATGGGTGTTTTTGTAAGTTGTGGATGTTTTTGTAAGGTGTGGATGTTTTTGTAAGGTGTGAATGCTTTTGTAAGGTGCGGATGCTTTGTAAGGTGTGGATGTTTTTGTAATGTGTGCACGGTGTTCTAATATGTGTACTTGTATTTACTGTATGTATTTTGTTTTGTATGTGTATGGGTGTTTTTGTAAGGTGTGGATGTATTTGTAAGGTGTGGATGCTTTTGTAAGGTGTGGATGTTTTGTAATGTGTGTACGGTGTTCTAATGTGTGTACTTGTATTTACTGTATGTATTTTGTTTTGTAATTGTGTATAGTTTGTTTTGTATTGTTATTTTTATGTATATTATATGTCCATTTGTATTGTGTGTACTAGTGTAAGCACTACTGCCACCGGGTGAAAACATTTGTATTGTGTGTACTAGTGTAAGGACTACTGCCACCGGGTGAAAAACCAATTGCAGTAAATAATAATAATAATAATAATAATAATAATAATAATAATAATAATAACAACATTGTCCTCCCATCTTTATCTAAGGCATTTAAAGTGGTCTCTTCTCTCTTTAGGTTCCATCACTAAAATTACACAATCATTCATATGTGGGACAACAAAACAGACTGCAATATGCAGGACCATCTGCACTGCCCAGGATTGCCCACTACATGACCACATGCTTCACGAACCGGACAAGCAATTTCTCAATGAGGCCCCCATACACTGTGAACAAGTAGTATTAAATCCTCAATTACCATCAACTTATCAATGCATGAATCAATTTCTTCACTGGACAACACACCTCATTACCATTGCAACTTATGTTCATCCACAGAAAGTAAATAAATATTTGTCATCAACATCCAACTTTGAATCCCCAAACATGATACACACCTTTACTACAGGGACTCCTTGCAATGCAGTGATTGTGGCTGTTGGGAAGCCTCCTCGTCTGCAGTCAATCACCTCCACATATATGGTGTACTGGGGTAAGGGCCTCTCTGGGTGCATTTTGCTGAATCTGAAATTGATGACACACAATGTCACTTACAACAGCACCTTCTTCTATGAAGCCACCCCAAAACTATCAACTAAACATACCCATTACATCAAGCACTACTCGTGCTGTGTAGGAGAGAACCCAAACACCATGCACCTTCACAGATAGGTACCCACAATCCAGAAGAATGTGCTGCCTCCATCTTCTAGACAGAAGAAACATAAAGGTAAAGTGGTCCCATACAGGCCTTGACAGGCCCTTAGGGCTCCAGGAGGTCGAGGCTCCCAGGTTTTTAGACAATCGGCACATGAAGATGGTAAGGTTGTCAGCCCTACGCACCGGCCGCCTTTACCCCCCAGGAAAGATTCCTGGTACTCATTTCTGTTAGAGGCTGAGTCGACCCCAAGGCCATAGTGCGACCGAAACGATTATGTCAATGAAATATTCCAGTGACACCATCAGGAATCGAACCCGCGACGTTCCGGTTTGTACAGCAGTGCCTCAACCAACTGCGCCACCACGTGCCCCACAGAAGAAACATGGAGTCACCATATCCCTCCAGAACACTTGCACCTATCCACCAGCATACATCCCTGCAAAACAGTAGTCTTCACAGCACTACCGCAAGAACATCTGATCTCTCTTACCATATTATACATGGTGATGCAAACTAAAGGTGATTAGTTACTTTAAAAATACTACAGTTAATCACATCTTTTAAGTAAAATTGATGAATAACAAAAGAAAAATATGCATATAACATAATGTAAGGCACATTCGGATATTTGCATCCTGGACTCTTCTCAGATGATGATACCATTACATCCACTGCATAGACACCCCAATTAACTAGCATGCATTAACTATTACAACCATAAGACCAAACCCCCCTGTCTGCCACTAATATTGATAATTAATTATAACTGACTGCATCAGTGTCAATTAACTAATATTAATCTCATCATCTGCTGTAGTATTTAACTAACAATTACTGTTACTGTACTACTCATATTGCTGCTAAAAAAATTGTTTTTTATGGTGAATACACAATGTCATCACTAATGCAGCCTGCACACACACATCATGTAAACTGCTGTTGAAAAAACTTGAGCTATCCCTTGTCTAGGGGAGCTTATCTTCGGCATAAGGCACCAAAAGTCAACATATCTGTCACTCAGCTCCACTTACAGCAAACAACAAGAAGGTATGAAGTTTTATCTATATGCCACATCTCCTGCCCAAATGTGAAACTTTCACTCAGTTTCAATTGGCTGCAGGTGAATCTGTAATGCCTGCATCACAGCTCAGTCGACATAATCCTAAAAGAGGGTTCCTCCTAAAGAATGTAACCACTGGAAATAAATGTCCTGCAAAGCTGAACACACTGGGAATGCCAACCAAAGTGACTATGTGGCATTCACTGTGGCTGATGTTACAATTTGGTCTTTTTGGCAAGTAACCACCTGTTGAAGGAAGCATCAAGAAACAGATTTCTCTTGCCTCCACAACTGGTACAACAGGTAAAAAACAACTTAACTACATAAGACATGTTTACTGTTCAACAGACATGAATACTTCACTGCAGCTAGGCAAATTAAACTTCGTATCAAGACAGGGAGATCAGAGACATCACAACACTATTACATGCAAAATCCAAGTTGTTATTCTTTCCAAATAAAGTAACGTTGTTTCAAACTACACATGACCTAACATTTTACATATTCAACGACCTCCCCATCAGCAGCCTGAGATAATAATGTGCACCAGTGAGAGGCAATGGTCAGCTTCCATACAATGCCTCCAATCATGACACAACCTAGAAACAAGAGACAGACATCCATGACCCCGGTGGGATTCGAACCCACGATCCTAGCAAGCGAGCGGCCGAATACCCACGCTATAGACCGCACGGCCACGGGATCGGCAATTACTTACTATACATACCTTAATTATGAAGCCAAGTGATACCGTCCTTTCTAGATTCAACTTCTCTGGATGATGTGTTTTCCGCATAAGACGGAATTCACAGGAGGGGTAATCGAACTAGTCAGGCTCGGTAGGCATTAGTTCTAATCTTCAGGGAATATTTACGCGTGGAACGTTAAAGGATTGCTGTCCTAGACTCCACGCTGTACTTAAAATGAAACACTGCTGGTATTTTCGCACTTTCTTGGTTTATTGTCAGGAATTATTTCTTTTACGTCCCAATAGTTCACTTCGAAAATTTATCCAGAACTCAGCACTTTTAAAATTAATCGCACCAGGATATCACTCCGCTCCATCCAGTATATGTTAAATGTTAAGTTTACTCGTGCATTCGGATGTACCGAAATACACTATTATTAACACAGTCACTCCTCAGTATTACGTTCTCACACTATTTCACTTCATAATAATTTCTAACCAACCTTTTGTTGTAATATGGCCGAAAATCACAGAGCACCAACAATATACGTCTCAAACCAGACGCATGCCTCCGAACCTTTGAGTAGTGCTTCCGCCATATTTCTCCCCTCTTTTAAACTAACAGTAATCCTATTGGTCGAAATGTAAATTGAAACAAAATCTCATAGGCCGAATTCAAATTTCTTAACTACCTGTAACCTAATTGGTCCTATAATCCCGCGCTGTAATCTCTGAATTAACTTCGGAACCCCATCTCCCAATGACGCACTACTGGTAGCTTTCCTACTAAAATTTACGGACTTTTAATTTCACGTATAATGGTTTCTCAACATAGCGTCTGTTTCCTAGATTTTTTAGAAAACGCGCGAAATTACAAAAGCCTTCAAGTTGTTTTAGTTTCATTAACTACTCTCCCCCCACTTTGTTTATGGCTGCATCTTCCTATGCCTGATTTTCTAATTGTCTTGCCCAAGAAAAAATACTATGATGTCTATCAAGATGATGATTAGGACTCGAACCCAAACTGCCCGGTAACAAAAGCATTACATTCAAGTTTAGCTGCACTTCACATACATTACAGCTTGCTTGGATGTAATGAGCTGCAGTTTGCTGCTGGGACTCCATCTACTGGTTATGATTTCAGATTACCAACTTAACCAGATAATAGTACCCAAGCAAACACACTACAGGCAACAACTGACTAACTAACTCCATGGAGCAGAGTCCTTCTTCAGAAGCTAACAGGTCGTCAGCTAGTCAAGAAATTCCCCGCGTTTTATGGAACCCGAAGGTTCATTACCGCACTCACAAGAGCCCACCACCTGTCCCTATCCTGAGCCATATCAATCCAGTCCATCCCACTTCTTGAAGATCCATTTTAATATTATCCTCTCATCAACGCCTCGGTCTTCCAAGTGGTCTCCTTCCCTCAGGACTCCCCACCAAAACTCTGTATGCACCTCTCCCCTCATTCTTCTCGGTTTGATCACCCGAATAATATTTGGTGACGAGTACAGATCATTAAGTTCCTCGTTATGTAGTCTTCTCCACTCCCCTGTTACCCCGTCCCTCTTAGGCCCAAATATCCTCCTCAGCACCCTATTCTCGAACACCCTCAGCCTATGTTCCTCCCTCAGTGTGAGAGACCAAGTCTCACACCTATACAAAACAACAGGCAAAATTATAGTTCTGTATATCTTAATCTTTGTATTTTTGGATAGCAAACTGGAAGACAGAAGATCCTGCACCGAATGATAACAAGGATTCCCCTACTTCAATCTGCTCTTAATTTCTTCCTGAATGGAATTTTGATTTGTTAGGGTTGTTCCCAAATATTTGAACTGTTCCACCCTTTCAAAGGATTTATTATCTAACTTTATGTTGTGATTTTGTCCTGCATTCTGATTGCGAGACATGACCATGTACTTAGTTTTCTCAGCATTTACTTCTAGACCAATCTCCTTACTAGCAACTACCAAAGCTTCTGTGTTTTTCTTTATAGCATGTACACTTCCACCCAATATATTAATATCATCAGCATAAACTAGAAGCTGATGTGTACCATTTAATTTCAAGTTGGTAGATAAACCATACACAGAGGACAAACTTACAGAAATTTCCAAGTGCAAGGTATTGACAATTCATAGACGAGAAATTAGAAAGTTTTTAGTAACTCATTCAACAGGCATGACACATGTCTGAAAGATGAAAGAGGTCTCCTTCAACACCTGCTATGACATGCAGTAACTTATATACTATAACAGAGATTTTTAATGTACATTCTCTGAGTGGGACTGTAAATTCTGTGGGCATGTTCTGTGTTCATCTGGTAACCCTGCAGATGGTGCTGAAAGTTACGACCTATATAACATATATAACTATTCAACTGTACTTGTAAACAAGCCTTCATAGACAGTATATGATGGTGTGTAAAGCAATTCTAATACCTTATGGAAGGGCCCAAGGATCTGCATGCCGGCACAACTTTTTAAAGTTCTCGTTCTCAATATGAGTGATAATTAGCCTTGGTCAAGATGTTTCACTTGAACAACTGGCTTCGGTTGCGGAGGGACATAAATATCGCCTATCCTCAGTCCACCTTCTTCATCTTCTGATGGTTCCTCCTCTTCACGAATTTCTGACACATCCGGAGCATTTTCTTCCATTCCATCACTTTGATACCGTCCTTGATCTGCATCGTTGTCGGGTCTGATATTTTTCTGTGGCATTGTCACTACAGTCAAGTCGCAAAAATAAATTGTCCCGTAACAAGTCTATAAAAATCAGCAACAAACACGATTAAGTTAGGTTAGATCAACACAATCTACGCCTGTCTTTACAATTTCCATGAACTCACAGTTCCTAAGTTTCTCTATAATTGCTGTCCTTCATCAAGTACATCTAGCTTACACATTAAAAACTTATCACGCACAAATTTTCACATAATGCCACGCACTTAAAAAATTTTCGGATTTTATGGCGCTTATAACTATACGTAGAAACATGACGTAAATTGTTGGGGCAATGGTCATAGACATGGATCAGAGATGACTACTCCACAGAATTGGGAATTTTATGTAAGAAGATTGAGATCTCAACTTGAATAATCAGTAATTACAGTTGTATATTTTACCTTTTAATTCTTACATACAGCCTGATGATGGAAAAGCAATAAGTACTAAACATTATAGGTGTGTGTCTGCCTTAGTTATCCGGCACGCAAATTGCATGTTTTCGGCGCCGTATTACGTATATTGTCATCTGTAGCCTGTCTTCATCTTCGAGATTTTACATTACCTCATAACGGCACCATTTTCGGAAAAAAGTTATTGAACATAAAATGTCTTGATTCTCTCTACAACTTTGTATGAAGCATTTCTCATTCTACTAAGAATTCAGAGAGATATAATAAATTTACATAGGTCATCATGTAAAGCACTCGTTCCTCTTGTCACATTTTAACTAAACTTGAATTTCCTCGACAGATTTTCGAAAATTCCTCGAATATCAAATTTCATGGAAATCCGTCCGTAGAAGCAGAGTTGTTTCATGCGGAAGACAGACAGACATGACGAAGCTAATTGTCGCTTTTGGCAATTTTACGAACGTGCCTAAAAAAGGCGCGCTCTGACAATTGCAAAGTTACAGCCGATGATGGCAGTACATATAGTGGCGTAACTATATTTTTTGGCGCCCGGAGGGAGTAATTGAAATAGCCACCGCTAACAGAAAACATGAGCTGTAAAAAATCAGTTTTCATCTAAAATATTCATTTTTCTGAGCATTTTCCAACCCCTTTGGACTCTGCCGCCCGGGGAGGCCACACCACTCGTCCTTCACCCCCCCCCCCCCCCCCCCAGCTACACGACTGTGTATACACAACTGAAAATTTGCTCGTATTTGTGATTTCTTTCCTTCAGTACATAATGGACTCCACAGGGACAACGTGTCTGCGCTCAGGGCCGAACAAAGGGGCTGGCAAGCCGGGCCGCCGCCCAGGGTGTCAACTTATAAAGGGAGCTAAGACGACACTAAAATAATCTTAAATATGACGCTAGTAAACTCAGGTTGCCACACGCGAAAGAACTTCTCCGCAAATTATCCGCATTTTGTGCACGCGCCCTCAAAACGGTTCAGCAGCCCTATTTTAGGTCGAAAAAGCTTAAAGAAAACCGATTTTAAGGGACGCCAAATTATTAGCCTGCCCGGGGCGCTAGCATGACTCCGGCCGGCCCTGTCTTGTGTTCTAAGGAAAATTCAGCTCAGAAAGCCATATTGGGTACACCCAAGAATCAGACTTTTAAATACACTATTTTATAAATTATACGAGGATTTAGAACAGCTGATCAAATAAAGTGACATATGGTAGCCCCAACTAGACACAAATGAGTTGCTGAAAGAAGTGTCACTTTACATAAAACAGCAGCAATTACAGAGGCAGAACCTGGAACAGAAGCAATGTGAAAACCCTGTTTTAGTCTACAGGATTACCAAGTGGATACATGTGATGAAGTTATCCCCGTAAACATCACAAAAGCATATGTGAGAGAGGAGATAAAGTTCCATGTTTTCTTAATGTTAGTATCAGATGGTGGTGAGTGGTCAGTTTCATGCCCCTTATGCCCTGTGGATAGGGAGCTGAGAGGGCCCCAGAGCTGTCTGGATGCTCTGCCTCTTGTGAATTGAACCATAATTCTTCAGTTGCCCAGCCTTCAGCTTAGACACTACACTGTGTTATCCTGCACCAAAATGGACAAGTAACATAAAGAAACAGACTGGCAGCAGCTCATGTAGGCAACATTTCTTTTGCTCTTTCTCCAGGATTTACACTCAACAGAATGCACATGGGAACATAACTTAAAACTGCGCAGTAACAGCAAGTAACAAAATTCTTGTGACTTCTGTGGCACAATCACTTTCACTGTCCCATCATTCATTAGTCCAAATTTAGCAAGTTTGTCATCTAAGAGTGCAGAGAATGTTGTTGGAAATTTTCTCTTCTGCAATATGGAGTATGACCCTTCCAATTTCCTCTAATATTGTCTAGCCTCCAATAATCATAATGTCTATGTCTTTTGTACCAAAATTATTATTCGTTTCTGATTTCCCTTATAGCTGTACATTTATTGAAATACCTATCCACACTAAGATGCTACAGCCTGAAAGACCAAGGATTATCTTGTAAGATGGTACAATGACAATATTTTTATTTTATTAACAGCATAGTCCTTTGCTATTAATTACAAAACTGCACATTTGTTTAGGCATTGAAGTAGAACAGGCTGTTATTACACTACAACAAACACTGCTTCAGAATAAAGATTATGGTTTCCTCAGAGATGATTACATGTAACTTGGAAGATAAGTAACAACATCCATCTGAAATGTTTGTACATATTTATCACAATACTTAGCACTGTATCTCATGGACATTCAAACTCATCACCATGAGAACCTCAAATCTCATGCCACTCTGAATGACAATAAGATTATGTGTGGTTTTTAGCTCATGTATATTATTATTTGGAGTAACACTGAATGCATTTTGTTGTGACACAGTTCTGTTTTGGATATGAACAAGTGGGGACAGAAGTGATGTTACATTTGTAAACATCTGTGCAACTATAAACCTAATGTTTGGTAAGAAAAGCAGAAGCCTTCTAAATATTATTATACATATAAACTGTATAGAACAAAAGGTTAAGGACACAGCAGCACAGAAATATGACATCACAGATTGCTGCTGTATGCCGAGTAAAGTGACTTCTCTGTGACTGTTCTTCCTTTTACCCTTAAGCCTAGAATGAAGGAAATAAGGTATTTCATCCACAGGTTTTCTATTTGAGATGTTACGGTAGGTTCTCGGTTCAACTGCAGACATGGGACAACAGCTGTCACAAACATGAGTCTATACTGGCGGAATTTATGTTCCCATACAAGGATTAACTGGTAATGTAACAAATGACATATTTCCAAGTATGTGGACTTGGTGGATGCAGGTTCACTCCACAGAAACACAGTGTGTACTGATATACTACAAGTCTGTTTATATATAAGATTCACACAATACCACAGTCATGGGCAAACTGACATACACACTTCAGCGAGGCTTCAGAAAGCTTGGTGTCCACCTGTTTGCTAGTGACGCTGATGAAGGGTGCTCTTTCAGTTCCTTTTCCTTTGCTTCCATTTGATCCTGTAAGCAACAGAAATATTCTATCAATTGAGTGAAACACCATGCATCTCTGTCAAGCACCTGCAGTGCCAGAGTAAGCCACAGCATAAATATGATACTTGCAGAACTTGCTGAAGTGCCCACTCTAACAGGTACAGGCAGTCCTCATTTAATGTTGCCACACTGCTGTCTCATTTTAATGCTGATGAATTTCAGTAACCAAAGATTTAATGAATGCTGCCTGAACTTGATTAGCATTGTTTTGGCTGGCAGCTGGTGGGATTTCCAATGCTCACACTCATTGGTTCAGCTGTTATTTGTTGTTGCTTCGTTGTATGCTGTGGCTTTCAGCAATGTAATCCCCAATACATGAGGACTGCCTGCACTGCTGATCACACTTTTTCGTGAACCTGAACATGTTCAATTTTTAAACTTTTGTAATTTTTCATTTATCAAAGCACTTCACCAATGCTCCATATTAACATTCATCTACCATCTGTGATGCACACTCTGGATCACAGTTGCTTAACCTTACTGGTGCTGTGGGCCAAAATTTTATCAAAGGACATTTCTGTCTCCAGGCTCGTCAAAGAATCATGTGGTGGATTTCATAGGTGAAAACTTCTAGACACTGCAGCCTATAGCATGAAGTATCACTTTCCAAACCACTGTTGGCCAGATGCTGAAAGCTTACCAGTAACTTCCTCTGATTCTCCCTGAAGGCTTCCACTGGGTTTGCAAACTGTTGATAGTATTCCAGCACCTCCCTCACATCCTCCACCTTCTCGGCAGCAATTGCTAAAAATACGACAGAACCGGTAAACAACAATTTCCTTGGCTATGAAATTTGCAGTTTTCATGGTAGTATGTATCAAGATTACAGTCTTTGGAGACGTTATTTCATACTCTTCAGCCTGAATATGGAAGCAGAACATTTGCCTGAAATTCTGATCCCTATCTACTAATCTGCATGGCATCACAATCCAGAAGACTACAACCCTAACTGTCAACACATACTGGACTGTATACTAGTGTACTTACTTCTTAAAAATGTGCCCAAATCCACCAGTGTCTGGTCATCATCATTCCCCTTCCACCTTGGCAGTCGTAACATGTTCCTTGGATGCAATTTCAGTGATTCACCGTTCCAGTCTACCACAATCACCTGCATCAGCACAGCAACTGAATGTCCCTCTTTATCACAATCCAAGAAATTCACTACACAAAATCAGAAACTTACAAACCGAAAACAAGAAAACAACACAGATCATATTCTTTGTGTAAAGAATATGATTTGTGTATCTGCTTCACTAATAAACTGTATTTCTCAGTAACTTCATCATCCACTATTTACTCTGGTTTCTACCATTTGTATCACCCTTTCCCATTCTAACAACTGGTTTAAATTCCCGAAATCTGCAGCTGACACCGCTGCGTTGATGAACTTACCTTGCTCAGATCTCGGTTCAGGCATTCCAAGTCTTTGACGTGATGTCCATCAACAAAATGTGTAGCATCCCTCACGAGCCTGTACATTATGTATCCATTGGGATCCAGGGCATCAAGAATAGGAAACACAGTCTGCATCCAAGCAAATCATCATTTCAAATTGCTTCATTCTGCTACAATGGCTAAGATATGTGCAATCATTCTACATAGGGCATAACAATTATTCATACTGCACCATGTGGAATCACATGTCACAGTCACAAAAGTGTTACACCATAAGAAATCAATGAAAACCTTACCATGCCCTGCTCTGCAGTAAACACAACCACCTCAAACAGTGGCGGTGCAACCTGCTCGAGGAAGTGATCCACACCTGGACGCTTCTTGAACCTCCATCCAGTCTTGTACTGCAGCAACACACAAATGTTACATCTCCATTTGTGGCACTGAGACCTTACGGCAAGTTACATGTAGTGTATATGAACAAGTTAATTGTCATTGCTTTGCCATAAAATTCAAAGAAAAGGATGTTATTAAACGTGATTTTAGGCTTCCGCCATGGTGTTAATGAGATCTGCATTTCTTCTGGGATTTTACACAGCGTAGATTGGTAGTTTGCTACTGACGTTTCAGGACAACCTATTGGTCCCATCTTCAAGGGTCAAGCAGCCCAAGAAGATGGGACCAATAGGCTGTCCCAAGACATCAGAAACAAACTACCAATCCATGCTGCATAAAATTGCAGAAGAACGCAGATCTCTTGTTGATTAAGCTTGCTATCTCATTTACATTAAGATTAATTAACAATATTGAAATATCAGATAAAAAGATAAAATTCATCTTCGCATGACCATGAATTTAGCTTGTCACTCTGAGGAAAGAATATTGGCTGAAGATTTTTACAGAGAAAATGTTGTACAGAATATTGAAATTAAAGAGAGAGCAACTTTCCAAGGAACTGAAGCCATTACACTCTGAGGATCTTAACAATTTGTACTCTACTCAGCAACTGGTAGGTAACTCATTTACTTTACAATAATGACTTGGGTACAGGCTGGAAGACTGGAGAACCAGGGTCTAATTCCTGGCACTGGTACAGGCTTCTCTCTTTGTCCCACTGTATAGACCAGTGGTTCCCAAACTTTTTTGGTCCACCGCCCCCTTGGTTCCATATACACACCCTTCTTCTTCTTCTTCTAGAAGGAAGAAGATATACACACCCACAGCGCCCCCCTACCTTTTTTAAAAAACATAAATGAGCTTTTGTTTCCACTTTTACTTTATATTTAAAAAATCGTTTAAATAAAATTAAACTAAACTTAATGTTTTATGTGTTAATTAATAAATTAAAATTTATTATATTTTTTTATGATTAACAATAATTCATCTAGCAATAGTTTATTATAAAATAGTATGTGCTTGAATTAGATTCATAAATTAAAATACTCAGAAATTTAGTTCATTTTGTATTTTTAACACAACAAGTACTTTATTTGAATTTTATTATAAAAATAAATGCACTACTTGTCTACTAGCGCCCCCCTGTGATAATAACAGCGCTCCCTTCCACCTCTCGTACCTATTAGCGCCCACCTCGGTAATCCCACCGCCCCCTAGGGGAACCACTGGTATAGACCAACTCTGGGGCCCATTTAGCCTCCTATCCAGTGGATAAAGGAGGCTCTTTCCCTGTGGGTAAGTGGCCAGCATGTGATACTAATTCCATACAGTGCCAAAAGTTAAGAAATCCCAAGGCTGATCTCCACAAGAAGGTGAACGTTCACAGTGGACGAAACTGCCAATAATTTACCTTTAACTCTTCATTCACTACTATTCAGCCGTGCCCTGCGTGTCAACATCCATCATGCATGCAAATCCTCACACCCACTCCCTTGTGTGGACAAACACCTATATGAATGGGATTGTCCAACATTGGAGTGTGCAGCATGTGGGTGTTTAGAATTGATGTTCTGGTAGACTAAGCTTCTTTATCTGCTGCTTCCCTGTCACTATAGCAGGTGTCAGCACTAAAATAGCGGATTTGTTTGTGCCAAGTTGGTAGTAACAGACGCTCTGTATTCTGAAGCTTTTGATACTGGCTTTTAAGTATATCAAGTTTGCTTCACCTCTTCACATCACTTAAATCAAACTTTGCAACATTATTCTTCAGCAGAAACAGACTGCTTGCTCTCAGTGATGCCACTCTGCTACTGGCCAGTCACTGCTATGCAGGACACACAAACAAGAAATGTGTGTCTCCTGGATACTGGCATACAGGACACAGTCCTGCTGATTACAGACAAGAAGCTGATAAGACTGCTGGCCCAATGATCTTTATGGACTTTGTATGCAATGAAAACATTTCCAAAGAACCCTGAGTCCCATACACACCTCATGGCAAAAAGTAAAGTGTGTGTGTGTGTGTGAACAAGAGGCTGCCTGTGACAGCTGTCACTGGTACACGTATACTTACTGTCCAATCAGGATGAACTAGCACATCAGTCAACTCTAGCACAAGTGTATATGGAGGCTGTATGTAAGGAAATGTAAGTGGATCAGGTAGCAGCTTCTCTCGAGATGGTTCACGAATCATCTGTAAGCAAATGGCTCCTGTCAGTACCTCAGCTTCCAACTACTTGGGCCTCCATGTCTGTGGCACTTTACATACCCGCTTGTAGTAGTTAATTTCATTCCACATGCGACTAAAGAACTGCTGAATCATTGGCATATGGCTGAACTCATCCTCTACAATGACGCCATTCTCGTCTCTCTTTGGTTTTCCTGTGGACACAACACACAATCCACTGTATCCTCAATCGTTTCAACGAAACACATACTTACAACAACAGAAAAGGAAATGGAGACTCTCCACATTAAGCTGGCTTCATCACAACACACAATCCACTGCATCCTCAATTGTTTCAACGAAACACATACTTACAACAACAGAAAACGAAATAGAGACTCTCCACATTAAGCTGGCTTCATCTCTCCTACCTAATCTAATTTAATAAAAATAAACAAAAGCAAACCCACAGAGGTAGGGGCACTGTCATACAGAAAACTGCTCTGAAATTTTGTAAGATGGAGCACCCAAACCATAATCTGAGCTATAACCCAACAGAGTTAATGAGTACCTAGTTCATAAACTGTGCAAGATCCAACAATTCCTAAAGTGGCACCAAAAGCAATCAGGCAGTACTTTGTTGCTTTCCATGAAGCTTCCCTTCTCTTCTGTTCTTCACGGTCTTCTTCCTCAGGGTTTAATGGTGGTACCAATGGATTACTGCTTTTATTTCCACTTATGGAACCAACCACGTCTCTGGTACTAGGCGAATGGGGAACTGCAAACATAACCACACATTCAGTACACTCCCTCTCATGCTGCAAGTGGGGCTACTTCTGCTCTGTATCAGGAAGCTCCAGCATTTTGTTCGTGGATAAAGTGTAGCAAGTTTTGTAGAGTCTTCTCAGCTCCTCCATGCACATGCCAAACCAGCACCTACATTAGGTCACAAAACTGCTCACCACATAGTCTTAATTTGCAAGTAATTAGGACTCAAGTATTTAAATATGCCAGCATGCAAAATACAGAGTACTGAAAACTGTTTGCTTTATTAAAATGTGTATACTGCCAATAAATGAATTGAAATATATTACTGTCTTCATCTGTGGTGTTCTACATTAACACAGCATGTAGCGAGTACATGGTTACAGCAGAATTCCTTTAATCCGGCAACCAAATACTCTGGATTATTGGATGGTACCTATACTGACCTAAGTTCTAACAGGTAATTTTTTGTTACAGCTCCTATGTTTGGGCTGCACAACTAATCAGGAGTATTCCTTTTGGGTATCTCCTTCAGTTGCTGGTTCAGGGGGGTCAGGGTCATATTCTATGTCTTCTGAGTCTCTCCAGGTTCTACCGGGGATGCTGAAGGACCAGGAGACTGTGGATCAGAAGTCTTTATAACTGCATGAAGTTGATGGAGTAGGAGACAAGGGGTCAGGAGACACTACAGTGATTGACTGCTGAAATATCAAGATCTCCAGAATATCAGCTTCTGGATTACATGAATTCTACTATACTAAAATTCAATCCTGGAATGTAGGCAATATTTCCTCCCATGTGCTGGAACCTACCTACTAGAATGTACAGTATCATAACTCATGACCAAATAAAAATCTTCATGGCTGTTGAAAATTCAAATTTCATATATTAATGTATTTATTGCTGTCTTCATTAGGGCCAAAAGTGCCAGTAACATAGCATCTCTACCCACGTTTAAGCCAGATATATAAATTGTGTATCTGTCAGCTCCTGAGATCTGCTCTCTACCATACATTAAAACACAACTGAGTGGAATGCATACTGAATATTTTGTGCAACTTCCTGCTTAGAGAAGAACATAGCATTACCACTGATCAAAATACATTTTGGTTTAGGTCAATAATTCATAAATGGTAAAGGAAGACAGTTGGTTCTTGTAAAAAAACAGAAGGGAGAGCACATGGTTGTGACCAATCTGTAGGTATCAAATTTCTCTTGAAAGACTCAAAAAACCATGGAAAACCTTGGTCTCACCAAAATTTGAATCTCATTGTCTCCTTAATATACGATTAAACCAGAAGTAACATACCCTGTCGCTTTCTGTTGCATCTGAAATAATGTAACCATTTCACAATCCACTACCATACTAGTTAGTTGATAATGGAGCATCAAGCAAAAACAATGTATTAAAGGTACTGACCCTCCAAGCAGAAGCACTTGTTAAAGTAATCTCACATCAGCATTTAAAGGTTGCATACCTATCTTCTTGGTTATGCACAATTTTCAAAATAAAAGACCGGTTTGGGACAGGTTACTTTATGAAAGATGTTGGGTATTATCTTTGCCAAAAATACGTAAAAACTGAATCATTATGCAACACATTATGAAAACAAACAGGCTACCTCCAGCCCTGTATAAATATACAAATACATGTGTTTTAATTCTAAGTGATAACAACACTAACTTCAATTTACTTTCGAAGAAAATATAACTTATTTTCGAATCTGTCCCATTAAATACCATTACTCTAGTTATTAAAACGATCCATTTCTTATTCTGATCAAAAATAGGCATTCTGAAGTTCAAATATCCTTGACCCTTTATTAATAAATGTGTTAAACTTCTGTGCGCAATGATTGAGGTTATGTATCTGATTACATGCACTGCATTTTAGATGCTCAGGCAATCATGTACACTACCATTTAAATTCGAATATCTTCTAATCACTGAAAAAACAGTTCCATTAAATTCATTACAACTATATGCACAACCCTTTCTTGAATTTGAGGTTCTAAACCTTGGAATAGTAACACCTGCTGTTCGCACACATTTCCACACACATTCGCCATTTCTCCCTTATTCACAATTTGTCTATGGTTATCGTCGCAACCATAGATTAACAACCATGGAACGTCGCAACCATGGAAAACAAACACAGCACACTACCAGCGCGTGATTGGTGCTGCAATCACTCGTGGATACAATTACCAACACAGAACATACATGTCACCAACCTTACGGATATTGTTGTGGAGGGTAATTGAAACAGGGGACCTTGATATAAAGACGAAGTTTACATACATTTATATTTACAAGAAAAACGACCCACGTCCAAATCTTGAAGCGTGCTCTGAAGGTCAGTAAAATCTTGAACATATTCTTGTATGAATTTTTTTCGCCTCTCGGAAAACTGTAGTTCGCGCTTTGTACAACTTTCGTACCTAACCTCTGTATGAAGAAATAGGTGACTATACACGGATTTTTTTCGGAAGCATTATAAAACTGGTCACACAAAAATATCATGCTTCTCGTGGTTACATTGGCGAATCTCATTATTACATTCTTCTAAATTCACGGATTTTATGCCGAAGGCTTCTTGAATACTGAAATGCAGTGCAGTTTGCATTAATGTCTCTGTGCCCTAAAATTCCAACGAGACCGTTCTGCCTCGGTATAGTAACTAGACTACGAGCTGAAAGACCGAGGAATCATGCTTCCTTTCTCGGCAGGGGCAAGACATTTTTCTCTTCTCTGGGGTCCATTCAGCAGCCTGTTGAATGGGTACTTGGAGCCCTCTCTTCTGAGGTAAAGTGGCCGGTGCGTGAAGATCTTCACTCACCTCTTATTTAGTGCCAAGGTTAATATGTGGAGCTGTTCCTCCACTCACCCATATATCTTCATGGCGTTCACAGCAAAAACTTTACCATTTACATGCCAACCACTGACTCCCATGTGGCACGATGGCCGATTATCTTACCACTTGATGCTGTGTAGTCTGAGCTACTGACAGCTTCATAATTTTTTTGGGGGTGGGGGTGGTGGGCACTGAGTTTTAGATTATGGTATTCTGGGTTGTGGTGTCATGTAGTCAGTTTGGTGGAGACTAATGTTTCAGATGAACATGCTGCCTCCATTTCAGCTTGTTGTTTGCAAGCCAGCCTTCTTCAGGCAATGACTGGCACTGCTTAATTTTGGTAAGCTGGCCATATCAAGGTGCTGACTGGCTGAGGTTACTGGCAAGTTGACCATCTTGAGGCAATGGCTGGCACAGCCTGGTGTTCATAAGCTGGCCTTCTTGATGCAGGGACTGGAATAATTTGTTGGCAAGTTGACCGTCTAAACCAGGCGTGCTCAGCCCGTAGCTTGCAGGCAACATGTTGCCTGTGGAGGCATTTGAAAAGAGAAAGCGTCTTTTGACCATTTCTGTGGCAGAGATAGGACGCCCAAGCAGTTTTTAAACATGAGCAATTTATTTATGGAGACATACATCATGTTACTAATTCCTTTTGTAAAAAGTGCTAAGAATAGTGATACCCTAGAGTATGTTGTGAATTGCATTTTTTGTAAATTTTTCCTCTTGTTATCAGTACATTTCTATTGCACATGATGTATAGAAAATGCACATAATTATATGACATTTATTCATTCTTCACTGTGTACTGAATCATGTTGCCCACATGCAGACCAAATGTTTCCTAGTTGCCCACATCACATAAAAGGTTGAGCAGGCTTGGTCTAAAGGCAGTTACTGGCACACTTGGTGTTGGCAAGCTGGCCATGTGTAGGCCATGACTGGTGAAGTTTGCTGTTGGTAAGCTGACCGTCTGAAGGCAGTTACTGGCACACTTAGTGTTGGCAAGTCAGCCATTTTAAGGCAGTGACGGGCACAGCTTGATGTTTGTATTACCCTTATTTGTATAATTAATGCTGATATGTGATACAGAGGGCTGCCAGCCTACCCCTATCTCTTGTCATTGGCTGTGGGAAATTAAAATCAGGCTTTTGAAGTAGATGTGGCAGGTAGGAGCATGAAATCTTCCCCATTAGAATGGTTAGAAAACTTTTACAAGTTTACACAAATTTCTACAGATGGATGCCCTACGGGAGCAGTTGAGGACGTTAAGAGAAACGGTGGATTCATTTCCTACGGGTGCAGCAAGTTGTGTTGAGTATTCTTTGGAAGATGAAATTAGAAAAGCTGCAGACACAATCACTTTAGTTAATGCCAGACTGCTGATGCTGAAGGCTCAGGACAAGCAGCGTAAGTACACCTCCCATGATGTCAAGTTTCTACGTCATTAAAACTCTCTGATGTTTTAGTGTGGAGTCGTTGCATTATGTTGATAAGGCACCACTGCATGCCTCATTGTCAGATGGGGCCAGAAAAGTTTACAGCACATTGTTAACATTGCAGGAAAGCTTCCACAAGCCAGGAATCCACTTGATCTCTATGAGTTTTATGAAGTATTAAACAGTTATGAAGAAGAAATGGCAAATGCTGATTTGCGCAAACAAGCATGGAAAAATTCCATTGAGGCGAGTCTTATCCGTAAGATTATAGCAGATGCAGCAGCAGATGAGCAAGGAACACACTCAGATTCTTTTCAGTAAGTTCAGATTCCCAGTACCATATTTTACTTGTATCACATGAGCTCACAAACCCTACTAGTAGCTGACCCACTTGCTATCAGTACAAATGGAACAAAGATTCCACTCTGTCTATATGTATGTACTCTGCCTACCATTTAAGTTGTTATACAGGGACATTATTTTATCAGTCAACTTGTATTACTACTTCACTTAGACTGTTTCATATGAGACAGCAGGCAGAGCAGGACTTGCAGCTATTCAAATTTTATGTGATTCAGGGTCCACATGTTTGAGTTCATTGAATTGCATTTAATATTAGGTTTTCTCAGCATTTTTAAAGGTGCCGGAAATATTTTACTTCGGCTCGCAGGCATGCTCCCCATTGAACAAACACATTGTTTATTGCATGTTGAAATTTTGTAAATTGAGCAAGCCATCAGGAAGTAATCAGCAACAGTTGCCAGATAAAATAATGTCCTTACACTATATCATGATTGTTGTGATTTCATTCAATCTGTTGCAGTTCTACAACTAGTGTACTGCTAACTGAAATTCATACCTTTACTGGCCACATGTTTGCATTATTGCAACAACACATGCATGAATGCATGCCCCCAGCTGACTAAGCATTCCAGTTTTCATTACTAATATTATCCCTAAATGAAAATGTTGCTGCCAGTCTTGTAACATGAGAATCAGAGTTCCCTGTTCCTGGACAATTAATGTTGCATAGCACTAGATACAGTAGTATGATCATGGTGATGCATGCAGGACCACAGCGAATCTAATGGAAAAGTTGGTCAGCCTGAACGATCAGTTGAGGGGTGTACTGAAGGAGCAGAAAGACTTAGCACAGCAAGTCATAGCCACAAAGCAGGAACTGCAACAGAGGCTTCAAGACTACAAAGAGTTGTTGGTGGACCAGGAACGGGAGTGGCAGGAACGTGCTGTTGGACAGGAACGTGAGAACATACAGTAAGTGACTGGTACCTCTTAACTAGAGAAATTTATTGCTTTCTATCAAGTTTAAAGATGTGGTCTTCTGGCATGTGATGACAGTTTGGTAGATAGCTTTCTCTCCTAGCCTGAAGATAGAGACAGTATATTCCTCCCACATGTTGGTGTCTGTCTGTAAAAGTGCATGTCACATCTCAGAAGACCATAATCTTAGTTTGCAATTGAAGTTTTGGATCATGGATAATACTGACATGGGTTGTTGGGTGATAAAATTTGGTTAAATCTTTCATAAACTTACAATGATTGTTGCTTTAGGTTAAAGAAGAGACTGGAGCTAAAGTTGGAAAAACTGAATGTGATGCGGATTCTGATGGTGAACCTCCTGAGCACAAGCAACATTGACTATTTGCAGCATCCTGAGTGGACCAAGGTGCTTATTCAGATGCAAGGGCTTAAGTATGTGGAGTCATTCATGCCTCTGACACCGAAACACAATGATGAGCTATCCTCTGTACATTTGAATATAAAATAAATATTTAGTATAATTTTCTTATCTTTGTGTTTGGTTCTTATACCTGACAAAGATCTTTGAAGTAATGAGATGAGTCTCCTGTAACGTCATTTGTTACAGATATCAGCATTATGTGATGGTCTATCCACCGAACTACATTTCATCACATCCCCTAAGACCATAATCTCAGTATTGTATTTAGGTGAATATAAGCTACCAGGAGCTGGGATAATGTAGTTGGTATATGACTAGCCTACAGGCTGGATGATCTGGGGTTTGAATCCTGGCAGGGGGATAGATTTTTCTTTTCTCCAAAATGAACAGAATGGCTTTGGGCCCACCCAGCCCCTAATTCAATGGGTACTGGGGTTCTTCCATGGGTGTAAAGCGGCCAGGGCATGAGGTTGACCACTCACAACCATATAGTGCAAAGGTTAAGTATAAGTGGAGCTCTACTGCCCTTATATGCCTTCATGGCATGGACAGGGACAATTTTACCTTTATAAGCCACATATTTCTTTCCAGAGCTGATTTCTCTAAAACTGCTTACAATTAGAATATTTTTATTGCAAAGTAATATGTCTATATAGCTTTAGAAAATGCTGCATTTATTTTCTGATATAGAATGGATGTAAACAAAGTGTTTCCTGGGTAAAAGGTTTGGTTTTTGAGTCCCGCCATCAATTAATGTTAAAAGTCTCTTGCATATCAGCTTTTCCTACCTTAGTTCCTATCGTCATGGACATTTTAAGAAAATTTTCTGTTTAATGCTGTGAAGACACATTTACTCTCCAAACCGACTATATTTCATGTCCACAATATAAATTCTGTATGCCTTTACATAAATACTAAAGTTTATTAAGACGATGACCTTGGTGTTTCGCACTATGGCCTGGGGTCGACTCAGCCTCTAACAGAAATGAGTACCAGGAGTATTTCCTGGGGGTAAAGGCGGCCGGTGCGTAGGGCTGACAACCTTACCACCTTCATGTGCCGATTGTCTAGAAATCTGGGAGCCTCAACCTCCTGGAACCCTAAGGGCCTGTCCAAGCCTGTAATGGGATTGCTTTACCTTACCTTGGTGTAAGTATGGATGGTCTGTGTTAACTGTTTATGGCCCAGGACTTATATGTCGATGGGTCGTATCACAGACTGCGCAAGACTGACTGGCCGGGCGTTCAGTACAGACAGCTCAATCAATTGCTACAAGGATGCTCCTACCACCAATGTCTTTAGAGTTAAAATATAATTAGATATGAATGGCACTGGAAAGAAGACTGACTTGAAATTCTTCAATTCAATTTGTGCTCTTGTATTCGTACAAATACAGCATTCACCACTATGAAAACCTAAAATCATACATCTCTGGAGTTCTCATACTCTTCGTGTTTATAATAATCTTACAAAGAAATATAATCAGTAACTGATCACCTCACTCAGGAACTTCAAACCAATCCCTTGTTCCTTCCATGACCATTTACACTTGCAGAAGCAGGTGTCTAAACTGAAGACAAATGGCTAGCACCTTGGTTAGGTAGCCAGTCAGCACAAGACATCTGGATTGATGTGGTTATAGGAACACACAAGGCTTATTACACACTGTCATTTCCAGATACTGTAAAACACAACTGGTGAGCTCTCTTGAATGTGCAGTTACGAAGCACTGAACTTCTCAGGCAAAGAGAGTCAGACACCACACCCATAAAGTAGGGCCTGCTGCAATGTGGGACCATTGTATTCTTCACAATTAGATTTGGTGATGTGGCAAAATTTAGTACTCTAAAATGTTTATTGTTAGAAGTTTAATATAAATTCTTATTCCCAAGTAACTGTTGGTTTGAAAATATATTCTCTCCCTACTTCTGCCATTAAATCTTCAAACAATATTTTCAGTTGCAGAAATACCAACAATCCAATTGAGGCTTCAGGTTGTCATAGCAGTGACTATAGACAACTGCCTTCTGGGATGTGAAGCCATATAGTCTAGTAGATGTTAACCAAAGTTCATCTGAAATGTCATAAGCATTTACCTACATGGAGTCACATTCCAGAAGCTGGTTACCTTCACCAAGATTCCAGATCATCTGCCACATTCAGAACTGGCATTCACTGCAGTGTTCTGTTCACTTGTACTGGAGCAACACTGTGCTGGAACTCAAGTTTTACTGTATCAGTCGCAGACTGTGACAGGGTAACAGCCCATTCTTCAGGCATTAGGGGACAAACCAGTAATTCTTCCCAACAGACTGAACACTTCATGAGTGGGGGTGGGAGTCAGGACCACAGAACCTCAGTTGGACATGCAGACACTTGCATGGTCAACTGAGGTTCTGTGGTATTTTACTCCATTCCGAGGAATCAGAAGGAGCAACCATATTACCCTCTTAACAAAAATCATCAAATCGACATGATAGGTATTAAATTCATTAAACACTTATTAATGAACATTCTATGTCAATGCAGCCACTTGTACCAGTCTTCAACAACACCACTCTGGGACCACCAAACCTCCCACATTAACTTGTCAGTAAATACAATACAATACAATACAAAGCTGCCAAAAAGCTATGCATGTTTATGAAATGCAGGAAGTTCAGGGAAATGAAGCAATGTGTATAGCAAATTTGAAGGTTTAGACTTGAAGAAATAAAAGAAGACATTACAGATGACAAACGATCTGGCAAGCAAAGAACTGATAATTCATTTGGAAGGATGGCTCAAATGCTGAGAAATTATTTGCCAGAAGACAGAACAGGAAGTGAGTACGTAAAGAAGAAATATCAGTGGGAGATTTTAGGTTCTCAGGTCATCTGGGATGTGATGCCTTGCTACAGCATCACATCCTATATGACCTGAGTCTTTGAGAGATGTCAGATATTCCTAGATTTGCAGAAACAGAACACAGAACTTTATTTACTTTTCAGAAACGTAATAATGTGGAGACAAATAACAGTAAAACATGAAACAATTCATCATGAATAAGGGTTCCCAGGGGCAGAGTATGCACCAGGCACAGCACTGCCACTGTCAGTCAGTTCCTTGATGCAGACGAGAATCCTGCTTTTTTCCCTTCTTCATCTTGGGCCCTCTTCTGAGAGTGTGATCTCAAAGCTCCTGTCACTCAGCTGATGCAGGTTGTAGCGACTGGCGCCACACAATGGCTGGGCAGATGAAGCCTGTGACTGCACTGGCTGTGCTCTCTGCAGCCGGAAGTATCCATCATGTTCACGCTTGTACCTGCAAAGGCCAGACTTGGGGTCTGATTGATAGTAATACATAATAATTTAAGAAAGGGGTGTCAAACCCACAGCCAGCCAGGCTGTGTTATACAGCCTGTGGCCACATTTGTAATTTTTACACGTACGGCCCGCAATAACAGTTACTGCCCTTTGTCCCTGCCCCAACAAAAAGCAGTTAGACACCCAATTTAAGGGATCAAAATTACATCAGCAAAAATTCTGCACACCTATTGCATTTACCTGAATATAATGTAACCCCCCTTCACAGTCTTCAGTTTTCTGGAAATTACTTTCACTTTTTAAATTTTATATTGTATATACCATGCATTTTATCTTATATCTAATATCAACCAACAAATGCACAACATAAGTGACATGTATAAAATGTATTTGAGAACCCCTACATATGTTTCAGCAAGCAAGTTTCCATCTTCAGGGGGTTTTTAGCAGAGAACTACAAGAACTTTTTACATCCAATTATAAAGTAAATGGTTACACATTAAAAATTACAGAGCATACATATGTCATGGTCATAATTCATAAATGTATAATATTTTAAAGTTAAAAATGGTAAAACACTACACCTCTGGTGCAAGCAGTGGTTATAAATAAATATTGCACATTAAAAGGCCAGAATATAAAAGTCATAAACATAGGTCACATGGAACAATGCTGAAAAATTAAAACATATATATAATAAACACAGGTGACAACTATGCCTGAGGATCTTCGGCGCTTTGCAATGAAATAATACGGTTCGGCGATGGTGTGATTTTAAATTGTTAGAAATTATATAATGAAATTATGAAGGCAGTGCAACACCTTACTTTGTGGATAAGTACTATATAATGGCAGTGAAAAGTGCCATGATTATGCAAAAGCGTGATACACAGGCCAGTTTAAAGGATTACAAACGAGCTACTGGTGTTGGTGAATCTAAAGGAAGTATAGATTACTTTTTACACAAGGTAAGGTTGGCAAAGAACAAAGAATTAAGTTTTAAATTTTTATATGTTCCTAATTTTGAGAGGGAACTAGAAAGTGAGAAATAGTTGAAGTTGAACTATGAAGTTTTAAGAAAACACAATTATTTAATTAAGGAGAAAATTGTGTAAAGAATTTAATGCAAGCATGTGGACCAACTGAATAGGAAACATGTAATTTTGTAGGAAAGAGATGTTTAATTTGAGTTAAACTGACAAGAACTATTTGATTTGCAAAGAGTAAGAGTAGCATTTAATTTGGGTTAATTGTAAAAGAAACATTTAACTTGGAAGTTGTGAAAGAGTTATTTAATTGGGTTAAACTGTGTAGAAATATTTAATTTTGTAAATTATAAGAGAAACAATTTTGCATACTATGAAGGAAACATTTAACGTTGATAACTAGGGAGTTTAAAGTTTAGTATAGGAAAATTGTAAGATGAAGAATATTTTGGCTATTTGTTTAATTGAGAAATTATTAATGGGAATTATTTTTATTGTTTTGTTTGTTAATTTGGTTTTAGTGTTGAGTTAAATAAATTTTGTTCTTTACATTTGTTACGAAATGGAGTGTCTTTTTATTAGTTTTATTAACTAAGATGGAGACAGATATATAAATCCCAAGTAAGTGAATAATATTTTAATTAACATTTTTAGTGAATATAGTAACTGAATAGTTCAAGTCAGTATTGACTGACTGATGGTATAGAGATACCAGGGAAATAGAGGTAAAGGTTAGCATGGCTATGTACACCTATGGGGTTTTACTCAGTAGTGGAATCTACTGAACTAAACACCCCACTACAGGTTGGTGAGGAGCAGTTGTTAGTTATCTGCTGTAATTTGAAACTAACTGGTGGCAGCACTACTAAAGGAGGTTGGGTAAAGACGGACGCAGCAGAGATCTGCGAGGCCTACTGTATGGTTGGTATTGGAAATTACTGACCAGTTAGACACGCTACTGAGGGTGACAGGTGTCACCCAAATAGATAGTTCCCATAATGTTACGCACAGGCAGCGTTACCAAACGAAGGTTTTCCTCGAGCACTCCTGCTCGGCATAAAGAACACCCTTCGTTACACAGCCATAGGCACTAACACCCTCAGCTGCTTGCCATTTAATGTTTTCATACATATTACAATTTCTGACATTTAAGATTCTCACAGCAGCGACTATGAACATTACTGTCTTCTGGGATGTGATGTCATGTAGTTTAGTAGACAGGCACCAATATATGCTTCTGTCCTGAGCATAGACATGCTGGGTAAGAACAGTGGACAAGGACTGGGACTTGTGAGTGACTAAATGGGAGTGGAGTAGTGTCACTGAATGGGAAACTCATCATCATTTGAGGTTTTCTTTCATATGTTTCTTGCAGCTTCTGTCTTTCCCTAGCCCCTTCAGACAGAATACATTCCATCATTAATTCCATAATGACCATATTTATATGAATATGGAATGACTTCTCTCTCTCTGTCTCTTCTTCTTCTTTTCTCTCTCTCTCTCTCTCTCTCTCTCTTTTTTTTTTTTATTATTATTATTAGAATGAGCAGTTTTTTTTTACCAAGTTTTACAAGTAATGGAGCACCAGTGGAATGAAATTGACAGGGGAAAACCGACAACTCGGAGAAAAACCTGTCCCAGTGCCACTTTGTCCACCACAAATCTCACATGGACTTGACCCGGGATCGAACCCGGGCCTCCGTGGTGAGAGGCCGGCGACTAACCGCCTAAGCCACGGCACGGCCATGGAATGACTTGCTCTCACAGTATTCAATTTTCATGAACATAAGTGTATGAAACATATTGAACTTTAACACTGTACTTCTTAAGCATCTCATTGGGCATCACTGGTGCCTGGAAAGTTAACTAATGTTGCAACCCAGTATGCTGAACATGACTGTATCACATCAGATCCACTAGCATCCTCTCCACTCATTATCTCTTCTCTGATTACACATTTTGTTACTTTATCCTGGAATACAGGGTATACACAAAAGAATGGTGCGGTTTCCCTTTATTTACCATTGAAACCGCACCATTCTTTTGTGTATACCCTGTATGTTTCATGTATGTCTCCAGAAGCCCATTTCAGTATCTTGTACTGTCTTGTGCTCTTAACAGGGCCTTTCAGCAAGATAGGTAAAAGGTAAACTCTAAAGAAGCTGAACAAAGTAAAGAAACAATAAATAAAATGAGGCAAGATTTCAAGCTTCTGCCGCAGCATAAATGAGATCTTCACTCTTCTGGGATGTTATATGGTGTTGAATGGTAGTTAGTTACCAACTGACTACCAATCAATGCTGCGTTAACATCCCAGAAGAGCGAAGATCTCAAAATGAGGCAAGATTATAAAAAAATAAGGTAGGAAAAGATGTAAAAACAAAAAATAAAAAATAAAAAAATATTTTGTCTTACCTTTCCACCTTCTTTCCTTTTGAATTTTTTTTGTGTTTACTTTTTTTAATTGGCCTTATTTTATTTTTTCTTTACATTTTACTTCTTCTCAACCCACAGGCACCCATGCAGTTAAACTACTCCTACTGCATTGCTCTTAGCCCAACAGTCCTTGTTCTCCCTATTTCTTTCTGCTCAGCTTACTGTTCTACACTGAAGATGGAGGCAGCAGGTTTTCACCAGAGCACTGGTACGTGTCTGTCAAACTATATGGTGCCACATCCTGCAAGACACTAATCTCTATATCATAACTTCTCAGCTGTGCCAACCTGAATCTAGAATGGCCTGATGGACGGCAGATGTTGTGCCTATTCTTGAGGTGATGTGTGAGCAGGGATCCTCGTTGAAACAGATCGTCGCATATGTGGCAGCAGTACACTGGCTCATCATCTCCACAGTGATTCTAAACAGCACCAACAGAAAGCAACACATTATGATGTGTACTATGAGGCAACCGCTGAGGAATGAGAGGAGACGTTTCATCTACACTGAATTCTGCAGGCAAGGTAGTGATTGAATTAAAAACTTAGCAATTTCAGAGTCTTGACTTCCTCAATTGTTCTAAAGTTAAAAGTAAAGTTGTCCCTGTGCTTAACCCATTAACTTAGTATTATATGTGCATAAAATGTACCACCTCTTGTGGCGACTATGACTCTATTTCAGGAAAAAGGTAACTGGACACTATAATTTCTATGATTTTTTGGTAGATTGTGGGATCAGATTACTTGGTAGTTGTTGTTGCAGGGATGAAGATGCAAGTTGGTAAGACAGGAAGCACTGCACATGCATCATCAAGTGTTTTCTATCCATTTCAGAAACATTCACAGTGACTGAAGCTGTAAATGTACTCCCAACACAGCAAATGCTTTTGAAATAGATATAACACTGCCTGGCCATTATGTCAGCCTAGCAACAGCCACGCTGTGCCAACTGCAGCTGTATACAGTGTCAGGGAGCTCAGCTAGCAAAGTTACCTGGTCTCTCCTACACCTCCCAATCAGTATAATTCCTGTGTATCTTCACCACCTGAATTTCTTCTACACCTACTGCCATTTAGCTTTATTAAATGAACTTGGGCTCGATGGCCAAGGAGCTGTGATTTGATTCCTGGCAGAAGCAAAAAATTTTCATCTTCTACAAAATGTCCACATTGTCCCTGGGGCCCACCCAGTCTCCTATTCAATGGGTATCATGGGCTCTTTCCCCAGGAGGAAGGCTGACCACACGCCTCCATCTATTGTTTGGAATTCATGGAGCTATACTTCCACTTCCCACGTACCTTACAGCATGCAAAAGGGACAGCTTTACCTTTACTTTTACCTTACTTGAGTAGGTTTTACACTCTCTTTTAGCTGAAAACAGACACTGCCAGTCTCCAAAATGTAGTGTTTTAGAGCATTATATTTTAATCAGGCAGAGGAGTTCCACAGCATTAATAACTGCTCCACCATTTATACAACAACATTACAAACCCATGATGATAGGAAGTATGAAGTTTAAAATATCCTACCTGTCACCTGGAAAGGATTATATGCTTCTAGATCTCAGCATACAAAAGGTTTTTCTATCCTCCCAAGAAAAATAATGATAAACTGGGAAAAAGTTTTTGAATAAACAGTTCTATCCCAGGTGAAGAGTTTGTTCTCAAAGACCTCTGATACAGTGAAACCACACGAGGCACATACCCTGCGATAATGCCTGCGAAGCCCATACGCACTGCGAAATGAGAAACCACACCCTTCCACCTTACAGCAGTGAAGTGCATCAGAGGAGTGTGTAGCCAAGTGGTGGTTCATGTCATATTGTGTCTTGGCTCTGAAACACAGTTCACATCACACAAGTTACATTTCAGTCAGAGTGCCATATGACTTGCAGCAAACAATGCACTGATCTCATTTAAAGATGGCAATCTGATGATAAAACACAAGCACTACCTTATATCAAGACAGACATTACAAAACACAACACAACGAACAAGAAATAATAACATTAATTTCAGTTACTTTCAATTCATTAGATTCTGATCCAACCAGCAGACAGCATACATTGGAAAGTGCAACACACCATACCATGTTCCTAGAATAGTACTTCGTCACTAATAAAATACCTAAATGAGCTGGAAATAATTAATGTAAACACACACACACACGCACCAAACAGAAGAGGGAAAATCAAGAAATAAAAAAAACATGCCATAGAAGAACTATGGCATACTTATGTAAAAAAAAACCCATTGTAGGTACATGAGAACAGAAAACTGATAATTAAAAAAAAAAAAGGTAACGTTCACCCTAGAACAGGCCATGAAGACCCAGAGGGGGAGTGGAGGTATAGCTATACTCCTTCTTTAACCTCGGCGCTAGATGGGGGTAGGTGGTCAACGCCACACCCCGGCTGCTTTACCGCCAGGAATGACCCGGTACCCATTGTACAGGAGGCTGGGTAGGCCCCAGGGCTGGTCTGGACAGATGTGGAAAATCTCGCCTCCACCGGGATTCAATCCGTAGTCCGTCCAGCTTGTAGCGAGTTGCTATACCGACTACGCTACCTCGGCCCATGATAATTTTAAAGCATATTTAAAACCAATTGTAATTATATTTTAGAAGCAGTATGGAAAATTACTACAAACAACTTTCAGATTCCACCTTGTCATTTACTTTATTTGTGTTATCTTGTAATTGCACTTGATAAAAAGGTGTACCACAAGTACCACTGCATAACTGGATGAATCCAAATCTGAACTGTTGAAATATCTGTAAATACACCAGTAACACCTGAAACACATACTTAACCATGGATACGCCTCCAATTTCTGTTGCCATGCTTACAGTCAAGCTAGGAGGATGTCACAAAAGTGCCAAACCATGTAACCTGTATACTGATGCACGGTTTGACTGTGTAACCATTGCTTTTGCTATTGTTTGAACAGTAACACACTCAACGACGCCCCTTGTGCATGCATCAGAATTATATATGGCAAATAGAAAAAAATTTAAAAAGATAAGCTAATTTATCTACTCGTAACTTGAAAGCTATTAAAAGAAGAGGTATAAGACTGTAGTGTGTATTAATACATTTTATTTATAGATGTAAACTTTTAGTGGTTTCTATATTTGATTAGGCACCCTGAAGATGGCACAATTGTCAAAACATGTAACATGATATGACACTTTTTAATGAAATCTGAAATATACAGTTGTGGGTAATGGATGGTGTTGATTAAGTTTAATTTATCTCAATGAATACGAGCTGGGATAATGTAGTTAGTATAGTGACTGGCCTTCCAGGCCAGGAAACTGAGGATTCATTATTGATTCCAAGCAGGGGCAAGAAATCTTCTTTTCTCTACAGAATCCAGACCACTTCTGGGGCCCATCTAGCCCCTTATTCATTGGCACTGTGTGCTATGTCTCCGGGGGTAAAGAGTCTGGGGCATGAGGCTGACCACATACCTCCATGTAGTGCTGAGGTTAAGAATGAGTGGAGATTACTTCTACTCCCCCATATGCCTTCATGACAAGCAGTGACAACTTTACCTCTTCAGCTCCCTGAATATTCACGAAATCAGAATTTGTGCCAAGGAGATATTTTTGAATCAAATTACATAAAGTGTTCACCTTCTTTTCTACATTCAATGAGCCTTTTGAAAAATCTTACAAAATTATTTATACTCTGGCCTTCTGGGTTATGATATAGTGTAGTCTGGCAGAACGGTACCAGTGTTTCGGTGTTTTGGAGGATCCTGATGAGGGAGGCAACAGTACCTGGAACTTCGTATGCTTCTACCAGACTGCACATCACACCCCGTAAGACACAAATCTTCCAAGTCACTTTATTATGTTGTTTAGTCATCTTGAGCAGGGCAACCAACTGTTATTACTAGTGGTCCATGTGGTGCAGGCTTTACTGATTTTTTATTCATAACAATGGTGAAATAAATCCACTTAAGTATTAGAAAATATGGACATTTTAGCAGTAATACAAATTTTGAGTGACACCTGGCAGCAATCAGTGACATAATCATAGTGGTAGAGAGGCATTTAGGTGCTACTGGCCTTCTGATTTCTGTGTTAGCTAGCTAATCAGGTAGATTTTTTGTACTGGCTAAAAATCTCAGGTGGCCATACCCTAGTGTCAAGAGGGCTGCACGTAGGTTGCCCTGGCTCTATTTGAACCGAAACCTTACAGGCAAGATTGAAGTGATATATCAGCTGGGTTATGATCTGTGTGAACTCACGCGTAGTCACAAGTGTGGCACTTGAATGGCTTGCTGTCGAGTGTTTGTAGCGAATGTGCGCCATAAGGCCTGAAGGACTGGTGCAGGTCATATCACAGAAGGAGCACTGGTGGTTGTTCATATGATGACTTATGTGGTTTGCCAGCAATCTCTTACAGGGGAAACACTTGCCACAGTGTGAACACTGGTACCCTTGCACTACAACAATTCACACCAATACATATGGGACAACATTCCACAGTTTCTTTCATCGGGGTTGGTAGGAAGTATCGAGCAGCCTGCAACTTTAATATAAGCACACACATCTGCTCTAAAACATCAAACTCAGCCTTAAACCTTCCCATATTTTATATAACATATCATGCATGAGACTTTCCCTTGGACGTTGTTTCTGACACATTCTGACAGAACCTTTCTGTCTTATACAACATATTATGCAATCTGATATTCATTTACACAGTTCTTATTTTAGTTGCATGAATGATCCTAGATATTAGGACTGTACTGGACTGATATGAATGAATGAATCTCTGAAAATATGAAATTTTTGTTTGAAAAATAAACAGGACTCATAAATTTTGGTAAATTCTGTTCAACTCTCAGTGGGTTAAATTGCAACTTCCAATGTCAAGCATGCAAGTCAACAAGTTTGAAACTCACATTCCACAGGAACCTGACGCTTACAGTGATCTAAGAATTTTACTTTATTTGCAAAGAGACCACCACACGTTGGACAGCCTACAAGTTTCTCCTGTGTGTGTCTTCTAGCATGTTCCTCCAATTTGTATACTGATTGGAACACAGAGTCGCAACCTGCAACACAAAATCGTTCACAGCTCAGGAAGGCTCCTGAACTTTCTGCACATCTGTTCAGCAATATCTGACCTTTCTTGTGGTTTAATTGTGGGGTAGGTCATTTAATTAATGATCTTCCATCGACTAGACAGGAACTTTTCTGTCAATTCGGATGAAAGGATGATTACGTATGTTGAACTGGAAAGCAACCACTGTCTATATGACGCTACTCTCACTGCACACTCAGAAGAATGGAATAACATCGCAGAAGACCTCCACCAGGATAAGTGAAATTCAGATACAGATATGTCTAGAATGTGTTTTCAGGTTACCATGGTGATGAGAATTCAAACTGTGGTTTTCCAGGTTGTGACAATGCAGTTTTGCAGGTGGATATTAAAGATTTGGAGAACATGCTGGCTCCACCTGCCAGGTCAACGTGATTAAGGTGAGGTCATGGCGAAGTTAGGTGTACAAGGTGCCACATTCCTGACCACATCCTCACACCAATCACTTCAAGCCTGAAGAAGAATGCGGCATGTTGCTGAAAAATGTTGCCACCTACCTACACGACTACATGGTGTCACAACCAAGAAGAGGTCATGCCATGGCTCAGGCAGTTAGTTGCTAGCCTCCCACTGAAGAGGTCCAGGTTTGATCTCAGGCCAGTTCATGTGGATCTGTGGTGGGCAAAATGGCACAGGGATTTTCTTCCATGTACTTCAGTTTCCCTTGTCAGGATCATTCCTCTAATGCTCCATGCACATTCATTCATCTAGCACCTAGACTATATAATCTTAGCAACTGACAGCATGGTTAAATACAGTAGTCCCCCTGTATCCGCGGGTGATATGTTCCAAGACCTACCGCGGATGCCCGAAACCGCGGATAGTAGCAAACCCTATATATATATATATATATATACAAAAGCCGCTTTTCGTTTACATACATACCTATGACAAAGTTTAATTGATAAATTACGCACAATAAGACATTACCAACATTAAATAATAATAAAATACATTGCACATTATTACTCTTGTGGATGCAAGTAAAGCGGGCCAGCGTGGGTACAGAGGACAAAGAGATGAGTCATGTACTGAGCGTGACGGGGCGGGCAGGTTTCACCATGTTACTCAGAATGGAGCGCAATTTGAAACTTATGAATCGTTTATTTCTGGAATTTTCCGTTTAATACTTTCGGGTGGTAAACTGCGGATAACTGAAACCGTGGATACCAAATCCATGGATGTGGGGGTTCTACTGTACTACTACTACTCTTACTGGTCACACATCCCAAATCTGGCTCACCAGGGATGTGGCCGGTGCCAGACCAGGGAATTTTCCGAATCATAGGTGGTGAGCATATTATGTATATCAAAACACCTTACACAGGACTTCGTAAAATAAAGTGTTAGTGTTGCACACAATTTTAATACACTGGCACAAGGCAATAAGGGGAGGAAGCACAAAAAAAAGAACTCTTCCACAGAGATGCCAACTCACTCAACCCAGAATACGCTGTGCATGACCAAAACATGTTAAGATCTACGAAATTTACAATGAACATACAACTTAGATGGAGGGGAAGATGAAGAAGAAGAAGAGAGAAAAAAAAAAGAGAGAGAGCAAAATTCTAACATAAACTAAGACAAAAGCATGCATCTCGATCCATGATTCCTACAGATTCTTTTTGTGGCTGTTGTTGTATCATGCCGGACCATGGCAGGTGCTGGATCATGGAACTCCGGATTATGTCGGTGTGACATGTACTACCACTACTACTACTACTACTACTTTTTATGGCCTTCACATACCCATATACAAGAACACATAAATGCCCTCTATGCTTCCATACTGATGTGTTATGGAAACAATTCACTGCACTCCTACTGGCTACAGTCATTTATTCTTGTATGATTTATTTAAAAATGTTGTTAGCTGAGCCTCTCATAGCCTCAAATTATAGATGATTAATGAATAATAGAGAGAAAAAATGTTGAGCCGATACCAGTGGCCGCGCGGTCTAATTCATGGATCTATGGCTGCCCGCTTACTAGGACTGTGGGTTCGAATCCTACCTAGGGCATGGATGTCTGTCTCTTGTGGGTGTTGTGTGTTGTCAGGTAGAGGTCTCTGCGACGAACTGGTCCCTGTACAGAGGAGTCCTATCGAGTGTGGTGTGTCTAAAAAGTGTGTGATCATGAAGCCTTGAAAAATGAGGCGGCCTAGGCCCCCAAGGGGCTGTCAAGCCATTAAAAAAAAAATGTTGAAGTGGCCATGGCCTATTGATGCACTGATACACTGTCATGGAGGGAATGAGAAAAACCATTTGGATAGTTCAAGGTTCTGGTTGAGATTCAAACTGAATGCCTCCCAAACACAAGTGAGATATGTCACCATGTAGCCATCTTGGCCAATCCTGGTGGCTACAACACGTCAAAGGCACAGGAATGTGGTGAGAAACTAGCAGAGACTATGGCAAGAGATCACGTTAGGACACTAGAACTCACCACGCCAGCCACAGGGAATACCTCCTGCCACTTTATGACCATGTGGATTGTGATAGACATGCGTCTGGACGTGATGGAAGAACATCTGTGAGTTGTTGAATGTTCTTTCACAGTCATCCCAACAACATACAAATGCATGTGGAAAGTTTGGTACCTGGTTCTTTCCAACCTGAACATATGTGCAAGCCTGTAACAAGTAAATAATTTTGTGTATTAATATATTTTGCCATACAATTACAATTTTAGTTCAAGAAAGTCTGTTATACCTCACCACTAAATGCACGCCAAAGTCAAACATAGAGATGGCTAACAAATCACCTGACATTAACAAATGAAAGACTGCCTTCATAAACAATGAACCCCTTCTCAAAATTATCTCAACTTCCAGACCCTAAGGCACAAATCACAGTAACTTCAAAAATTACAAACATGAAATATACTTAAAATCTAAAATCTTTACTAAGTAATGTAAAATTCATTACAAAAACTAGGATTTTCCTAGCAGTAATGGCACTGCAACTACGATTAGGAAAAACCTAAAGGAAAAATGTGATGTTCTACAGAGCAGAATCTGCACTGTGTTATACCATTTGACATAACAGATCTTGTTAAATATAAAAAAATTTTCAGTACAATATTCTTCCCTTCCAACTTCTAATAAGAAGACCAAAGTAATCTCACAGACTCCCTGGTCAGGCCTTGCAGACCCCTATGAGTCCAAGAACCACTCTTTGAATACCAGTGATGAAGGAGGCAGTAGAGGTCAAATATACAGCTGGTGATGTTTGTTGTACAAATATTCTCTGAGCACAGGCTCAGAACAATGTCAGTATTAAGTATTACCACAATCAGACTAAATATGCAAACGCAGAGTACCAGTCACTTACTGGTTGCCTGGACTGAGCCAATATATTTGATCCAATGCACTTTATCTTGGTGTGAAATGAGTGGAAGTTGACATGCCTTATTATCTCCTTGGGGTCTGAAGACTGGAACCCACATGACTCCCACAAACAAGCATACACACCTGCAAAATACACATCATGTCTTCAGTTCCTCAAAATGTATACATTTATTTTGTATGTACTGTGTATTTCCTGTACGGTTCGGCCATTCCTATGATGTCTCATTAATGCACTTACGACAAATGTGCTGCACTGTTTAGTGGAATAATGTATACTGTGAAGGTACATTACGCGAGAATTGGGTATATAGCCCATAAGCAAGCACATTCTGAACTATGAATATTACTGTCTTGTGTGATGTGATGTCACATAATTTTACTAATATTTTGGAGGAACCTGCTGCCACTATCTTCACGTTACCCTAAACATGCAGACAGCATACTGCTCTGAAATACTGATCTACCACACCATACAGTCTTCCATCCCACAAGACAGTATGTTCACAGTTACAGTATTAAGAATGTCAGATCTTGCTGCTCTGAACCAGCATTTCTAATCCTAGTGTCAACCTAAGCTATCTTCAGTTATGTCTCAAAAGAGTTTAAGGATATTTCTTTGCTTATGTACATTCTATTATGACATATGGAATAATATTTTGGGGCAATTCGACTCATAGTAATCTAATTTTCAAAATTCAAAAAAGAATAATAAGAATTATTATGAAGACTAGAAATAAAGACTCCTGTCGTCCATTATTTAGGCAACTAAACATTCTTCCATTATACTCCCAATATATACTTTCAGTATCAATATTTGTAGTTAAGAATTTGGATATATTCAAATTTAATTCTGCTATACACAGTATCAACACCAGACAAGGTTCTGACTTACATCTACCAACTAATAATTTGGCTAAAGTGCAGAAGGGTGTATACTACTCAGGGATTAGGATTTTCAATAACTTACCACAAGACATTAAGAACTTGTCAAACGATGTTAATAAATTCAAACAGTGCCCTAAAAAAGTTTCTTCTTGCTGGCTCTTTTTATTCCTTAAGTGAATATTTTGACTGGAAAACAAGGGGTGATCTTGGTTCTTATAAACAGTCCATAAGTGTGATTTCAACAAGTTTCATTAATTATATTAAAAGCCATACAAACAACCAATTACTCTAGGCTTCTGTTTATAGTTGCCATGATTTCTTTTACTCATTTTAATTTATAATTTGTTTATTATTTTATATACATATATATTATAATATTGCAGTAACTTTACATGTTTTTATGAGACTGTTTACATTACTTATTTATTGTTAATATATGTTAGATACTTTTCATAGTTTTAATTGACATATGTGTAACATAAAACACATTATTTAATATTTTACTATTATATATGGACAATTTCCATATCTCAAGGTCATTTCCTAATTGGATCTATGGAACGTATAATAAATAAATAAATATGGTCTTGTGTGAAGAAAAATAAACACATAACTTACCTGAAAACTTCACTGCACAAACATTATCCCTTTACACAAACTGAAGCCCTCCCAAAGTTTGACTCCAGTATCCACACTGCTGTGGAGTAACACCAAGTATGGGACTGTGTGTTGGGGTGATGCACATTACTGCCACAGAAGCTGACGAACCCAACAGGAACCAACAAGCAGACATTGGATATTAATAATTCTTTTCAAATGGCAAAACATCTCAGATAAGACACGTGGGAAGGATGGAAATACAACATTGATGAATACAAGGACTATGCATCAGAAAGGACGAATGGGAAGGATGAGAATACGTGGATGAATGCAAGGCCAATGAATCAGAAAGGACGAATGGGAAGGATGGGAATACATGGATAAACACAAGGACCATGAACCAGAACATTAAATATGGTCACTATAAAACTGGAAGGAAGAAAGGAAATGACATTATAAAAGAAAGAAAATTGGATTTTTTTTGGACATGGGACAGGAAACAGAACAGCTACAGGTGAGTTACATAATACAGTAAGTGAAGATATTCACCAAATTTATGGAGAGCTAATAATCTTTGGCCTGGTGCATGCAAGCAGGATATCTAAGTGCAAAATATCTATGGAAGAATTAAAATATTTTTCATACAAAAGAGGAGAATAAGCACAATTAATCAAGTATATGCATCTCAGGTTGGCTCCAATGTTTGCAAATGAGTTTTTAACAGAAATGGACAGAGTTTCTACAGGGGAAACAGTATGCATAACAGAAGTTTAATGCTGAACTGGGAGAGTACAGAGGATACGAAAATGTGATGGGAATGAATGAGGGAGAAAATCTACTAGATCTGTGTACTGGAAATGAACGGATAACAAGAAAATCATAATTTCAGAAGTTCTTAAGTCACAAAATTGCTTCATGGAGTAGGGACAAAAAGTATGGGTCAACCATACACTACAAAGCAATAACAAAATCACTAGAGAAAGACCTGAATAATGTAACAGTGATATCAAGCAGAGATTTTAAGAAGATTGTTGAATGCTTGTATCAACTTAGGAATCAATATACAACAAACATTATGCTGGAACAGATGTGGCTAACACTAAAGTATGGACTGTAAAGAATAATGACATTAAAGACAATTTCATATACATAAAAATAATCTACCTTGGATGAAATGAACTTGGCTGAAGAAGAACAGCTTAAGAAAAGTTTTACTGCCTTGGGTACAGAGACATGTGGCATAAGTAGTTAGAAGAGAAGACTGAAGGATATAACTTGGTGGGATAGAAATAAAATAGCAATCAGAAAGATGAAACAAGCTTGGTAAATGTGACAAAAACAGCGAGAGGTGGAAAAGATTAGAACGTCACAACGCTTCAAAACAAGTAATCGAGAGAGCCAAGTAATGTCTTCTCATCAGACTTGTTAAAGCCATGAAGGATAAAACTGCTCACAAAGTTAAAAGACAGAACAAGTGACTGGACATGGCAAAGTTCATACTTTGCATGACAATAGAAACTGAATCAATGGAACACTGTTATAAAGAAATGCTGACTAAGAGTAAATAACAAAAAGATGACAAGGATTTTAAGGACCTAGAAAGGTCAGAATAAAAGTTCAAACACAAGGCTTAAACATGTGGACTAATTTATTTATTTATCCTTGGCAGTGCAATAAATTGAGAAGGAAAATAAAAATATAAGAATTAATAGAACAGGACGGTAAGAAGGGTGTTAAAGGAGATCTACTAACAGATCCAGAGAAGGATGGTTCATATGATATTGCAAAGAGGAAAGAGCTCACAGTACAAAAAATGGCAAGACTGTGGGAAGGAAGCGCGGACCAGAGAATTTTCATCAACTCGCATAAAACAGAAACAATGGTAATGGTAGCAAGAAGAAGAGAAGGAAAGGAGGTGAAGAGGAGGCAAAGGAAGACACAAACTGAATCCCTCCAGATATATGTAGTGTCAGTAACTGCAGTTACAATAAAACTTACATGTTTGTCACAAACACAATCTGTCATTCTTTCCTTGTAAGAACCTGTCCATTTGCATTCTCCATGAAGATATAATTATGCATTTCTAGCAAAATATACTTCAGATAAATCAGAACAAATGAAACTGTTAACATCCTGCTGGAGCACACCAGAATAAACATGTGAGAAGATAGGGAACAAAGGTGACACTGCTCAGCAAGCTGATCTACAATAATAAGAACAAAATGTTTTGGGCAAATTCTCAAAGTGTAATTTCCTACCATAGACTTCAGTCCTACAGACCTTGCTTTATTATTTTTATGTTAACTTTAGCTTACACTTTGGCATATGCTTGTAAGCAGATCTGAGGGGATTAAATCATTCTTCAGTTTACATTCAGAAGGAAAATATGACATCATAGATAACCTCCATGATACTGAATACCTATGTTTCCATTTTCCAAATTTGATCCTATCGTTTGCAAAAGAGCACATCACTTTCAGTATCGGAACAGACACACCAGCATACGTATTGTTTTAGTTTTATTCTGGGTGAAGAGTGATGTATTACACAGAACTTGGCCTTTGAAGACACAGCCATGCTGAAGATAGAAAATGGTGCTATGTATTGTCAGAGGCAGCTACAACCCTATGAGCAAAAGTGTTGAAGAGCAGTCTCAGGTCCTCTGTGTAGTGCTGTGACACTATGCAGTTCAGCAGATAAACATCAGCATTTTGGAGTAACCTTCATCTCTACAGACTCTGAGGACAGAAGGTACAGGTTGCTCAAAGATGTCAGTACCCATCTACCAATATCACATCCCACAACACCATAATATTGACATTACTATAATTACCTTCCTGGTCATTATTCTCTTTGACCTCCAGATGTGGTATGTGGAAGCTCACATGCTGCACGAAGTAGTCGAGATTACTGGTGCAGTAATCGCAGTCCTGCCACTCACATCGCATATTCAGTTGCATATTCTTCAGCTTGATCACCTTGTGCTTACGTTTCTCGCCAAAAGTAGATGACACACTGCTCTCTGCGTCACTAGTCTCAACCTCATGTAATGTCGCCTCCCTCACCTGCTCAGGTCTGCAGTCCAAACTTCTGTCTTGCACGTGGGATGACTGTTCCTTATCTGCATTATTCTTATCTGTGGAATTGTATTTATCCTCATGTAATGGCACAACCATTATCAGCTTTTGCCAGCATTCCATATCCTTTCCTTGCATGTGAGATGACTGCTTCTTCTCTGTGTTATTATTCTTGCCAGAGAAGTCATGTTTATCCTCATGTAACATCACCTCTCTCTTCTTCCGCTTTGCTTTGCGATCCAAACCCTCCTTCTGCATGTCAGAAAACAGATTCTTGTCTGTGTTGTCACGTTTAATCTCATGCAACAGTATGTCCCTCCTCTTCTGTTTTAGCCTGCAGTCAGCATCTCTCTCTGGCATGTGAGATTCGTGATATTTGTTCATGTTTGCATTCTCCCCCTCACGTAAAAAACCTCACGCCTTGTCTGTGTTATATATCTCAACTCCAGAGTCACACTAGATAATCTGTGGTCACACTTATCCTCCAGGACACAGCATCTTCGCCTTAAGCAATGGCACCTCAATCACAGATTATCTAGTATCAATACTCTACTGCCCTAGATCAGCGGTCGCCAACCGGTGGTCCGAAAATTTTGGTGGTCCGTGAACAAATTTGGACATTATTTGCAATTTTTTATGTTTATTATACTGTTTCATTATATTCTGATTCGTCTTCGTGTCACCGACACAGGATCGCTGACAATTTTCGCCTTATTACGTTGCATCAAATTTCATATTAATAAAATGTAACTTTTATGATCATTATTTTATAGATGTTTGTACCTTTTTAAAAAAAATTCATGTTAGTGGTCCGCGGGATTCAAAATTGTGAGTTTAGTGGTCCGTGAGGTCCGAAAGGTTGGTGACCGCTGCCCTAGATAATCTGTGCTACTACCTTAGCCGGCAGTTGACAACTATCTCTTGCACCAGTGAAGCCAACATATTTCCTCACGGCACAAATTGCATGGAAAGTGCCTGTGTCATTTGATTGCGACCATCCGATATACAAATTCAAGAAAATGCAGCTGATTTCGGCAGGTCACACAATGGCGGATGAACTCCTTGTGACTTGAAATAGATTTGGCCCGCTCAAAAGATATGAAATGTACATTTCGATAACAGATCGAGTTTTTACGTTCCGCAAACAATTGATATTGAAACTCACGGATACTTACAGAATTTAAGGTCACCACATAGATGTTTGTATACCAACAGCACATGTACTAGGCAGGTACCATGGATCAGTGAGGTCAGGTACGAAGCTAGTCAGTTGGTAACATCTGTAAACCGAATGCAAAACTGTACGTGCATTTGCGATGGCTAGCGAGCAGCTGTTATCATTACGAAGGAAATAGGGTATAGGTAACGGGTAACAGATTTTGTTTCCTAGTGTTTTTTTTTATTTTAAGTTCAACATTCTGTTGTAATTTAATAGCTCAATCGTTTCTTGTCTCTACATTATTCGTAAAGTCTTTCAAATTGTATTTCGGTCAATCTTGTACACCATGGGGTAATGAAGTGTCAAGTGGCATATGCACAAACTATCCTTTTTATTGTATTTAAAAAAATAGCAAATTTAAATTATTTTCCTTTCGTATCCAAGTGAAGAAAACGGGCCGGAATTAATACTGCACTAATTGTGTGAAGTGGGCGTGTCCCAGTATTAATTTTTACCGATTTTATTGTAGGTAACAATGTCGAGTCCTCCTCAGAGCGATCAACCTACTCGACCAGAAGCTCTGAAAAAACTGGCACAGCTTCAGATTGATCGTGTCAAGAAAGAGGTATGCAATGTTCTTTCTATTACATATGCCTAAGTTAGTTGAAGTAAGGCTTGTAGAGGAGGAGGAAGTAAAGTAGATATATTCCTTCCTATTACAGTATAAAGAAGTTTAAGTTGTATGTGAGCAATACAACAGTTTTTGGCTCTTTGGAGATAGGTTCTAGATCAGGGGTCCACAGCTTTTTCAAAAATCTTGGAGCCATCTCAAAATTCTAGGCACCAGAATGATGACGTGAAGCACGAGCCACATGGAGGGCCCACAAATATCGGGCACCACTGTACAAAATTTAGTCACCTTGGTGACTTGGTGGTCGGGATTTGTGCACACCTGTAGACGATGACATTAGTGGAATTCCAGAAGAATTGTGAAAAGTGTTAGTATAGTGAAAGAAAGTTTTCTTGGCTTTAGTGTAATTGAGAAGTATGAAAACTGTGACAGTGGCATTTGCTTTGAGTTGCAGGAAGAAGAAGAGCAGTGGATCTCAGGTGAGGAGCTGTACACAGAAGGAAGTAGTGATGACGATGATACAGCCATCAGGAGCAGACAGCGTGTTGGTGGCAAAGCACGGAAACATCGGCAAGTGGCAGCAGTGAAAGATACAAAACGCAGAGAAGGTCATAACAAGTCGGATGTCACACCACCATCAGTGGGTACTAGTGGGGAGTTGGGTGTGATTCCACCAGAGGTGAGATTGGAATCTCTAATGTTAACAGCTGAAGAATCTCACAGGTGTCAGCCTCAAGAGGCAAGCATGCTCGTGACAGACATTGATGAACAAATCAAGATATCATGGAGACCAAAGCGAGGCAGTATCAAGCTGCCAAATCTGAGTCCAGATGGTAGGGTTGATGTGGTGACTGGCACAGATGTGGTTACTCACTGAGGTAAAGCTTAACAGTTGACCAATCAGTGACTTGATTGCTGGAGATGTTCCAAGTCACATGTTAACACTGTTGGACAGGATGTTGGTACCAAACATCTTTGAAAGTGGTTGTCACTCCTGTTTTATATTCAGGAGGTCTGAGGTTTAAGTCTTGGCCGGGGGATAGGCTGTCCTGACATATTCTGTGGATCTCAGTTCCTCCACACAAACACTAGCATAGTACCTTAAATTAGGCCAAAGCTGTGTTCTTCCACATCCTTTCTGATTTATTCATGAATCATATACTCTGAGTTACTGATTGACTTAAACCAAATTAGTCAAATCGTATTCTGATCATGAATAGTGAATGTAAGGATGTGGGTGGAAAGCAGCACTAACCCTGAACTTGGCTGGGGGATCATTCAGGATAGTAGGTATGTGTCAGTTGATGAAAATGACTGTTATGGACAGTCAAGTAACTGTCAGTAAAACACATGAACACGTCAGGTGGCACAACTTTGTTTATTGATATTGTTGCTACATGTTTCGGTTGTGAACTACCATCTTCAGGCAGTCCATTAAATTATGTGTGGAGCAGTGTAGTTGGTCACATTCTGTTCTGTAGTGGGTAGCTACTGTTGGCGGTTCTTTGTTTATGTACGTTATGTGATGTTCCAGCATTGTGGGATGCACAAGTTGGGAACTCACTCTGATGGTGGCTCATGACAAGGAAAACAAATCATAAAACCTGACTTTTATTTCATGTCACTTTGGTCTGATTGTTATTTTGTATGATAGAACATAAATGTGATCTAGGTTATAGTCATGACTGTAAGAGGCATGACTGAAAAGTATCAAGACAAGACATGTAGTCCTAACCAAATTTATTTTAGCATTCTTCATGCATGTACAGTAAACCTCTGTCCACGGCTGAGTTACAAAATAAATCTTTCTTTTGCATAACCCCTCGTCTCTGTCTCACCAATATGTAGTATATTTTTGTTTGGCACATGTAAATGGCATAATGTGTATGGTATTACATTTTTGTTTGTTAATTGTGCCTTCTTTATGTATCGTGTAAGCAGAGTGTGCATTTGTGTGTGTAAAACGCTATGTATAGTAGGTGTTAATGGGAAACTTTTCATGGCATTGTCCATGTATCCCTCTTTAATCCATAAGGTTTTAAATTTGTCCAGAGTAGATTTACTTAATGCTCTGTCTGTGTGGAACATAACCCCATTGGTGGATAAGGGTTTACTGTAGTGTGATAGTAGTTCTTCACATGCAGTTGAGAAGTCCAGGCCAGCTTTCAAGTGTCGGCTGGATGGAACTGTACATCTTAAACTGATTTATTTGCATCTGTTGGGCGTTTTTGTAGGATAGGATACATTCGTATGTGCATGTGGCATGTCACACATCATCCTGATCCATTTTCCTGCAAAAGAATGAGGGCCCTGAATATTGTGCTTTAAACTATTTCAGATATTATTCTCCCGCTTTATTGTATGCGGTGTTAGCATGATGATGTGGAAATCTGCCACTGCTCATACGCTATATGTTGCCGGTTCAGGAACCAGTGGGCTTGCCTTGTTACTTTTTGATCACACTACGCAGTATGTGAGTGGTGGAGTGAGGAACAAAAAGCCTTTGTGCCTAAGTCAAGGCATTGCTCAAGTCTGGTCTTTTAACTCAAAGTGTGCCTTTCTGAGAGTGGAACATCAGGAATTCATTCTTTACGTAGTGGAGAAAAATCAAAAGGCACGTTTGCACATATACTGTGACAGTGACCTGTAAAATATTTTTGTAGATGTATGTTTATGTTTGGACAATTTGTCTTGTAAATGGAGATGTTTATATTTTGCTGAAATGTCATTGCTGTATGAAATGTTATTGTAAAATTAGATGCGGCTATGTAGAAAGGGAGAGCAGTATGGAGCCCAGCACCAGTTACTGATTAGGAACAGGCAGTAGGAAGAGACAGTTCAGATATATGAAGACTGAAGGTGCCTCCAGTTCAGCTCGTCAAGAACATACACTGATTTAATATAGTCTTCTCGGGCGCACAGCCGCGTCTTTTGCCGAGTTTTGCCTGAGGATGGGGATGGAGCTAGTCCCCGAAACGTTGTATTGAAACGAGTTGACGCGGCTGTGCGCCCGAGAAGATTATATTGAACCATGTCGCCGCGAAAGTTTTAAAACTTATACACTGATTTATGTATCTGTGCTGCTAGATGTTGTAAGTTGCAGGTACATGACAGATAGGCAGCTGCTAACCAAATGAATACAACACGTTGTTCATATAGTTATGATCTTGAAGTCTTACTTGAAAACTGTAACATTGTGTGCCACAACTCTGTAGTGTTACTATTAACATCTCAGGCCAGGAGACTGTACTCCTGCTGTACAGCCATTCACAGTGTCATTAATACTGCCACTGTCTGTTGACAAGCAGCTGAACTAATTGTGTTAGTGTCCAGCAGGGACTCTTTCCACACTGCTGCTTGATTTTTGTTTAGCAAAAGTTATGGAAGCAGTTACAATTTTAGTTTTCCTAAGACATAACATCCAAGAGTCTACCAATATAGTTGGAGTTTCAAACCATACATCTCAGTGACAGAATCAGATTTTGTATTCTTCATACTTTCTTCACCGTGTACACAAATTTTTGTAACTATCAGCCGAATTGTTTACTTGATTTTACAAATTTTATGTACATGCTGTTGACAGCAGGGTACAAGGGATTGATCTGGAGTGGCTGGCTTGAGGGGTTAACATTTTGCTGACATTCTTTATATGCAACAATCAACAGTCAAACTGCTGTAGTGTGCCACTCTGTTATGCTGCTGTTCACAAGCATGGAAGAGTGTGCAGTGAACTTCCCAATGCCAACAGGTGCCTGTGTTACAGATATTCAAAATATTTGTATTTGTTTGTTACGCATATAATAAATTTATATGTCCACATAGTCTTATTGTGTTCCTTCTGTCCAGTTGGTATTCCTGCAGGTATGGTGTATTCCAGACATGAAGGAAAACAGTTTACTGAAGGAAAAGTTGTGAGGGGGGTTTCAATGGCACAGAAAGTCTGCTCTGTACAGAAAGATGTTGCAGTGCACAGTTGATGAAATTTGGTTCCTTTATAAAACAACGTATGTTCCATCAGTGTTTGAAATGTGAATTGAAAGAATTTTGAAATTTTAAACTAAAAGCTCATAATTGTGATACAGTTCTCCACAGTGCACTGATTTTGGCTACTGCCATTTCCAAATGTGTGTAAACAGAACCTGGTACCATGATTATTGGGAGGGAAAATGGTGGCCATAATTAATTTGTATCTGTTGCCAGGATTTTACTTTCAAGCAGGGTACAGTCATTTCCAGAATGCCCTATATTAATTATTCATACTCATTTTATTGGACACTGTATGCTTAAGGGTTGCGAAGTAATGTAACATAATCATAAAATTTCCCTCCAATATTGTGCTAGTAAGAAGAGAGAGAGAGATAATGCTCAATGATGTAGTTTAACTTTTATGCTCGAAGTCGTAACTGAAAATATATTTTGCGTTATTTTATTCGTATTCCAATCTATAGGTGAAGTACTGACAACTTTGGGGATTTTTTGTCAGTTAATGTAATATGCAGGAAATATGTGGGTGGTGTGGACAGGAGAGCACATATATAACAGATGTTTGTTAACATTACTTATATTGCCATACAATCTCTTTTAAGTACAGTTCTGCTGATGACATTACAGCCATACTTCCATATCAGGAGGTAACAAATTGAAATGTACACAAGTTTGAAGCAAGCAGCTGTAGGCCTGTCTGACATGAAACTGGCACTTACTTCAAAGTGGTATCATTCTGAGGTTCTGGTCTGGTAAGTGCCCAGTTTCTCCTGACTTCCCTGCAAGGTGCATGCATTTTGTGTTGACAAAAGAACTGCACTTTGCTGTCATGGACAGGCAAGTCAGTTATCTATTGATGACAGGAAGTACTGCGACACAGTTATATGATCTACACTAATTCTACAACAGAGGTGGGCAACTGTTGTTATTCTGAAGTATAAAAAGGTCAATGACATGCTCTCAGTGGGGCCCACCCCTGTACAGGAATGTATAAAGGCAAGTATTACTGCCAAGACCAGAAGCACTAATACACTGGTCCAGGCATTCTAGAATGTGCACGCCATGTAAGGCGCTCCTGTCCTCACGAATAAACTCTATATACTGGGCATAGCAGCATATTCAGTCATCCTTAGACATTGGTACAAGCAGCTGCAGTCCAGGTTTCTCACTGATCCCACTGTGTACAACAGGCATGCATTTCTGGTCTTCAGGGACTGCAACCTGAGGATCAGTATTTTCTGGCACCCTGCTCTGGCTGGCAGCTCTGGTTTGCACACAAGATTCATTCAGTTTGTCCTAACACCTGCAGGCCACACATAAGATAATGACAGAAAAGTCAAATTTAAGTGAGTGTTACAACCTACAAATTATGTTGATGTTAATTTCTTTGGATGTAGTTTGCCATTTCCTCTGTGCCACAAGTGACTAAGCAGAACTGGTGAACTCCAACAGCTCGCAAATATCGAGCAAGAATCTAGTCATCAGACATATCACACAGTGTGCTTCAACCAGTAAATGTGAAATTAATCAATAACGAGAATGAAATGACACATGTACCATGAAATCCAAACTGCACAAGAAAAGGTGTGTTTAAATTCTATTAGGAGGCACTTCCACATCCCTGCCCATTATGCATGTAACACATTCATTAATATATTGTAGTTCTCTTTAATTAGTTACTTACTATGACAGTTGTATGTATTCCCACTTATAAATTTGAAACTATCTACAATATTCAAGCCCCACACCGATTGCTTTATGAAGGGTTGGTGTCATTTAATATGGTGCCCTGTGCAAACTGTGTTCTAGGTACTTCTGCTTCAAACCCATGAGCATTTCAGGCTCGCAGAAGAAAATTTCCTACATTAGTAAAAACAATATTGTATGCGTGAAAACTTTTGATGTGGTGGCAACATTAGCACTGCTTTCTTTAGAGTACTGAAAATATATGGGACTTTTTTTTATAGTAAAGTTTTTGTAGAAGTGAAGAATGAGATGGTAGAGATGCAAAATTTTGTTTAGCTTTCATGTAATAATGAACCACTGGCATTAAATATATAAGGTTTAGTAGGGAAATGGACCACAAACATACCTACACACTATATATTAAATACTGTTTGTAAGTCAAAGGTTTTACAGTCATGGTCACAATGCAAAACTGTATTATCAGATGTTTAATCATCTAATCATAACGTTACACAGCTGGTGACGATGTTTGGCATCTCCTAGTGTCCCATGCAGGGGCAGAGTTCACACTTAACGCCAGCCCTAGATTTATGTATGTAACGGTTTCTAAGCAACGAACAACGGTATACATAGGTTACATCTGCACTATAAACTGGGTTATGATAGGCTAGCAACCACACTGGAGAGAGAAATGCAGACACAGTACAAAAGGACTTTATATATACAAGTAAGCACTTGCCTGAAATAATGTTTGTACAGGTTGAAATATATGGTACACTGCACTGTATGAAACATAAATACAAGACATCTACTCTTTGAGTGTGCAAGGACTATCCTGCACAACAGTGTAAGGTTAATCTTTTATGAGCAAACCAGAGTAGTAGCAAAATGGTTAATTACATACACTCGTTCCACCAGAATTACTGGTAATTTCTATGTGCATTCAAATCTACTGTGATGCCCAGAAAGACCTTTGTAATGTCATGAAATGTTATGAGCAATGCTGCCATGTCCAGTCTGCCAAGGATTGTGGGTAATACATCAGCAACAGACAACACTTCTTTACGAAGAGAAGGCACGGCTGAGAGAAGACAGAACAGACCCTACAGTGGTACCAACCCTGAATATTGTCACAGTACCGCTAGGGGCATACCCTCGTATTGAAACATGGCCTTTTTTCTCACTGACAACATAAATACGTGAGATTTGAGGTTCTCACGGAAGTGACTGCTGAGGCTACCATTTTCTGGCATAAGATGATGTGGTCTGGTTGAAAATTACAGGCATTTCAGAGGAACATATTGCCTCCATCTTCGGTAAATTTCAACCAGACTACACAGCATCATATCCCAGAACATGGTAATCCCCATAAATACACATCTTTCATTCCTGCAAGTTTGCTGATAGAAACAAAATTTAGTACCTATTCCACAATATCAAAAGAAGTTAGTAACTCGCATTCCGATAACCGAGAATAACACCGTGACTGACAATGAACATATTTCTTAATGTGTGACATCCAACATTTGACAATATTCCAATCCCCCTCCCCACCCCCCTAGATCAAAGTCTGACACCAAGTTCGTACATCCAAAAAGATGTTAGCACATACGCATAATGTTACAACCAAATACAAAGGCATTCTGAAAAAATTCAAATCAAGTGAAGAAAATTTTATAGTGATTTAATTTACAAGCGTTTAAATACAAAACAAAAAAAAAAATCTGACACATAAAGCTTAAAACAAGGGCATCTTATGATGTGAGTAAGTTGTGATGTCTATTTTGATATGCAACTTGCATCACATAATACAGCTTTGCTTTGAAACTTAATGTGCGGGTACCTAGGTACATATAATAATGACATGACAGATGAAACATTTACAGAAGTGATAATTATTTGAGCACACAATACCTCTAAATTATTTAGCCTGCAGATTATCATAAGATAAGCCATAAAAATAATAACATACAATATCAAAATAATAAGTACAGGTACTAGTTGTAACAATTAGAAATGCTTGTAGATGTCTGGTTTGAACTGTTTAGTGTCAGCCACGGCGTCACCTGTGTTTGATGGGGGGACCACCTTTGGCAAGGATGGCATACCACTGGCACCAGTGCCAAGTTTGGCACCAAGTGAGATATTTATGGTACTGGATTTTACAGTATTTTTTGTGTATACAGTATTAATATCTGGAGCCACTTAATTCACTTTATGCAGTCATCCAAAATACTGAGAAGTGTGGTTGCTTCAAGACAGCTACCAAAAGAAACTGCATCATTGTATTATGTTTTATTATTTTGATTTACAAAGTCAAATTTAAGAAACTGTTCCCCAGATGAGAGGAGTGCAGTCTGTGTCATTCTCAAAGCCACACATGAGTGGAGAACTGAACACCACAGGCATGTACATATAACGCAACATTGAGGTGTGTTTGCCTAACTGTTGTTGCCATGGAAAAGCAGTATGTATTGCATATACTGAGTGTCTGTCTGTAGCCTTAAGTTATCCAGCATGCAAAGCACATGCACTGTATTATATTGTCATCTGTGGCCTGTCCGGCTTGACCATATTTTTCCACATTATCTCACAAACGGCAAAATTTTCGTTAAAAAAAAGTTATTGCACATAAAATGTGTGTTTTGATTTTCTCTACAACTTTTTTTCTAAAGCATTTCTCATCCTAAGATAAATTCAGTGAGATATTATAGTAAATATAAATAGTCTTCATGTAAAGTACCCATTATTCTTGTCATGTTTTAATAAAATTTAAATTTTCTCAAAGGATTTTTGAAGAATACTCAAGTATAAAATTTCATGAAAATCCGTCCAGTGGGAGCCGAGTTGTCCCACGTGGACGGACAGACAGACAGACATTTATAATAAAGCTAATAGTCGCTTTTCGCAATTTTGCGAATGTGCCTAAAAGTGTCTTAAGAAATGTGAAGCAGCAGCAGCAGCCAGCAAATATCTCATTATGCTCATCAGGTGGTACAGGAGCTACGAGCATAGTGGACACCACTTCTTAGTGGGATGTAACCTTTCATATAAATCTGGCACCAGGCAGCAAAAAGATATGCCATACCTGACCTAAGGGGTACATCATCTTCATGGATCTGAGGACAAAAACTAACACAAATATCAAATGGCGCATAGTCTTCAGAAATGGAGAATATGTACTCTTATTTCTTCAACATGGAAATCAAGACCTCTGGAGATACTCTTGGTATGAAATGAAAGGAAGATGAAAATATAGATACTGTACATGATTACACAATGAGCTGCTTCTGAAAGTATTCTCAGAAATGAAGGACCTCACTGTACTTGGTTGTGAGCTAATGGACATAATGATGCATAGTATACACTGTACAATAGTTCTGTACTATACAAAATATTATGAGATTACTGTCACACAAAACTGAGTGATCATTGTCAAGGACTTTCCCACCAGAAACAGAGAGAAATTTCTGAACATATTGGAAGTGTAATTTTTCTCATGAAAAGGCACAAGTCTAAGGTTCTTATGATACACTACAGCAGAACTTTTGAAGAAGCTTACACAACATAACTTGCTCTTTGGGTTTGGCGATGGTCACTCGTCGTGTGGGTCAGCAGCCTGGTTGTGATAACACTTAAGCGTTCGATTCTTTGAGGTCCTGCAGCTGTGCCAGCTGGTGAGGTTCAAGTTCATCAGGGATGTTGTTCTCACCAGCTGCACTGCCTGCAAATGTTTCGGGCTGCTCTGTGAGCTGGCTCTGTGAATTCTCGGCTGTGCTGTGTCCTGTGTATGTGTCCTCATCGCTACCAGTGCTGCTGCCAATTCGGAATGGAGCTGAGTCTGTTGGGTCATCCAGTTCCTCTGTGACCTCAGTCACTGTTACTTCTTCAGACAATGATGGCTGGTCAGCCTCTTCTGTTTGCTCTGATGCTTGTACATCCTCTTCTGTGGGTGGAGGAGGAAATGGCTGGTCTGGTTCTTCCATCATGGGGGTTGCAGCAGTAATGACAATTTGTGCTACACCAAGACCAAAACTGTCATCTTGGAGGGATGGTGGTTCAGGTTCGTCACATTCTGTATCAATTGTTGATTGTAATGTTTCCTCAACTTGTGGGACGACCTGTAACAGTTCACTCTGTTAGGAGGCCTGCAAATTTAATTTAGTGTTCAGTTCAGAATAACTAACAGTTGACAGAACCCCGCAAAAGAATTCTCGTATGGTGCAAAAGGAAACAGCAGTTCATAAACCAGGTATAATAGTGACAATGTGTCTGTTCTTCTAACATGGTGGCATTGTCTGAATCAGCTAAGAACCTGACTCAATAAAGGGCACACATGTGTTAGACACCACAACTTTTCTTTTTTAACTTATAATAATTGATTTTATGGTTTAGAGTCCTCCTCTTTTTTGTTTCTACCAGACTGACTTCACATATCTTAGATTAATATAATTATCACTGCTCATTGGCTTAGATCTTTCAGCCACTATTAACTAGACTGCTTCTTTTGAATCTCTCAAGAACATTCTTGTATGAACTATGGTTGAATTTGCCTTAACCCTTCAATTACACTGGGGTTTAAATTCCAAATGCTACCCATGACAGAGGCATTTTAAATTTAAAGTACTCTAAATTGAAGGGAAGTTAGAAGGAAGGATAGAAATGACGGGAAGATGAGGGAGAAGACGTAAGCATCTACTGGATGACCTTAAGGAAAAGAGAAGATAATGGAAATTAAAAGAGGAAGCACTAGATCGCACCCTGTGGAGAACTCGCTTTGGAAGAGGCTACGGACCTGTCGTAAGACAGACTACAGAATGAATGACTCTAAAATGCACTTACTAACATACGGTGCAATGAAGCATGCGGCATGTAAGGCATTAAAGCTCAGTACAGTGCACAGAGGGGGGGGGGGGGGGGCGCGGTGGCGCAGTTGGTTGAGGCACTACACTACAAACCGGAACGTCGCGGGTTCGATTCCCTATGGTGTCATTGGAATTTTTCCTTGACATAATCATTTCGGTCGCACTATGGCCCTGAGGTCGACTCAGCCTCTAACAGAAATGAGTACCAGGAATATTTCCTGGGGGGTAAAGGCGGCCGGTGCGTAGGGCTGACAACCTTACCACCTTCATGTGCCGATTGTCTCGAAATCTGGGAGCCTCAATCTCCTGGAACCCAAAGGGTCTGTCCAGGCCTGTAATGGGAGTGCTTTACAGTGCACAGAGGCTGGTACTGAAGGGTTAATGGGCATATGAGTCACCTCTATTCAAACACTTATGATGTTCAGTACAACTGTTTGTGACAATGGAGAACAGTGAAAATAACTTTCAATTTCTTCAACCAACGAATGCACCTTTTTATTTCTGTTCAAGTCACCCTACACATGTTTCGGCCGTAACTCTGCCATCATCAGGGGTACATTGATAAGTTCACTTCACTGTTCACTGGCCCATTTGGTATTATCACAGCCATTACACTGTTTAAGGCTATTATTTACATTGGCAATCACCAGTATACACAATTTCTTCAAGTAGTGTCTTGAAATGTCTTGGTGTATAGCACTATAAATTGTGAACATAGAGCACTGTGTCGTGAATGTTAAAATTATTAAAATTATTGTTAATAAATTTGTTAAAATTGCTGGCAGTTGGTCTTGTAATAGATATTGATGTCTGTATCCTGTAACAACATGGTTATCATAGTTTTTAGTAAAGGTTTGAAACATTGCATGACTTTATAATCTTTTATGTAGTCTGGCTTACCTGCTATGATAACCATGATGTTACAGGATACGGACATCAATATCTAAACAAGACCAACTGCCAGCAATTTTAACAATTTTAACAAATTTATTAACAATAATTTTAATAATTTTAACATTCACGACACAGTGCTCTATATTCACAATTTATAGTGCTATACACCAAGACATTTCAAGACACTACTTAAAGAAATTGTGTATACGGGACTGCCAACGTAAATAATAGCCTTAAACAGTGTAAAGGTTGTGATAATACCAAATGGACCAGTGAACAGTGAAGTGAACTTATCAATGTACCGTGATGATGGCCGAGTTACGGCCGAAACATGTGTAGGGTGAATTGAACAGAAATAAAAAGGTGCATTCGTTGGTTGAAGAAATTGAAAGTTAATGTCAAGATGCACGGTGAACACAACGTGAAATTAGTGAAAGTGACTATTATTTTGGCTAATGTCAACTGTCTTGGGTGTTTTTAAACCCAGAATATTAGAAGCTGGATCTATTTCCATTATCAACTATGAAGGGCCATATTTGGGCCCTTTAGAAAAAGTTAGTCTCAACTACTAGTCCCATAAGGGGCCCAAACTATACCTGATGATGGAAATAGATGCTGTTTTTAAAACAATGTTTGAAAAAGAAAAAAACCAGGATGATGTAGTATGTCCACAACAATAGTCATGTTTCTTATGACAGTAGTTTGTAAGTTTTACAGAACATTACCTTCTCATCATCATCATCTTCAATAGCGATGGTGGGGCATTCATCCACTGGGAAGGCAGCCAGTACAAGAAACAACATGTTATGAAACAAAAACAGTGCAGAAGCCTTCTCCTTCTGAGCCCACATTATCTATTTCTGATTTCATTTTGACATTCACTGAACTACATGTAGATATTTTCATTCTCAATAAGACAATGCTGTAGCAAAATCTGTCAGGTGCCATACCTGTGATTTCAGGTGTAGCATTATCCTGAAACTGCTTGTCATACTGCTGATAGTGCCCATCACTCAGCTGCATTTCAAATCCTCCCTCAGCCAGAGATGGATCAGGTGTTTGTGACTCTCCTGCAGTGAATAAGAAATGATTAAGTTGGCTGATGTTGTTCAGAGTGCACGAGACTGTACAGTGTATTCATGCTGTAACTAACATCACGGTGGAGGGACTTGTGCCAGAGACTGATGTGTGTGTGTGTGTGTGTTTTTTTTTTTTTTTTTGCGTGGTGAAGGGCCCCGCAGCAGATGCTACGGACGCACCGCAGCCTTAAGGCTTATTGTGCAACCCTGTGATGAAGATGAAGATGAGCAGTTTTTTACCAAGTTTTACAAGTAATGGAGCACCAGTGGAATGAAACTGACAGGGGAAAACCGACAACTCGGAGAAAAACCTATCCCAGTGCCACTTTGTCCACCACAAATCTCACATGGACTGACCCGGGATCGAACCCGGGCCTCCGCGGTGAGAGGCCGGCGACTAACAGCCTGAGCCATGGCACGGCCTGAGACTGATGGTTACTCAGCTGCTGAAGCAATTCTACACATTTATGGTGATATGAAACTGCAAGACATCTTCCATTCAATTGTTATATTACTCTTGGTATCCAATTTTTTATCACTTTCAGTGGCTTACAAAGTTGTTACAGATGCAGGAGGTAAGTTGTGCCTCTGAAGCTCTCTTCACAACAGTGCTCTGTATCATACTTTGAAAAATAGTGTCTGAAGCACTGTATAACTGTTACATATTGGTGTGAAGGAAATGTTATTACCAGAGTTTAGGCAAAGAGAATATAAATTTAGTTTTTAGAGCTTAAAGAGTCAATTGTAAAGGGTTCTGAATTTAATATAGTAAACTTAGCATCACCAGGTTTCTGGACTGTGTCCAGTGTCTCATATTTAAAAAAGAACATGCTGCAGGAACTGGATCTGTTTCTGTAATCAGAAAAAGAGGTGGAGAGGTACCTACTGAGTTGGGTCTATTAGAATAACTACTCTGAGTCAATGGTCTATTAAGTCTCTAAACCAAGCCCCACTCAACCTGCAGCTCGCAGGCAACATGCTGCCCGCGACACAGTGTTATGTTGCCCGTGGAGACATTTGGAATGAGATGTCTTTTAACCCTTTCTCTGGCAAAGCGAAATAGAATTTGAAAATATTTAATTCTATGAATCCAAAACAAGTTAATACCTTGGATATAGAAGAAACTAATAGAATATTAAATATACAGCAGTTGTTGGTACAATACAATTAGCTTAAAACTGATTTAGTTTAGTTTATCATTCTCTATTTACATTAAAGTATTCGTCTATAGAGTAGAATGAATGAGCATGTAAATACTTGTAATTCTTTACGGCTGATTTAAATTGTTTAGGGTTATCACTTAAATTTTTGATACTTTGTGGGAGACTGTTAAATACTTTATGCCAACATCCTTTTTGATACGGTGATAAATTTGATGAAGGTTGGTGAAAGTTATATTTTTGTGTAGTATTTATGTTATAAACGTCAGAATCAGAACTTATGAGGAGTGTATTTATGGAGATTACATTATATTACTGATCCATTTTGTGAAAATGTGCTAAAAATAGCGACACCCTAGCCTAGATTGTAAATTGCATTTTTTTATAAATTATTCCTATTATTATCAGTAAGTTTTTATTTCACATGATGTACAGACAAACACACGGGTAAAATTACGATGTTAGTATAGTTATCCAGTCTCCATTTTGTATACTGAATTTCACGTTGTCCTGCGTTCAGACCAAATTTTGCCGAAGTTTCCCGCACCACATACAAGGTTCAGCGGGCCTGCAGCATATTTCAAACAAAAATGACATCTTCTGTCGATTTTAAGTGGCTATTACAGTAGTTCTAACATACAGCTCTTAAGAATCTGCATAAATATTTTCTACATATGCAAAGGGTGGATGGTATAAGCCCTATATGAGATGAATTCACTAGTGTTATTGACCACACTAACCAAATAAACGCACTACTTATGAAACCTGTTACACACGTTTTGGTGATGGTTGCTCAGTGACAGGTGTGGGCTGTGTAACGATGACCTGCTGGGGAGCCAATAGAAATGTAGGCACATCGGGTGGCGTGAACACAGGTGGAGCTGACCCTGGAGTCTCATCTTCTTCCTGTAACAACAGCACATGTAAGTCTCGACTCTGGTACAGGATAGAATCACATACACATTCCATTTGAGCCCTGTGATGTTTCCAGAATTATATACAGTCAAACCGCGATAGAAAAACACTATTTGCTACTGCAGTTTGTGGTGGTATATCGAGGGTGGTGGTAAGCTCAACTACTGAATACTAGCAAATTTCTGTTCACAGACTTTCATGGGCACTAAGTGAGAATGGGTTTGATTGTATGTTAAGACTCCTCTACATTTATGGATACAGTAAGAGGGTATTAAACAACTCTGCTACTAACTGATGGAAGTGTTCATGAATGTACTACAGACACATGATCAGAGATGACAGAAGTAGAAAAGAGAGGGAATCTGTGATTTACTTTCTTGTCCTAGTATTCTTAAAACAATCAGAGCAAAAAGTTGCAATGGAATGGGCATTTAGTGCAAGTGGAGTAAACAAGAAAAGACTACAAAATTTACATTGCAAAGTCTCTTGAAAACGTGAGTTTGTAGTACGATAACGAATGTGGCAGGAGAGGGAAAAACACTGTGAAATATGAAATGGCTTGGGGTCATAAAGGCAGATTTTGGTACTGACTATTGTATTCTGTTTATTAAAGGATTAATTAGTACCTTCAAAATGAAGTATTACAGTGGGCTTTTGTGTTGAGGTTAAAAAGTTTTGACATCAGAGAATTTAATTTCCATTGCAATATTACCAGAGGTGTCAGGGCCACTAGAAAGGCCATGACTGTGCTGGAGGGCTGGATCTAAGGGATATAGGGTCCTGTAAAGTGAAATGGATTCAACTGGCTCATGACTAGTGGGTATTCTTTTGAAAGATTTTATGTAATACAAATTACCTGAGGTGTGAGAGGTTCACCATCTTCACGACATTCCTCGACAACCAGTGAAGGGAAGAGACCAGTGCGTCCGTCCAGTTCACCCTCCCACCAACCATCATCCACAGCATGTACCACTTTCCTCAACACCCTGATCACTTTGCCCTCAGTGAAAGAGAGTTCCTCTGGACATGTGGCCTCGTAGTCATACAAAGCAAGACAGTAGTTTTCCAAGCCTGTGCACCAACAACATATGTTTGCTATGTAAATTACAGGGTTTCAAAAGTAGGCCACAAAATACTGCATAGCCCTATATCTTTGGTATGCTCGTCTGGACACAAGGAACAGCTTATCTGTGACTGGATGGACTTTGAATAGTTCAACACTAAATCTTGTAACAAAAATTTGACTTTGAGTGACACCAATTCATCACTGCTTTCGATAGTCAAAGATGGAAACTCCACAACTATCTCTTTCGACTCTACTATCACATCTTTAAACCCCTAAAAATGTTATCTCACTCAGATGTAAGATTCAGTCACAACCTTTATATGTTGTAAGTGATCAGTCCAAATCAAATTTAATTTTTCTGACAACTAATGGAAAACACTGAATTTTGTTAAATTTATCCAATCCCAATTTTGGACTTGAAAGATATGAACAGATTCTGAAAAACAATTTTTCATTCTGCATGTTGCAGAGTACAATAAATTCCGGGACAAATTTATTTTGCCCTGTTGCACTCAACGAGAAGTGACCAGACATACCACATGCCACTCTGGATGCAGCTCACATCTAGCAATGGAAATATGACTGTCAGTATTTGATCATTAACTTCAGTTGCACAGTTCACTTTCATGACATTTGAAATGTTCTTGCCAGGAACTGAAACAAGCTTGCTTCATCCAGCCTTTAGCCTAATCACTGTACTGACTGAGCTATCCTGGCTCCACAAAACTAAATGAAAATGCTGAAAATAAGATTGAAGTCTTCTGGGTTGTTCTGCCATGTTGATCGGTAAATATTTTGTGATACTTTGAAAAAGAAGGCACTATGATCCTTCAAATTGACAGCAACCTCTACATGACTCAGTGTAACCACCCTGAAGACTTTGATCTTCATTAACACTGCTGTAAGAACTACTATCTTGCATCAAAATAACCAGTTAACACTATGTCATGATGTGGCTTAGATTTTAAGTTACCAGACTTCTCACCACAGAGGCAGTCCATGTGGGATTTGTTGTGGACAAAGTGGCATTGACTGACACTAATGAAGCACATGCACACAGCAGACATTCTTTGTATTTTTGTCAATGCCCATATTTCAGTGCTGTATGTTAATGATGGGATATTCACAGTTTTTAATAAAGTCTGATTACCATTACCTGATGTGTACCAAACAACTGTACAATTGTAAATGAATTATAAAACCATCAATCAATAAAGCACATGTTACCATCTTGCTGAACAAGTGGCTGATCTTGAGTCTTCACCCCCTCCTGATCATCTACTGTGTAATCCACAGAACTGAATGAGATCTGTGAGACAAGTTGATAACTGGAGCCTCCTACTTGGTCAACCTGTTCATCATGGTCCACATCCAAATAGTTATGTGGCACATATCCCTCCTCCCCACGGTAGTTACGAGCCCGTAGCCAACCATCACCATCACCTTCACCCACTACCTCCAATTGTTCGTTCTCCACAATGCTGAGTTCATCTGGGTTCTGTGCCTAGAAACACAACACACCTCATCAGTCTCAGCTGCTCTCCTCACTTGTATAGGTGTATGTAGTTGGTGACTTACCGTGTAATTGTAGAGGGCTATGCACTTGTATATCTGACCCGGCTCGATCATTATGTTGACAGTTGTGGGTGGTTGTACAACTTCCTCTTCTCCTTCATGTGCTCCAGTAACTGCTACCCCCTCGTCAGCACCCCAGTCTACTTGTGTGGGGTCATCCCAACCAGCTGTCAGCTGTTCCAGCCTCTGCCGCTCCTGCTCCACCATTGCTGCCACCATGACAAATAACACAAAAATTTGCTACTTAAAAATTCTTCATTTAAGCACATAATTACAACAAAGAATGTATTATCTCATATTCCCTAAACATCCTGTGAACACAATTGTAGCAGACCATAACGTTCTATAACAAATTTTTATTGCAATATCTACAAAGGATTGTTCCTATAACCAATTTAGCTAACTAGGAGTGCGTGAAACAAAAGTTAAAGATAGGGAAATATAAATAATATTAGTGAAAAAAGATTAAAAAATCACTATGCCTGATGGTGAGCTGGTTACAGCAGAATATGTTTCAGTAATTTACATTTGTAAGTTTTGTATAAAGAGTTCAGGTCGTCTAGAATGTAATTTCCAATTTGTGGGAAAAACGTTTAAAACAAAAGTTGTAGGGAATATTAAAATACACGTTATGCCTGAGATAATTGCTCCATAAACCTTATAATCTTCAATGTTACTAAACAAATATGCACAAATACACCAAAACTATTACACTATACGCAAATTCTGTAACTTCTTTTTTTTTATACTGCATAGCGTCCATAACTAATAATGCCATATGGTAACTGAACTAAGGTCTACACCATCAGCACATTGTTAGAAAGGAACAGACTGATCAGATGAGGACACTAACCCCACTCTCCATCCACTTCAGGACCTGCATCGTCCTTTTCATCTTCAAGCACTTCTGACTCACTGCCTTTGCGCGATCCTGCTGTCACCTCACCACCCTGATCAGCATCGCTATCATACAGTGAGTCATATGCTGGGGGTTCCTGCAACATCACAGTGAACGACTAACATTACGTTACTTGTTAAAATTAAATACCCTCAAGTGCAGCTTGCTATACAGTGAGATCAGCTAAGTCCTTTATGTCACAGGAAACACTGAAGATGGTTTACTGTGTCTATTTTCATTCTACTATGAACTATAGGTTAACATTCTGGGGGAACTCTTCACACAGTGCCAAAATTTTTAAAATACAAAAGAATATAATTAGAATTATTACAGGTGCAGAAGCAGAGAGTCATGTAGAGATTTATTTAAGAATTTAAAATTTATGCCTCTTAAATCACAATATATACTATCACTTCTCTTATTTGTGGTTAACAACTAAAATAAATTCAAATTACATTCTGATGTCTATAACATAAATTTTAGACAAAAACATAACTTTCACCAACCTCCATCAAATTTATCGGGAGTCTATTCAACTGGCATAAAAGTATTTAACGGTCTACCACAAAAGTATCAAAAATTTAAGTGATAACGCTGAACAATTTACATCAGCCATAAACAATTACAAGTATTTACATGCTCACTTCCTACTCTATAGATGAATACTTTAATGTAAATACAGAATGATAAACTAAGCTGAATCAGTTTTAAGTTAACTGTGTTGTACCAGCAACTACTGCATGTATGTAATATTTTCTTGACTTGTTGTATATCCAATTCAATTCAATTCAATTTTTTCACATCCATATTGTTACAAATGTAACATTTGGACAAGTCATATAATATTTCACATACATTCCAACACATTTATTACAGTTCAAAATCCTTAAACTATATGATACGCTAACTTACCACTAAAACAATAAAATACATGTATTTATCGTTCATTCATCACCGCTATCCATAAGTCATCGTAAGTGGTTATGAGGGGATATATCGTTCATGACAGTGTAAACATAATACTTATAGAAATACAAGTGTTGAACAACCCATACAAACACTTTCAGTAGTTAAGAAATTCTTCTACTGAATAAAAACACTCTTCAATCAGAAAGTCAATAAGTTTCTTTTTAAATTTTGTCGAAGTTTCGGTATTTTTAATTTCCTTTGCCAATCTGTTATAAATATGGATACCGCTATAAGTTGTGCTTTTTTCGAACAATTTAGTATTATGACCTGTTATAAACAATCCGATTTTTGTGTTGTATCATGTAAATGGTAATAACCTGTTTGGGATTCATAGAATGTAATTAAATTCAAATTCAAATGAAACTGAATGGAAATATATAAGGCAGGGTATGACAAGTAATAAAGCTAATTGTCTCCAAGTTGGACAACTATGAGAATCACAGTTTTATTCCAGCAGGAGCACAGACTGTACTCTGTTTTATGCACACAGACCAATCTGAAATCCAATGAATTAGGAAAAAAATATCCGGTCTTACATTTGGGTAAATACAGTAATATATAACGCATCTCTTACAACTGACTCCTTCTACTCTGATGAAGAATATTAAATACTGATATATATGTTATGCAGACAAATGTACACAGTATATGTTATTTAACACAATTTTTATTAAATGTTGCAATGTTGGGCAACATTTAATAAAAATTGTGTTAAATAACATAAACTGTGTACATTTGTCTGCATGACATATATATAATTAAAAATGTACGGTACAAGTAACGTAAAATTAAATACTGAATCACAAATCTTGGTTGGAAAGAGGTCAGTGCAAAGAACATAACCGTTATTTATTTAAATTAAGTTATAGACCAACTGATGCACACTAAAACTACTTTTTTAAGTAGCTTTATTATTAAAATTGTTAAAAATTGTACCCCTACACGTGTTTCGATCCTAGGATCATCGTCAGGGGGGTATTTTTGCTAAAAGCTACAGTCACTTCAACACATGATTTAAAATATTCTATCTGCACTTTAAAACATAAGTTAAAATCTTGTAAAAAGATTCGCTAAAAGTTGTAAAATTATAAAAGCACTGTAGATGGTAGATTGTGGAACTGCTGGTGTGTGGGATCGTGGTATTAAAAGCATATGAAATGTTTTTGCGTGGAGCGAAGTGTACTACGTGTTGTGCGGTGAGGAGTACTACGGTGGAGTTATTTATTTATTTATTTATCTACTTCTTTGTTTGTTTGTTTGTTTTTTTATTTACTTATTTATTTAATTCATTTACTTATTTATCTTTATTTAGTAATCATTTTTTTTATTTATGTATGGTAAATTTAACACCACTGTCAGAAGCTCGGACTGTATATTAAATGTTGGTATGGTTACTGAATAATGAATTGGAAATAATGTGGCAAGATATGATGGACTGATTTGAGGTATTACACTAGCATTTGCCAGGATTGAGGAAAACCTTGCAATACCTCAGAGAGGATAACTGGCCTCTGGGGGGCGCGCGGTGGCGCAGTTGGTTGAGACACTGCGCTACAAACCGGAACGTCGCGGGTTCGATTCCCGATGGTGTCACTGGAATTTTTCACTGACATAATCGTTTCGGTCGCACTATGGCCCTGGGGTCGATTCAGCCTTTAACAGAAATGAGTACCAGGAATCTTTCCTGGGGGGTAAAGGCAGCCGTGCGTAGGGCTGACAACCTTACCACCTTCATGTGCCGATTGTCTAAAAACCTGGGAGCCTCGACCTCCTGGAGCCCTAAGGGCCTGCCAAGGCCTGTATGGGACCACTTTACCTTTAACTGGCCTCTGGGTTTCGATTCAGGATCTTCCAAACGTGAAGGAGGTGCACTAACCATTTCACTGTGACATTCAGTAAAATAATACTGACATTGCTATTAGAGAAAAAAGTGAAATGTTCTCTTGCATATAACACCACGTCCGGTATGTAAATGCCAATGTTTCACAGAAACCTGCTGCCTCCATGTTCAGCGTAGTGGAGTAAACCATGCAAAGAAATATAGTTCTGATAAGGGAAAGGGAGGATATGGTAAGAGGATGGGAGCAGTTCAGTGAGCACTGCTAACTCAAAATTCTACATGGCTTGAAATGATGTAGGTTAGGGTGGAGTTTCTTTAATAGCTACACATATAACATACTGCTAAAAGAACGTTCTGATCGAGAAAATTAACTTCAGATTTCAAAATTAGAAAGAACAACTGACCCCAGTTCCAGAGGCATCAGTTCGGATAGAGAGTGAACTCGTAGAACGGGGAATGTCCTGCACACTCAGGTTGTCAGCTTCTTGCATCCATTCATCGACATTGACTGCAATAAAGAAGCACAATTTAGTTCTCACTACCTGACACGCAACTGAATCACACAACAGTTCTGGAGCACTCACCTCCACCAGCCCGCAGACATTCTAGCCGGGCCTCTGCTTTCAGTTTCGCTGTCTAAAAACAGAGGAATAATATAACTTTTCATAACTCAATACGAGTGTCTTTGTAAACTGCAAATGCATCCTGGTTACTGACCTCTGATCTGCGGATCGCTAATCTCAGCTCTTCAATTTTAGTTTCCAGATCTGGACCATTCTGATCATTAGGATCTATCTGAAAAGAGAAATAGTTTTAAAACATGAACCAAAAGCCACCACATGTGACAAAAAGCAGAGGACTAACATCACGACAAAGCCCTGGCCCTTTAACTAGCAAGTAAGAATGACTGAATCTTACATGTAAAGTAGTTAATGCACAGCATGCATTTACATTTGTTGTTTGCCTAGTGCATCCTGACATGGTCAGTATTGACCTTTTTAAGATCTGCCCAACTAGGTGAACGCACAGAATCCATTTCTGAGGTGGGGAAACCCAATGGCCAGATTATCTTACCAGGAAGATAGCATATCATAACGATGGGTGACAGAGGAGACCTACGGCTTAACGTGGGCTCCAAATCACAATAAGGCCTGGTATTCTTGAAACCCACAGTTTTGTCTTTGGTAGGGGTGAAAAATTCAATCATTTTCCACTGGTGATGTCAATCAGTATGCTGTTCAGGCTTACAACATGCAGTTATGTATAAGGAACAAATGTTTCTCTGGATATACAAACATGCATCAGACCCCTGTCCAAGTCCACTGCTTCTGACAATCTCTCACAATACTCAATATTTCACTGCACATCATACACCACCTTCTGTCCTGAGTCTCTTAGCTGCTGGAAGACCTGCAATTTCCGTGTGCACTCCCGAATGTTATTCGTCTCCCGTGCGATGCGGACTGCCCAACGTTTGGCTTCTTTGCTCAGACTGACCACAGCAGAGGCATGGTCAGCCGTGACCTTATCCACAGTGTCATTATCACAAGGTTCAAATTCATACTGGATATGTTGTTTGAGGACTGGATAGAACAAGTACACGCACTGTAGATTGTACTCCCGTGTCAGCTGCAACAAACACACAACACAGATGCTTCACTCTCAAGCAATACTGCATACAGTAGACTCTCCTGAAGAGGCTGATTTATTACATCTGGCTGTATAAAATTATTTGTTCTATATTATTTTACAACTTATCTGATAATGCATATCTGTATTTGTATGCTGTTATAATAATGTGCTGATATTGCTATTGGCTGATGCAGTGACAAACAACTAATGAACTAACACACTAAACCTATGGAGGAGACTGCTTCTTGAGAAGCTAACAGATCCACAACTAGCCATAAAATTTCTTGCACTTTATGGAACCCAAAGATTCATTACCAAATTCACAAGAACTAGCTACTGGTCCCAAGTCTAAGCTAGATAAACCCAGTCAATGCACTCCCATCCTAGTTCTTTAAGATCCACTTTAATATTATCCACCTATCTACTTCTAGTCTTCCATACAGTGTCTTTCCAGAGGGAGGTTCATTCAGTAACAAATGCATACAGTGTGAGTACTTGAATGACTTGCCATGAGCAGTTTTGACAAAGAAAACGTTATGCTTAGGAATAGGTTAGGTGCACAGTGTTGATGGTTACTTAAAATATTACAGTCTTGTGTTCAAACGCTGAGTCAGTGCTTTGTCAAACTTGGCAAGAAATAGCTGACTAACCCCACTTACCTGTTGAGCTTGGTCCCGGATCCTTGTAAAGGAAGTTTGTGTGGCTGAACACGTGAGCAGTTCTGTACGTCCAATCAGCATGAGGTACTCAGCAACCTTGTCATACACACCGTTCTCCATCGTCTGTAACAATTTCAGATTTTCCAAATGTAACCCTGTGTTTCTATCTGTAGATAAAATTATATGTAAAGCAAACATATTTTTGTGGCATGACATGATCCATCCTTCTCTTTGAAAGAAAGTTAATTACTTAATAATGCGGAGAGCAGAAACTTATTTTCATTCATTCTGACAGTCTCCTTTACATGCTTCACAGGCAGTGCCTTCAGAATGCTGTGGGTATAATAATCAACTCTGACTGGCAGACTTTCTGAATTGTTTTATTTTATGCTGGTGAATAATATTTGGAAAAATCAGAAACACACTGCTTGAGACAGAACACAAGGAAAATACATCACATATTATAAAGTGATCGCAGTGAATTCTAGGGTTGAACTATGCCAAAACCTTCAAATGGAGTGGAGAGCTCTTTCTCTAATGAGTCCACACATTTCCAAAGACAGTACAGACACCTGAACAAGATTTTGAATGCACAACTGAAGGGCTAATCCAAAGGAGGAAGACCGAAAAGAAAAAAAAAGAGTGCTGTGTTGACTGTGAAACAGAAACTGATACTACTGTATGGTCTGCAGGATGCAACTACATAAAATAAAGCAATGCAGTTGCAAGATAAATAATAATTAACAATTCTGTAAGAATACTGAACTAAGGTGAGCCAACTTTAACATTTTTATTCTAACTACAATAAGCCAGAAAACTCACCACCTTCTCAAAAGTAGCATTCACGGTGAGCAAGATGCCAGCCTACCTGCATTGTAGACTGAAGATCCACAACAAAGTAGCGTGTCTGGTGTGCATTTGCAGCTGCGAGACTTAACAGGTAGTCATTTCGTGCACCTGTTGACTTCTCCTCTAGAGCCTCCCGCTTTGATGTCACCTGTACAACCATAAACATGCTTTCAAATTTTTTTGGCAAAGAAAACAAGTCATAAACATAAGTGCTTGAATCAACTTTGTCCATATCAACACTTTGAAGTAGGGCTGCCAGGTTTTCTTTAAAAAAAGGAAGATTTTTGTCAACAACAAAAGTAGTTTTAAAAAATACAAGAAAATTCAAATTGTCTGATATTTTAATTGTACTTTTCCTGACATTTTGCCCTCTTTAACAACTGTTTATCCTGTTTTACATACTGAAGGAACTCTTTACATTTAAAAGAGAAAACCTACTTACAGGAAAATTAAAAACATAAAGAGTAAAACCAACCAAAAAACGTAAAGCTTACGGGAAAAACGTAGGACCTGGTAAAAACCAACCAAAAAAACGTAAAGCTTACGGGAAAAACGTAGGACCTGGTAAAAACCAACCAAAAAAACGTAAAGCTTACGGGAAAACGTAGGACCTGTAAAAACCAACCAAAAAACGTAAAGCTTACGGAAAAACGAGGACCTGGTAAAAACCAACCAAAAAAAACGTAAAGCTTACGGGAAAAACGTAGGACCTGGTAAAAACCAACCAAAAAAACGTAAAGCTTACGGGAAAAAACGTAGGACCTGGTAAAAACCAACCAAAAAAACGTAAAGCTTACGGGAAAAACGTAGGACCTGGTAAAAACCAACCAAAAAAACGTAAAGCTTACGGGAAAAACGTAGGACCTGGTAAAAACCAACCAAAAAAACGTAAAGCTTACGGGAAAAACGTAGGACCTGTAAAAACCAACCAAAAAAACGTAAAGCTTACGGAAAAACGTAGGACCTGGTAAAAACCAACCAAAAAAACGTAAAGCTTACGGGAAAAACGTAGGACCTGGTAAAAACCAACCAAAAACGTAAAGCTTACGGAAAACGAGGACCTGTAAAAACAACAAAAAAACGTAAAGCTTACGGGAAAAACGTAGGACCTGGTAAAAACCAACCAAAAAAACGTAAAGCTTACGGGAAAAACGTAGGACCTGGTAAAAACCAACCAAAAAAACGTAAAGCTTACGGGAAAAACTAGGACTGTAAAAACCAACAAAAACGTAAAGCTTACGGGAAAAACGTAGGACCTGGTAAAAACCAACCAAAAAAACGTAAAGCTTACGGGAAAAACGTAGGACCTGGTAAAAACCAACCAAAAAAACGTAAAGTTTACGGGAAAAACTAGGACCTGGTAAAAACCAACCAAAAAAACGTAAGCTTACGGGAAAAACATAGGACCTGGTAAAAACCAACCAAAAAAACGTAAAGCTTACGGGAAAAACGTAGGACCTGGTAAAAACCAACCAAAAAAACGTAAAGCTTACGGGAAAAACATAGGACCTGGCAACCCTACTTTGAAGGAACATACCGACTCTGTCTTTGGGATTGTAGTCTATCTACATACCATCTTCCAACATGACGTTATAACAACATGAAGAATCTTTACTGCTATTGAAAACTCACACTGCTTATTTGTGAAATGTGTTTCACAACCTTTCTCATTTAACTTACATTCCTCACGCACTGAAAGCCTAGAAACAATAGACGCTTAACCTTTACCTTTGCACTGTTCTTTTGCAATGATGTGATTGACTGGAAGAAGGATCCCTTTTTCTTCTTCAGCCTGCAAAAAAAGACAGGTTACTGTAACAGCACAGTTTCATTCTGTATCACATGTCTCTTTGGCAATACATCAGAAAATCTGCCACATGTCCCTAACCTAAGCCAGATCAATCCAGTCCATGCACCCCCCATCCCACTTCGTGAAGATCCATTTCAATATTATCCTCCCACCTATGCCCAGGTCTTTCAAGTGGTCTCCTGCCATCAAATTGAAAGTCAAATAAGGTCTGTGTGACTGACATGTTTTTAACTCTACAATTTACAAAACTATTACTGTAGCAAATTTTACATATTTTTTGCCATACGTAAGTTTAAAGTCCTAAATCAAGCAGCATCACTGTCTGTCCCAGCTCAAATTTCATGCATCTTCCATTGTATTACTTAGTGTACAAAATAGAAAAGATGTGCAGGTAGGCTCTAATGACGTAACAGTCACACCAACTGCTGTAAATGTCATTCACCTGATTCAGAAGTCAAAACGAGTTACACAATCAACAACAGCCAGCATGTTTATCTCATAAGCAGGGCTGGCCTGAGACATATGGGTGCCCCGGGCAGATTAGTTAGTTGGCGCCCTGGACAGACAAATAATTTGGTGCCCTTTAAACTGATATTCTTCAATCTTTTTCGGCCTAGAACAGGGCTGGCAAATATTTTTGAGGGCGCATGCCAAAATAGTGGATAATTTTCGGAGAAATTCTTTCGCGTGTGGAAAACCTGAGTGTACCAGCACTCTATTTCTGATTATTCCAGTGATGTCTTAGCGCCCCTTATAGGTTGGTGCCCCGGGGCAGCTGCCCGGCTTGCCCACCCCTCAGACTGGCCGTGCTTGTAAGTCTATTTTCTTTCCTTAACAAAGGAAAGCAGACCAATAAAAAGAAATGCACATATGTTGTGCAGTTTAGGTTAGTGATCTCATCACAGTCCCACTCCCTCCCGTACACAATATATAACACCAAGCTGTCAACTCACTTTTCCTCCTTGTCTCTCACATCATGTGCGCTGTGTTCTTCATCAAAGTATAATTTCTTGGTCTTGTCAACATCTTGTGCGCATACCTGCAGCTCTTTCTGAATCACCACAAGCTGCTCTGCTGACTGGAAACACAGAGTCATGATAAAACTCTAACATAACTCAAATACAGGAGTCAAACCAATGTGCATGACACCACAGTAACACTGCCCAGAAGACTTTACTGTATGAGTTTTTACCCTTCCCTGCAATCATCACCAAAGCGGTTTCTTTATCCATTTATCTTATGGCCCTTTATGAAGTGCTGAAGTTATGTAGTACAAATGTACTGCAGTATGATGGTTATCAGTGATGAAATGGGAAGGATATGGGATGAAGAGATCATGGAATTTTTGGAACCTTCCCTGTAATCTGCCATCAACACTGTAATTTTCCCATCGGGTCTACTGCCAGAAGCCCCTTCCAGCAACACCTACGAACTTAGCAGCACATTACAATCATATGCTGCCATACACTTCATATCCTCTGACATCTCTTCTAGTAGTTCTAACAACAGACAGCAGTAGTTTTACATTTGTGCATACCGATGTCTCCTTTAGTTTTTAATTTTAACACAAATTAATTTGTAATTGGTAGCCATAAGGCTGAAGAAGTGTTGTAGCAGTGACCCAGCCTTCATGCCAAGGAAATGAAGAAATCCAGTCAGAACAACCAGTCTCCTAGCTCAGATCAGGACTGGGAACTTCTGAAATGTGAAGTAAGGGTACTACTTACTGTAACATCTGTTATCACATTAGCAACAAATTATAAAATAACTGTTTGCAAGTCATTTCAGCATTGATGTGAGTCACTTTGAATCTTTGTCATGTTTGGATAATAATGACATTATTAACAGTTCATTGTTCATAGACCTGATCACAGTGTAAGTAAAGTAACCGTTCATGTAAGGATAAGCACAGAACGGCCAATAACATTTATAACCTAGATAATATTTAGAAATTAGTCATGGTGCTTATCCTTGAGATCAGATAGCTGAGATCATAGACATTTTACGTTGGTTTGAGACATGTTACAAGACTAATGCTCATATTTTTAGGTTATGCCAAACATTACCTGCTTACAAATGCTTTCCATATGGAGTTAGAGCAATGTCAAGTGACACTAAGTACCTCAAATGAGCCTACTGTACCAGTCGCTGATGACAGACGGTTATGGAGCAGTGGTGGAATGCTAACTGGCAGGGGTACATCAAAGTGCTTGGGGTGATGCCACCCCAGTGCCACTCTGCTTGCCACAAACCCCACATGGAATATCCTGGGATTAAACCCAGATTTTCAGAGTGAGAAGCCAAAGACTAACCACCTGAGCCATGGCATGGCCATGTCTTCAGATAATACTGATATTTTGTGAGATCTGAGTTTTCACAGCAGGTTTGGTGAAGACTCAAATCTTCTTGGATGTCTCACTGTGTCACTGGGCAAGCAGTCCACATGATCCTGAAGATAAAGGCATTATTTTTTATATTGCTATATTATATATATAGAAAGGCATTATTATCCTCTGAAACATCACGAACTACTTGACCAGTGATGAAAGTGTCACATCCCAGAAGGCTTGAATCTCTGCTCACAATTTATTCTCAAAAACAACAGTCAAGGATGTGGAATATACTTTTAAGATACTGAACATCACAATTACTGACAAATGTCTCACACTACAGAAATATAAGCAACAAAGAGGAAAAACATGTTGCAGTTTTCATGTCTGTTGTGAGTATAACACATAATCTAGGTGGTGGGTTTATTTATGCAGTTCAATGAAAGGACTTGACAAATTCAAACTTCCCTGAATAACCTTCCTTCTGCAAGTGTAAGTGACGTTGCATTGTAAGATCAGAAACGACATAAACAGATGGCAATACTTGTGTATCAGAAGAGGAACATGTTCTACCTTCCTTGAAGTCTGAACTTTGTGTGTCTTGAGCACTTTGGCATCATCTGCAATTTGCTGGTGAAACACTTCAACGGCAGCGAGACGTGCGCGTGCAAGCTTCTCGTTCTCTTCCAGCACTGTGCGCCACACATTCCACATGTTCCTGCAGAACACAACACAATGTATGACACATTTAGTGGATTTTTGTTAGATGTGTGACAATAGCAATCCTTTGAAAAAACTTACCATTTCTCCTCTCCGCCTTCAGTCTTGATGTCTGGGATGTTAGGGATCTTCCGATTAAGGAAAGCTGATGAAATTTTCAGCAATGCCTGTGAAAGAAATAAAGCATTACCTAAGGCATTAAATGTCTTTACCATACAACCAATGGATACGAAACACAGAACAGGTCAGGGTGCTGCCTGGGTAACCCAATTTGCTAGACTGTGCTTACTTTGGATGGTTTTACTGGGCATGTCAAGAGGTGGAAGATGCCTCAGTAGACAGGGAAGATTTTCTTCCAAGATGCAGAGGTGGAAGTGGAATCTCTCCTCTGACATTTCACTTATTTCTGATTTTCCAAATATGCTGGCTGTGCTGTGCTGTATATAACTACACAGCTATGGCAGTGACTGGATTACTTGCTGATTGTTGATGCAGGGGTAAAGAGTCAAGTTGGTGAGACAGGAAGCACATCATATTCACCACCAAGTATTTTCTGTCTGTTTCAAAAACATCCAAAGTGACTGAAACTACAAATGTATCCTGACAGAGTAAATGTTTTTCAAATAGGTATAACATTGCCTGGTTGTTCCGAGGTGAACCAACTGCAACTACGCGCAGTGCTCAGGAGCTCAGCTAGGAAGTTATCTAGTCACTACTGTAGATATATGAATGGGTAGATAGATACAGATTCATCACTTAACTCCTAGGAAGCAGAGTGTAAAGCAAGTTGGAGCATAACATGTTTCATTTTGAAGATACCTAGAACTACAGAGCAGTTACAGAACATTTCCAAGAACAAAATACACTACATGAGCCAAATTACATATGTAATTGTGTTATTAACAACAGCTTAGCAATTTAACAGTAAAAGAGTTTATTTTCTGGAAATATCACCATGATTATCATATCTCCATATCAAACAGCAGATTTGTTCTGTAATAACAAGCGAGTGCCGCATAAAACATACAGTGACAGCCACCATATTCAGTTTTTCCACTAGCACAAAGGAACCCACCAAATGCTTTAATTTTACAGAACCTTTATACTTATTACAAATAGTTAAAACTGCTCTTGGTGAATGTAAACAGAATTTATGTTACCAGAACTAAAGCAAACCTTGGAACTTGTGGCTGAAAGGCACATGACAAATTAACTTACCTCTGAGTATGATTTCTCTATTGCTGAGCGTTTCAAAGTAAAGTTTCTGAAATAAGAAAGATACACTATATGAGTAAGCACCTCACAAATCTAAGTTAACTTCTGTACAGCATGTTACACATGAAGTGTGAACTGGTACAATAACAGCCTGCAAAATATACAGAGTCCTTAGTGTAAGAATTGAATGGGCATTGCCAGATTCAAGCAGTCTAGACACCTGGAACATTTATTTTACAGACCCTCTTCTGTCACTATATGCAGGGTCACAGCGTGCTTGAATGTGAATGGAACATGAAAGGACTGCAGAAGCACTTGAAAAATAAACTTCATATACACCTATTTTATTAGGCATTATTTATGAAGCAAAATTGTCTTATGTGGAGACTATATCCATCTATCTATGACCTAGTATCAGTGACTAAACTGTCTTGCTAGATTTTCATGAAATTCAGTACAGTAGTTCCTTACAAAAGTTGTTTATCAAGTGCTGGTTTTGTGACATTGGCTCAGTGACACCCATACTTTACTTAGGGGCAAAAATGAATTTCTACCCCTACCTTCCATATTTCTAGACCAGTTTGGATGAAATTTGGAACACGATATCTTCACATAATGTCGTTCAATAATTGTGAGTTCAGCAAAAATTGGTGCAGTGCATACCTTACTCAAAAGTGTAAATAAAATTCTACCCACATTTTCTACATTTTTCATCCAATTTGGAATTGACTGAGAGATAGTGACTGTAGTAAAAATTGTCACAGTGAAAGCCTTACTTTATTTGGAGGAGTAAATGCATTTCCATCCATAATTTCCACATTTGCTGTCCAATTTTGGTGACAGTCTGCCTAAGAGATCTGCACATAATGCTGAGCATTTGTTACTGCTGTGAAAACTGGAGCAGGGAAAGGCAGTTTCCTTATGGGCATAAATAAAATTACATGTACATGCATACTGTGAAACTGTAAGATATACTGATAGTATGGAACACTTTAGTAACATCTGTGTACCACATCATGGAGTATACCATATGCAATCTCATCAAATATCTCGGGTCCATACATGCATCTGCATTTCAGAGTATTCATAAGTGTGCCATCAGCACTGAATATAAAACTTGTAAAAAAACAACAAATCACAGGACAATCACAAACAAGATCACAAGGACATCAATTTAACTATAGTTAAAGTCTAGACTAATCTCATCAGTTGATATACATCAGCTTCCTCTGCAACCTGGTTAACCAAGCCCTGTGTTTGAGTGTAATGCGAGCTCCAGATATACAAGAAAGTCTGTTTTCCACTTATGAAAATTCATTCATAGTCCCATACATGTATTTTTATACTCACCATCAGCCCATGTTAACTCACCATGGTACACACAGCAAGTGAGTAGATGAATTTCCAGAGCTCTGGTATACTGCTTTAATTCAGGTAGCAGATGAACATTCTGCATAATATTGAAATTCGGTAGACTATATGATTTATTTTCATACAACAAATTTCCATTTATTGATGAAGAAAACGAAATATATTTATGTCACAAGGGTAAACATATCTAAATTCCAGTCAAAGTGTGTGTACACTGCAAATGAAATCAGAACATGGGAATCAGCTGGGGAGACAAGCCAGCCATCTGCATCTCCCAGATTTGTGGAAAAATCAAAATTCAAGAAAATAAAAAGGCGAAGAAAATATACATGTACATATAAGTTCCATAACATACCAACTCAGGGCACGTTTGTAGTTACGTTAGGAATAGGTTATGTTATGGGCGTACACGTATGACGCAAGCATCACTGAAACATGTTCGAGAATGCTCGCCAGCGAAGGTATTGCAGCAATTAGAGTAACTTGCCACAAACATTTAGACATGAGTACCACTGATGCGCAAGTTTGCAAAGAGGACCACAAGCCGCTACCCAAATCAACCCGCCACAGCCTCCTACACGTCGTCGTCTGACGCGAACTCCAGGGCTTTCCTTGTTGTTCCAGTAATATGAAAGTCGCATGGCGCTAAGACGTCTGGTCATCTCCCATAGGATGCCTTGTAGTTGGTACTGAACTCTGTGAACCACGTAGGGACGGGCATTGTTGTGTAGTACGGCGATGTCGTCACTGAGTTTACCCCGGGATCATCTCTTATACGTTTACCCTTACAGTTCAAGTTCGGCCGACGCCATGCGACGGGAGGTGTTCAGCCGTCCTGCACACATCCCAGACTTATCGCCATGCGATTTTCACATCTTCTGGACCGTTAAAGAAAGCCCACAAAGGGCGGACGTCAACGTCGGACGACCATGGGCGGGAGGCTGTGGTACGCGGTGGCGGAGTTCGCTGAGGCACTGCACTAGAAGCCGGAAGGTCGCGGTTTCGACTCCCGATGATGTAATTGGAATTTTTCATTGACATAATCCTTTCGGTCGCACTATGGACCTCTAACAGAAATGAATACCAGGAATATTTCCTGGGGCGTAAAGGCGGCCGGTGCGTAGGGCTGACAACCATGCCACCTTCATGTGCCGATTGTCTAGAAATTCTGGGAGCCTCAACCTCCTGGAACCCTAAGGGCTTGTACAGGGATTACTTTTCTTTACTGTTTTAAATCCTATTCAGGCCTACACATTTTTTACAATTTAATTTAGGCCTGTGTATTTTTGACTTCCGTTATATGTAACGTATATTTAACTCTTATTTGTGTGTACATTTAGGACATGCAAATCCTGGGTCTGTCGATAAAGCAGGTGCTCACCGAATGTCCTCCAGGAGGTCGCACTCGTGCTGGTTCTTTGCCTGCAGCTTTGTCACCTGCTCGGAATGCAGGTGCTTCAGGAACTTGGCGTAGTTCCCCTGCAACATTAGTGGTCAAATTATTCTTTGTCGCGAAGACTTAAGTGACATGCAGGCAACGCTCTACGCAATCGTAAGCTCGGAAATAGACCAAAATTCATGCAGCGGCCACAGGCCTTCTTGCTTACCTGCAGCTTATTTGGATGCATGAGGTTCCACTAATCGGTGGGCCCCGAGAAGGCTGTTTGTATTTCAGGTTGTGTCAAACAGTGGCGTAGCTAGGTTTTCTGGCACCCAGGGCGAGGGATCACAAATGTCCGCGCCGAACAGAAATTGTGAGTTAAAAATAAACACAATAATATATTAAATTTACGTTTAATTTGTCTCCAATAATTTAAAATTTGCTGAGCACAGAAAATCAAAATTTTCATTAAAAATATTCATTTTCCCGTCCGTTTTGCCAGCCCTTGTACTCTGCCGGCCGGAGCGGCCGCGCCTCTCGCCCCCGACCAGCTACGCCACTGGTGTCAAACTTATTTAACATGTAAATTCTTAAATTGTTGTATTTTCATTATTAGTTCGGGGTTAAGCGTAAGCATGGCAGCCAAATTTATTGTTGCATTACGCTCAGAAATGTCTTAATCCGGTCTCTGCTTATCGGATAAAGACTGAGTGAACTACAACGAGCTTCTGGACACCGTGAAAGAGATGGTGCATAACAAAACGCCCCTGCCGAAACCCAGGCGTCCAGTCCGCAACGAGCAAAATAAATTGGAGTTCCAAAGGTGATCTTAGTACGATTTATTCAGGAACCGCGGGAATATGTGGTACCGGAAGACGATTCCCGCACACCACCACTCATAACGTCACATCACTTGTTAACAGGGTTTGGGGGGGGGGGGGAGCAAAAGGGACATACATCATAAAGACTACAACACTGCGTTGACTCGACACTTCGGGATCCGATTACTCATTGACACACCGTCATATCCCAGAAGAACGAAATCTTCTATATAGGTACAGACTACTTACATTTCTCATTAAATATAAGTGCTACGTCACGTATTTATATCACAGATTAGTCATACACAACACCACAGTGAAACTGAGCTGCACTCTGGTGTTGTGTGTGACTGTATTCTGTGAAATAAATATGTGATTAACAAGCAGAACGGCGATAAATCACCTTAAGATAAGTGCTATGTTTTTTACTAATAACCTTCAGTTACGTAGTCTATGTGATTGGCAGGGCAGTTGTATCGACAAACTTGTTCTTTTTAAGTGTTTTGTTTAACGGCTCTGTCAATTGCTAAGATTATATAGCGTCGGTGACAGGTTAATGAGCATGGAGCATTGGTGGAATGATACTGACCGGGGGAAACGGAAGTACTGTGAGAAAAACTTTTCCAAATGCCGCTTTGTCCAAGAAAAGTCCCACATGGATTGGCCTGGGACTAAACCAGTTTCTCCGCGGTGAGAGGCCGGTGAATAACCGTCAGAGGTACGGCATGACCGATAAACTTACTAATAGCCTATATTAATTTCATAACCTGCAAATCCTTGTACTGAGCTTGTTATTCCGAGTGTCGTAACAAAAGAACAGTAGCCAGTAGGACAAATAAATCCCTTCTTTCCTCGTTCCTACGTGCTGATGTCGGAAGGCACGAAATCAAGTGTCCGCGTGAAATAGTTAGCTTCTTGTTTATCTAATTAACCTGATGTATGAATGACTAATCCTCACTAAGTAGGTTATATTTTGTTTCAATGCCGCTGTCATAAAGGCGCACTGTTGACCACAATATCGAGACATTTAGCGTTTTGAATACATATTTTCCGAAAGCCAATTCCAGTATTATCACACCATCGCCTGCTTGGCGTTCCACATAGCCATTTTCCAAGAACTTTTCTCACTAGAAGCCTACACCGCCTGTATGTTCTCAGTTGATCTCACTATCCCAACATTCGATTACCGAATTATAATTAAATGTTGGAGTTCATCGTAATATAATACCAGCCTATCTAATTCGCTTCTTCACATCCGAAATGTTTCCGTAGTACAGACTTTCCAAATGGCTGTAATACACATTACAACTTCATACAAAATAAGAAGACATAATGTGTGATGTATCTTCTGTGATTTTCAAGACAGCTGAATGGTTAGAAGCTTTTAGAAAAAATAATCTGTTAATTCTATAAAATTCCTGAGGTTTACAGTTGCCAACACTATATATTACGCCACTCTACAAAGTTAATTTCAGAAATTGGCAAAGGTTGCATTCGTTTAAGGTACCGGTACGTATGACACTTCTTTTGAAAAGACTGTGTGGTTTTGCAGGGATGTAGGCAGTATCAAAATCCTGTGTCCAAGGGCGCTGTTTGTTCGTAGTACTTCCTAAAGCGGACAGTTAATCGGGATTACGTATCACTAACCTAACCACATGAAAACATTTCCGTTCCACTGCCTCAGGTCAGTTCTGCCTTCAGGGTGATGGTCATAATTCAAAGCAGCCAAGGCCACCTGGACTTCAAACGCCACTATTCAATCCTGTACGAAATGTGACATGCACAAGCCCAGGCCTATAAGATGTGATTTCAGAGTGCCTGTAGGGTTGCCAAAAATTGTCATATGAACTATAAAATCATTCGAAATCTGAGAAGGATCAACTAAGGTTTGGTGAGGGGAGGGGGATTTTATTCGGACGAGGGATGTGGCCCAGGTTATGCAATCGATATGAGGTTAGTAGCTCAAGAATCATGCAGAAAAACGCACAGGAAAGTGAATATCTTACACTGAACACATCGTTGAGCGTAGGAGGGAGGTCTTAGTGAGGTGTGAGAAAAACGATATTGATTCTGAGAGGCGCGCGGCGAGGAACGAAAGATTTGAAACCTTCAACCGTGATGCTGTATCTGATCCTCGCAACAGAACGTGCGATACGAGCAACATGTAAACGTGTCAGAATTGAAAAGAAGCTGTCTGGACCACATTGTGTCTAATACGAGATACTACTACTCACCTTCCGCGGCGGTGGCTGCATGATCTTGTGGCGGCCCGGCTGGCTCTGTACTGCCTGCATTTAGTTCCGCGCGCCACCGCCTTCCATATTGATCGGGTCGTATTGATGTGGCCACACTATACATTATGGCGTTTGGAAAGACCCTGCGCCAGTCAAACGGACACTTCACTTTCACGTTCTTGCAGATTATCGAGCATATGTAAAGATGTAACATTGCAATGTACTCTTTCCCGCCACGGACCTATTAGAAAACATCTGAAGGTATTATGACATTTGCTCATATTTCTTGCCTAGGTGCGTGGCGACTAGGCTGTTAGGGCAATGCGAGGAAAAGTTTCTGGGCGCAATTCGAAAATTTATTCACAATTTTTAAAATCATGTGTGTGAACTTACATTGCTTGTCTTCTTTATATTACGTCCCAGGGCTTACTATTTTAAATAACACGAATAAACTTCAATTCAATCCTGATGCCATAGTTGGGGAGACTGATTGTATCCTGAAAACTGCAGTACGTATGGAACAATGGTTATTCCTGCTGGTTTTGAATAAAAATGAAAAGAAATTCCTTTGACACACGTTTTTGGATGGAGAGACACTTGCGTACGTAATTTAAACCTAATGGAGATCGGCTAAGCAAAGAATGGAGGTAATAACGATAAATGTCGCGATTCGTATTTTTCTTGTAGTATTATTAAATTATATGATACTATTAGGAGCTATGTGCCGATCCCAGTGGCCACACGGTCTAAGGCGTGGATCTGCGGCCGCTCGCGCGCTGGGTTTGTGGGTTCGAATCCCGCCGGGGGCATGGATGTCTGTCTCTTGTAAGTGTTGTGTGTTGTCAGGTAGAGGTCTCTGTGTCGGGTTGATCACTCGTCTAAAAGAGTCCTACCGAATATGGTGTGTCTGAGTGTGATCATAAAGCCTAGATAATCTGTGATGATGTCCTGGCCCACGAGGGGCTGTTGCACCATGAAAAAAAATTGCGAGCTACGTAATTTATGTTGTGCTTGTCAGATAAATAGGAAATAACATATACAGGTTTGGTAGCAAAGCCTTCCGACCGACTCTGTAATGGGTATTTACCCTCGGACAATATACTGCATTTCCTTTTCGTGTTTCGTAGTCTCGAATTGTCACAGAATGAACTACTAGTAAAAACGATATACTGTAATTAGTTCACGGTAGTGCTTGGGAATAACAAGGTCCAGACAACAGTCTTTCTTGAACTCTCTTAACGAAATAAATATTACTTACAATAAAATAATATCAAACACCTCTAATTTAAAGTTTCTAGGAATTATAATTGATAACACATTGTCCTGGAAAAGTCATATTGATATGACTGCTCCTAAATTAAGCCAAGCCTGTTTTATAGCTAGAGTGGTTGAACCGTTTTAATCGCGAGGTACCCTTAAGATGATCTATTATGCCTACTTTCACTCCATTATGACTTATGGACTAATATTTTGGGGAAATTCCTCACACAGTGAAAATATCTTTAAGTTACAAAAAATTATTAGAATAATAATGAGAGCCAGGCCTAGAGATTCTCGTAGAGAACTTTTTAAACTTTTAAAAATATTACCTTTAACATCTCAGTACATATTTTCTTTAGCCCCGTTTGTTGCTAACAATAAAATTTTATTTAAGGAAAATTCTGAAGTACATAATATTAAGACTAGGAATAACTAATTTTTTTCAACCATCGTCACATCTAACTATCAGAAGGGGCCTTACTATTTTGGCATCAGAGTGTATAATAATCTTCACTCTTTAAAGAAGCTATCATGTAATATTAAGCAATTAAAGCAGCTTTTAGGGGTTTCCTACAAATCCATTCTTTTTATACTTTAGTTGAATATTTTGATTACAAACATAATTTTGTACATAGTACAAGACACTAAATTTTATGCTATCATAAAAGCACTAGTTATTAGATGTACAGTTTTAAAAACATGTTTAAATGTGTAAGAATATGCATCTTTTAGAGTATTTTATTCAAGTTTTAACCTGTTTATTATTATATTTATTTATATGTAATAAAATATTTGTCATGTATTTTTAAGGAGCATTTATATAAGACAGAATTTTGTATTTTCATTTATTCAATCAGTCTATTTTAATTAATTTAATATATTTCCTTACTGTTGATGGGCCCTTATTTAAGTTCATGTTAGCAGGTTGTTGATTTTCACGTGGATCTATTTTGGTAACTTCAGATGGATTTACGAATGTAATGAATATGCACACTGTATACGTAGATTTATTTTGTAACTAGTTCTATATGTTGTCTTCAGAATGATATGTTATTCACAACTTCTATATCCAATGGTTATGTAACAATAATGGATTCTTGAATTGTAGAATAAATGAAATGATATGAATGTTTCAACTGATCAAGATAGGAGTTAACAAACCATCACTGCACCACTCTTGTCAGCATGTTAGCTGTCATAACTTCCTAACGTGGATTTGTGATTACAAGTTTTATGCTATTCGAAGAAAAGACTGCAGTCATAAGCGTACTGACGTACCTTTCGCGAAGAATCATGTTATAATGATTCTTTCTCTTCCTACTCATTGCACGAATCATGTGCAACTACTAGACTTGTCCGTTTATGGGCCTTTAAGGACATATTATGATCAGGAAATGATAAAGTCGGTGAAATGCCAACCAGGAAGGACTATAAGGTACTACCAGGTTGCTGGTTTACATGCTGAAGCATGTGGGAAGGCTGCTACATGTCTCAGTGCTATGAGCAGATTTTCCAAGGCATGAATTTGGTCACACAACCCACACATCTTTTCTGATTTCCTATTCAGACATTCCCCTTCTTAGTTAACATCAAAACCACTGTTATGTTAAAGCATGTTAAACTGTGACACTTAATGCAGATCTTTTAAATGTTTGGTAATGAAGTTTTGAGAAACATGTAACTATTGTTAGGGTTATTTCACTTTTGGCGGCCATGCAACATGTATATTTACATGTAGCTTTTCTGCTTGGTAGTAATATACAGGATATTTCATGAATTGTGGATATTACTGTAGGAGATGATTTACTAGGTCTTTGAGATAAAAAAATTCCTATCAATATGGGCCCTGCTCCAAATGATTATGTTGCCATGAGTGTTTCTCATAAACGCACTCCTGTGAACCAACTTGTACATTTCATGGAGTCCATTGGAATGTAATGCGAACTTTGACAGCTGGCAGTTGACGTACACAAATTCCAGGATTACCTCTGCACTTGCAATCATGCCATTGACAAACGAACTGCTGCCGAGGCTGCGATTTTTGAATGCCTGCTTTAAGCACAAGTCAGTGTACAGTACAGGCAATTTTAGTTTAGACTTTAGGTTTATTAGGTAATGTGTTTGTTTACTGTTTCATCCCATATATTTTCAGTAATCTTTACCTCTTATTCAAAGTTTCAAGCTGTCGTAACTCCGTAACCGTTCAAAATTGGGACACATCTTTATGAACTTTTTTGAACACTAGGACCTAGATATCATCACCTACAGTTATGTCCACAACTCATGAAACACCCTGTATAGGGGATCATTGCAGTTATGCAGGACACAGATCATCAGTTTTCCTCCAAATAATGTAGAAAATTTTGTTTGCTAAAATCAGGGACATGAAGAAACTGCAAAATGTGCATCTGACAGCTTGGGGACAGTTGTAACTATCAGTGGTAGATAGTACAGAAAAATATCAAATTTTATTGCTTAGTATTTATAATTTTTGCTCACGCCTTCATGCACATAAATATAGGAAAGTAGACAACTTAACTTCTTCAAAAACTTCTGAGATATGAGATAAGGTAGTAACTGTGAAGACTCATCTTCTGAGATGTGTTGCTGTGTGGTTGGGTGAACAGGCACAGACACTTATGAGGAATGTGCTGCCACCATCTCACAGCAGAAAAGTATGCTAAGCATGGCAAAATGTGGCTCTGATATAGGGAAGACCGGCACTGTGAATGAACTAATGGTTAAGATATGCTGGTAATAACAAGGGCAATTTTATTCAAAGGGCAGTCAGGGAAGTGAATATACGAGCAAGGCAATAGGGTGGGCAAGAAAGAATGAACAGAAAATAAAAATGAAATTAAATTAATAGTATGGTAAAACATATATATAGGCTGCATATAGAACAGTTTGGGATGGCGGTAACAAAGTAGGAATTCCCTGGCTGGCTCTGAAAAGAAAATCAGTCACGAGGAAAATGATTTCCCTTCCCTGCATCTGGACTGTCATCCCACACGTTTGGCTTACTTATCTAATCATCAAGTGGAGATGGTAAGTTATTCCGCAGTGCTGATATTTATCCACCAAACTACACGGTGTCACATCCCCACAAGACTAATGTTCATGGTCACTGCCATGAAAACCTCAATTAAGTCACAGAGAACTGTACTGAACTAAATCAGTTCCTTTACAGCTTCTGAATGGCTGAAGATGATATGCCAGGGTGGATATGTGAATCTGTGGTATGCAAGTGAAAAATAAAATATACAAAAAAGAAACAGTACCATTATATTCTCATTCTAAAAAAAGATTTGTATTTGACGATGCAGCTATGTGCACATTACAACACCTTATCTTACAAGACCAGCATCACTTTTACACTATTTACAATAACATATAGCTTCTTTGTAATCATGAGAAAAATAATTAAAAACAAATATTCTCTGTACAAAACGATCAATGTTTTTGTACAATGTAGTTTGAATAAAAGAGATGGAGAGAGAGATTATGCTTTCTTACACAAAGGATATGGAAATGGAGAGGAGATGGCGTCAGGTTTTATACAAATATAAAACAAAACAAGGGGGCAAAAGAAATGATGCCGAAAAACATGCAAAATTGTGAAACACGTTTCTGACATTATGTAAAAGTACTACGTGCACACAGAGAGACAGAAACAACAAATGGCTTGTGCTACCATGTTTGTCACACCACTGTCTGGTTCCAGTGCACAGTGTGTATATATATATATATATATATATTTACATACAGGAAATGAAGTATTATTGCAACATGAGGTACAAATAACCTTTACCAGGACATCCTGCAAACAGTTCTAAAATATTTCAGTCTCAGTTAAACTTGAATCCAATCATTCAACATCAGCCAACTCTCCTGGGACATGGCTACAATTTTAGATACAGCTGTGCCTCATTGGCAAGGTCTTTGCAAGATATATGTACATGTGTGAGAGTGTGTGTATAATATATACTTAAAAGAAGAATTTATGAACATATTTCCACTCAGTCAGCAGACAGGTACACTTTCATTTTCAAAATGGCAACTCTGAATTGCATTTCGTGAAGCCAATATACATACATGCACCCAATAAAATTAATGTTTAAATTTCTTCAAAAGATACGGTGGCAATGTCACAACCATTAACAGAGCTTCTTCATCCTGAAGCAGCCAAACATGTCACTTAATTATGAATAGCATACAAGCCATTTGTTAAGGGGTACTTTCCTGACTGATTTAGAAGTTTTACTTGTTAAATTCCTTCAACAAATTTTGCAAACCATATCTTTTAAATAAAATATAAACTTACAAATACAGTACTATATTCACACACTTCGTTAACACTTACAATATGTACAAAAATAATAATTCGTGTCTTGAACCAGTAATTGACTTTTGTACACTAGATATTTTTCTAAGCTACATACACTGTGCAAATATACATGATAGTCTAAAAGAGTTAAATACCAGATCACACATCCTCATTGAAAGATTAACAACGTGAACTAAGAACAAATTCGAAACCGGATAATAAATTTAATTTAAAACATTTGGCAAAAACACTATTGATTTTAAAAGCTATGTCTAGTCATCTTTGTATAAGTCTGAGCACGCTCTGAGCGTGCACACCTGGCATTGGAAGGGAAATCACTTGGTGATACCCCACATGATTGCTGCATGTTAGATCACTATAAACTCATTAGGTTACCACGTTCATCACCTAACCTCACAGACCTCATTTTCGGGCAGAGTACTAAGATCACCACCTTCTGCACTGTTTGGTGTCACACTGCCTGACGCTGCAGTGTCCTGGCTTGGCTGCGTTTTCATAACATAACCTTCCTGGCACCGAGCTAGTTTTAAACGAATTGGGGTCACTTTGGACGTCCGTACATTCAGAGGTTCTGAGCCCTTGCCATCACCACCACTGTTACTGTTTGCAGCCACACTAGACATGGTAGAAGGCTGGCTCTCACTTTCACTGCTGGGGGGAGCAGAAGGATCTGCACTAGTACTGACAAAGCCACAGACACCAACCCGGCTCTCAATGCCCTCACTTAATTGTGGTACTGGAGTAGATCCATTGCCACTTGCACTGTTTGCACCACTGTTCCTGATACTATTCGTACTCCGTTTGTTAAACCTGATTATGAGTTTTGGTGCACACACTTTCTCATCTGCTGTGATGATCTGCACTTCATGTTGTGAAGAGTCAAACTGCCTCTGTTTGCGACGTTTACCTGCGACAACTTTACTCTGCTTCTTTTCTGCTTCATCAAAGTCGGCCATAATCATACGACGGAACTTCATACTCTCCCGTTTTAGTTCCTCCACAGTTGGCATCTGGACACTGGTGAGTCTCTTCTTTGGTGGTCGAATTCGCAGTTTCTTCTCCTCTATGTTGCTCTCTGCTTCTGGAGCTCCAATTATACTGTTACCAATCTTGATTTTTAGTTTAGGAGCCAAAACCAGAATTGGCCCTGATGCAGGCACAGCAGGCTTGGGTGGTCTGCCCCGTCGCTTGATGGGTGGTGTTGTGATGTCAGACTGCTGAGTTGAGGAAGCATTGCTACCTGTTGACCCAACACTCCGTCTCCTTTCGGGAGGACATAAATCGTCTTGTTCCAGAGATAGGTCCAAATGTCTCAGTTCTCGAGGAACTGACTGAGATGAAGAGAAGGCTTTCTCTTTTCGCCGCTTCTTTTCCATATTTGCATCCACAACAGCCTTGTAGTCTTCACGTGTTGGTATTGAAGTCATAGACGCAACTGCCTTGGGGATGGTGATGACAGTTCGATTGACAGGAGGCACAGCAGTTGGGGCCATTGCCTGTCCAGTCACAGACCCACCTGCTGGATCATCCATGTTCATATCTTGAGAACAATACTGACGAAGCAGCTCCTTCTTGCGCATGCGGCGCAGGTTGGAAGTCCCTGAAGATGAGGCTGCTGTGGCAGCTGCAGGAATGATGTTGGAGACTGCAACTGCATCCAGTGCAGGCATCACTGGCAATAATGGCTGCTGCTGAGTCAGTGGTGGTACAGTTGAGGCTGCTGCATAATTTGCATCAAGGAAGGGACCTTTGATCTTCACTTTCAGTTGGTTGCGTGAATCTGACAGTGACACCTTGTTGTTGGATGAAACATCATTTGCTGCACTTCCCATAACAGCTTCATCCATTTGCTTTGGAACTTCCTCTGTAAATTTCTGTGGTTCTGGTGGTTTTCTGGCAGCGAGAGCTGAGTGTAGTTCCTTCTCCAAATCCTCTACAAAGTCTGTAACATGCTGCTCAGCAGTTGAGGTGGTAAATGACGTTCCAAGCAAGTGGTTATGGTAAGCTGCTGGGTTGTTGCTAGGCGTGGGTTCATAGGAAGAGCTGTAAGTGCGCATGTCAACTGGACCTGGAAGCAGGGGCTGCACCACATCTGGGAACTGCTCCAATCTGTCAGAAGTCGTGCTGTTGATTGGAGATGGCAGAGGCAGCAGTTCCTCAGTAGAAGAATGCAGACCAGGCAATGGTGAAGGTGGTCTTAGATCCTGAATATCTGCACTGTAAGAGCTACGCAACTTGGAGTTTGCCATGTGGTGCAGTGGGCTGGTGAACTTAGGTGAGGGAGGAGAGTCATGAGACAGGAATGAGTTTTCAGAGAGCTTCCTCTCATGTACATCTGTAGAGCGTCGTCTCTCCCTCATAGCACGCAAGTTCTCCACACTATCACTTGGAGAGTCATCATCAAACTCTAGATCATACACTGTACCCACCAGTTTACTGTGTATAGTATTGAAGTGCGACTCTTGGAAGTGAGGTACGTGTTGCCCTCTGCCACGACCTCGACCCCTACGTGACCCACCTCGTGGCTGGTTATACATGACACGGTTCACCATTTTGCCACTGGCACTACTGCGCTTATTACTACCGGTTTCACGAAGACGACTCTGAGGTGGAGCTTTACCAGATGCTGCATCCTGCTGCCGTGGAGACTTACCAGGTGACTTGCCTGGTGATTTGCCTTGCTGAGAGATGAAACGAGCTGAGGTTCGTGTTGGCTTCGTGGGTGACTTCTTCCCACCAGTGCTGCTGGTGGATGCTGCTTTGGGTGTTGGTAGCTCTGAAAGTGATACAGGTTGGGGAGGAGGTCGTGGTGTTGGGGGGGCAGGTGAGGGAGCTGGTGCACAGGAGGGTGCAGTGAGGTCTGGAGGTGCAGCTGGGGAAGACTGATGATGCTCTGGGGGTCCTCTGCTGTTTCCTACTGGAGAAATTGGGAGGGGTAACTGCTGGATGGATTCTTGTGATGTAACAAAAGATGCTGGAGTGAGTGGGGGATCAGAGTGCATTACAGGTGATGGTGCAGGAGGAAGAAGATTGGGGGTGGCTATGGAGGGTGGGGGAGAGACCATGGCGGCAGTCAGTGCCATGTTATGTGATGATGATGTGAAGGCAGCACCACATGGTGGTGGCATATGGGGAGGATCTTCTGGAGGTTTTGGTACTGGTGCCAATAGTGAGTGTGGTGTAGGAAAAGGGGGACCAAAAGGGGCATACATACCACTAGGAGATGGATATGGCATCTGAGTACAAGCTGGTGGGGGAAACAGGGCAACTGGCCCCACAAAAGGAGAAGCTTCTGAGTAGGGGTGATATGGAGGGGCATCTGTAAGGTAAGGAGGCAGAGGCGGGTGTAACCCCTGGTATGAAGCAAGATCTGCACTGGTTGGTGTATGAGGAGGAAGGTGGAGATCATCACGTTTGTTTGGGTCAGGTTCTTCACGGTGAGATGACGACGAGGTGGAGGAAGCAGAAGATGATGATGAACGCCTAGCAAGAATCATCTCACTGTCTGTCCACTTGGCTCGATTGCGGAGATCAGTGTAAGGGGAGGGAACAGGAGCACAGTCAAGAGGCATAGGTGGGACTGTGTCATAGTGATGTGAGGGCATAAGGCTATGTAACTGGTCTGGCTGTTGTGACACAAAGTCCATGCTTGGGGGCACCCAGCGCTCATCTGCCTGAGCACTATTACTCCGGTCTAACTTTTCACGTCCTGGAATTGACACTTTGGAAACCTCAAGCTGCATGTTACATGCATGGTAGTCATATGGACCATTTGCATCTCCACCCACATATGGTGGCACATCACCCTTGTCCAACTGTTCGTCTGCATGTTGAGGTTCATGAGACTCCACATCGGGCATAGGCAATGTGTTGTCCCTTGAACAATCCACATTTGCAGGAACATCTACCTTAACTTCAGTATCTACTTCATGTGAATTCTCATCCTTGGGCTCACATGTGTTTGTTTCACCAGTATCTATGACTTGAAGTTGATTATCAGGTTTCTCATCAACAATTTCATCCAAATGTAGTGGACCATCATCTGGTACTGGGGGCAATGTTTCTGCTGTTTCAGGCTGAATGACGTTCGTAGTCTTCTTGGCATATTCCAGCCTTAGTTTCTCCACCAAAAGATGTGTTTCTCTTGCACTATCCTCCTTTGAATCTTCTTTAAAAAGAAACTCACTGCTGAAAGAGAAAGTCAGTGGTGGTGCTCGCATAATTTCTTCAGAATCACGAGCGATGGTAAACCCATCATCATTCACTGTCTCATCCACAGCCAAAATATCATTTTCAAAGTCAAATAGTTCAGATACAGGGGGATCTTTTGACGGCTGCTGAGGGGAGAATATGGAACGATGTGGATAGTGGGGGGCATTTAGAGATGATGATCGTGAAGTGATCTTCTTTGCTTCAAGGGTTTCTTTTTCAGGAACCTGGAACTCGTTACCTAGGTCTAAAGTACATGCCTTCTCAAGATGCGGCATCAATGTGAATGAGGTATTTGCAGCTGTCTTGCTTTCCTGCTGTGTCTGTTCAGGTGTCAGGATAGGAGCCACCATGTCCTTTGTACTTGGCTGTTCTGCAGGCTGCACACCTGCCTCTACCGATGCCACACAGATCTCTTCAGGAATCGTAGCAGATGGTTTAACAGTTCCACCTACTTCAGCCTTCTGTTCTGAAATATCTTTTTGTGCTTCTTGACTACCATCTGCATCATTTAGGATTCCCAGAGCCTTCTTCTTACATTTGGGCATAGGCCTCACTTTCTTCTTGGTCTTGTCATCCTCCTCACCAGATTCCACAGACCCTCTTCTCACGTCCTTTGGCAGATCATCATCGCTGAGACTACGCGATTCAGGTCCACCTGAAGGCTTTTTAATTTCATCCTGTGGCATATCTTCTCCCTTCTCCATTCCAGCAACAACTGGCTTCTCTACCTTTTTAATCACAGTGTCTTTCAAATCTTTGTCTGTGTTTGATGTTATCACTGAGTTATGCTTTGAAGCCTTCGGTGAGATACCCTTCTCCAGTTGCAGTCTCTGGTCTTTAATTCTCTTTCTGGCATCATCATTTTCAGTTGTATCTTTTACTGTTCTCTTAGATGATATTTCATCAAATGCTGATAATACTTTTACATTGGCCTCAACAGATTTTTGCTTTTCTTTTGCATGTGCTTCCTGTTTCACAGTCACCTTCTTTTCTGCATCTTTAGATAGCCAGTCTTTCTTGCTGTCTTTCTCCTGTGGTGTTTTTCCAGACTGCTTCTTCTCCACCTTGTCTTCCTCTTTCTCTGCAACCTTCTCCTCTTTATCTGCTGGCTTCCCTTCTTTCTCTGTAGGCTTTGTGTAGAACAGCTTGTCTAGGGTCATTTTTGATGTCCTCTTTCCCAGTATTTCCCGCTCTGCTTTCCTCTCAATGATTTCCCTCTCAAGCTGACTACCCAATGAGTCTTTGTTAGGTGTGATCTCCTGTGGTACTCTTCCAGACTTCTTTCCATCCCCCTCTAATTTCTTTTCAGTCTTCTTGGTCGAAGATGACATGTGGTCATTTGACTTGACTCTGTCTTTAAGGGGTGTTTCTGCACTTGAATCACTGCTTCTTGGCAAACTGACAGTGTCACGGTGCAAATTTGTAGACATGGGCTGTTCGATCTCATTTGATTTTCTCTTCCTTGCCTCATGCTGCTTGAATTGATCTTTCTTATGGATTCCTCTCTCTGCATCTGATTCTCTCTCTGTGCCCCACTTCGGCTGCTCCTCAGCTCTCGGAGTACGCGATCGGATGCGTTTGTTTGCAGTGACTTGCCCTCTTTTTGCTGTATCATCACAGGGGGTGGAACCATCTCGATTTTTGGGGCCAGGTATATCTCCTGATTGACTGTCAGCATTTCTGACCCTATCTTTCTCACCTGTTCCAAATGCCTTGTAGGCTTCATGCTTCCGCCCCCTCCCAGGTTTCTCTTTTGTTCGTGATGGTTCATCTCTTTCAACAATCGGCGGCTGAAACTCAAGTTCAGGCCGCCCGTCGGAAGTTTTAAGCTTCTTGTCAGGCGCCTTCTTAAATTTCTTGCCAACCGATTTTGAATTAGGACCCTTTCTCTCTTCAGTATCTGATAACTTGGGTTTGGATCTAGAAAAGGGAATACTTTTCTGTTCAGGTTTGACACGGCTCTTCTGCTGTATCTTTGTGCACACACTGTCATCATCAGCATCTGAATCACTGCAGGAAGAACTGTTTTCTGAAGGTCTATCAAGTTTATCAACAAATGGCCAGTTTCCAACACTCCTGTTAACATTCCTCCTTTCCTGCACTGGTTTCGGTTTTTTATCACACACAACACTGCTTTCTTTCTGGGTAGAGAATAGGGCCTCAATAGATGCTTTCTTTTCTACTTTAACATCTTTCTTGAAGGATTTACTACCAGGTTTTAGCTTTTCTTCCATTTCCTCATCACTATCTGTACTTGAAGATGATGAAACATCAGAAGAACTAAATGTTGAAGATGATGACGAAACTTCACGCGACTTTGAAGATAATTTTGATTTGGAGTCTGAAACTTTTGCTGGGCTCTTGGACTTTTCAGGTTCTTGCTCTTTTTTGTTCTTTGAAACCTCTGGTTCCTTTCTGCACTTTAACTCTGCCGAGTCCTTCTTTGCCTTGACGGATTCTGAATCAGTCTCTCCGACCACAGGCTTTGTCATGCCACTTTTGATGTGTGCCGCAGCTTTCTTGGCTGCTTGTCTCTGAGGAACATATGCCAAAATCTCCTGAGGATCACTACTATCTTTTTCAAAGTCATACACATCACCACCACCAGATTTACTGTCCTTCTGAGTTTTGGAGTCTTTTGTCCTGTGCTTCACCTTTTGTTTCATCTTTGGTTCCTCATTGTTAGGAGATGTTTTAAAAGCCTCTTGTTCAAATAGAATTTGTTCTTTAGTTCTTCCTTGAGAGCACCGTATACTTTCTGTTGCCTTCTTGGCAGCCTGTCTCTGTGGAACAATAAGGTCTGTGGGATCATACTCCTTCTTTCTAGAAGATTTAACATTCTCCTTATCTTTAATAAAATCATCATCCATTGAGTCATCCTGTTTCACCTCCTTTTCTTTCTTCAAGCTCTTTGAGAGCTTTGGGTTGTTGCTGTGTGGAGACTTGTTAACCTTGGACTGCAAACCCGCTGAAAACTCTTTGACTGCAGCCTTGGTGCGTAGTACATGCTGCTGAGAATCACTTGGAATATTGGAAGGAGATTTACTTTCATTTCTGTCACCACTTGATGCATCGCCTTTCACAGAGAGCTCCGAATCACTGTCAGAATAAATAGCATTGGCCTTATTTGGTTCACTCTTAGTGGCTTTGACAGGAAACAATAGCTCATCAGTATCATCGCTCCCTGACATCTTATCAGCCAGTTCCCTTTCCATCTGCCGCAAAGTTCTGCTGCGAGGAGACTGCCATAAATTTTTACTGCATTTCTCTTCCTCCTCACTTGATGACTCCACTTTTGTCCGTGAGATGAAAGTTTTCTTAGTTCTCTTCCTCTCAATGACCTTTGAACCACTGATGCTGTTCTTCCTGTTGCATGGCAGTCTCTTTCTAATAGCATCAGTAGTGACAATGTGTTTTTCTTCCTCCTCTGTGCTGGATGCTGCACTATCTGCCAAACCCAATCTTGTGGCAACCTGGGTCTTGCGAACAGAGACATTACAACTGGGGCGTCTGCCCCCTCTTGATGGGGCAGCTGTATCTGTCTCACTCCCACTGGACATGCTGCCATACAGACTGCTCCTGCGCCTACCTGCACCATTAAAATACAGTCTTTTATATGGATTGTCCAATGATGACTTCTTGTCAGAGGAGCACTTCACCAGACCATTTAAGTCCGTTTTGCTCTTCTCATCTGCGGTGCTGGGTTTAGGTGATGCAACGCCTGCTATACGGGTAAGCAACAGTTCAAAGTCCCCACTGTGATCCTCTGCACTGGGTTCTGAGTACAGACGATCATAAATGGAAGGGCCATGGTTTGCTTCTATGACAGCTGCTACCTCCTTGCCCTTCAAATTGCAGCTCGAGTCACTGAGCACAGCTACCTGTTTGTGGAAAGTCTGTTCACGCATCCGGAAGAAGGTTCGTGACAACTTCTCCCTCCGACTCACCATGTAGCAGAGATTACGGACCTGAAAGTAACAGAAGACAATCAAAACATGATCAAACCTTTGCCAGAAGGTAAACAGAAGCATTTTTTTCTCGTTATTCTTAATTTATTCTGTCCCCTTAATTTTCATTGAAGCCGGACAGTTACTGTAAAATAAAAATTGCAGTTTTTACGTAATGGTAATTCACCACACCTACATCCCAAAATGCTGATTTATTAAAGTGAAAAGCTAAGCATCTACAATACATGGTTGCAGTTTTTTTTAATGTGTAGAGATTCCAACTTCACACTGTAATATCACTAAAAGTAAGAGTGCTTACAGCATCCACAATACAGTTCTTCAAAAGAAAATTTTGGTACACTACTCACACAGAAACTTGAAAATTAAAATGTGCAAAGTATGGCCTATTTATCTCACTATCCTCTCTGGTTCCAAGTCTAAAACATTTTTGAACTTTGTGTTTAGGGTTCAAGCCACGTCCATATTTATAACTTGCAAGAAAATAAGCAGTTCGTAACAGAAACACCGGCAGCCTCCACACCGAATGCCAACACACCCCTTGGGATATACAGCTGATTAATACGGCAAACTGGCAATCAGGAATGGAAGTAACATGAAGCTAGTAACGATCATGCAGTTAGAAAAGTAAATTTTATCACTTGGAACATTCCACGTGTGAAGCACATGACACTGTGACATGAACAAACAACTGGACTTCCGAAAATACACACATGACCAATTGGAAATGTTTTAGTGGACTACTACTACTACTAACTACTAAAACTACCACCACCACCACTCCTGCTGCCACTGCTTGATGATGATGATGATGAGGAGGAGGAGGAGGAGGAAGAGATGGACCAGTTTCTAAAACAGCACATCATTGTAGGTGGTATGCATTACGTGAACATAATAATACAAAGTAAAATGTTCTGTCAATAAAGACGAATAACACTCTCTGGAACATGACACCATGTCGTCTGGTAAAAATTTAACATTTCAGAGGAACCTGCTGCCTCCATCTTCATGACAGAAGAGTGGAGACAGAGGTAGCAGGTTCCTCTAAAAAGGTTTATATGTTTCTACCAGACTACATGGGCATCATGCCCATGTCACACCACAGTCAGAATTTCTAATGTAACATACTTCGTGTAAATAATCTATATAGCACCAATTTTATGGTTTTCACAGTGGGGATTTTTCGTATAGCAGTCTTCCACGTTTTAACACTACTGTGTCACACAGAAGGCTTCAACCTGAAATTACATACTATTCTGCAGCAACAAGATTCAAATTTGTATATTCAAATAAAAATTAATATGGAAAACTCAAGTAAATAAAATAACTACACATGCAAACTAAACATTTGGCACCTAGGATCAGGTACTTATATCAGTTTGATTGACTGACTTAAGCTGCCCAGTGACTGAGGTTATCTTTCTAATGGATCCAACTGCACAGCTGCTTCCCCATCTTTCCAAAAAGGCGTGAAAAAGATCCAGTTTTATAAATGCCGTTCTGTTTGGAATACCAGTTGATGTACAAAGCCTATAAACCAGTAATAGTCAAAGGTTGCTTAAGCTCGAAGACCTATCACAGCAATTTTCAAAAACCTAGATTGCCTCTGCATCTAAGACTGTCTTACAATTGGTTACCCTGATGCTGAAGACCGCAAGCTCTTCCAAAACATCCAGAAGCAATTACCAAGCAACACGGCATTGTGTCCCACAGGATCGTAATCAAGTTCAACAATGCTATGAAAACTTCACATCACATATAGTACAAAATGTTTTCTTGAGGTTCATATTAAAATATGTGGATAACAACATTGACGCTTTTGAAGCAAGGTGGCCAATCTGTCAGCCACTGGTACTCTTGCACATTATGCTGTCAAGCAACCTATTGGACACCAGATGAAGTGCATTAAGCTTCATTCTCATCCACCAGATTTCAGCAGCAATCACATCACTGAATAGCGTGACTCTCTTACTCACTACATATCTCAATATTTCTCTATTTGAACAGGTTATCAGCTTTTAGTGTAACCTACCCATACACCCTGGCAATAAGAGGGTTAAAAGTAATAGAGGACTGTGTTATACTGACCCGCTCAAGGTCTTGCCGCAGCTGCACAAACATCTTCATCTTCTCAATATCTGCTTGCTCCTGCTGATGAGACAGGATGTCCACATCCTCCGACTTGGGTGGTAGGAGTGGTTTGTTGAAACCAGCCTGCATGACATAAAACTTAAATTAAGGATAATAATCAATTAGATATACAGAATCTTCTCCAAGTAAAAGGTGTCCCTGTCCAAGCCATGAAGACATATAGGAGGACAGAGGTATGGCCCTCCTCATCCTAACCTTGGTGCTAGATGGAGGTGAGTGGTCAACGTCATGACTCGGCCACTTTACCCCCAGTAACCCACTGAATAGGAGGTTAGCACCAGAGCCGAACAAAAATGCAAAGGTTTGAAAACCTGTGCATTTTTGTTAGACATGTCAACTCATTCTAATACACCAATACATTATATTAGAAAATGCCTGATATGAATAGAGACAGAATGTATCATTATACTACATAATTTCTTTGCAGTATAAAATTGCTTATATTATACACAGAGTAATTAAAAATCAAAATACCAGGGGTTGCAGAAAAAACATGGAGTTAAGTTGTGTAGGAGAAAGAAATACATGGATAACCATGACACTTGAGACATGGAAATGGATGATTTCCATCAGAACATGTAACCAGTGTAATTAATATCTAAGCAAAACAATGTGAAATATAAAGAAAAGCAACACACAGTGTGTAGTACTGAATTCCAATAGGCACTAGAGCAATTTGGAAACTCACGACCTGATGCATGATTCAATACAGAAATGAATATCACCAACATCACAACATAGAATTCTTAATCAACAACCATCCCTACTTCATACTGATAAAATGTATTTTTTTAAAGCAGACTGCACTTCATTTGGCAGATACATCAATAACAAGTACATACTCTTAACTTCTATTGATTTTGCCCGAAAACACCTTTAGAACATCTCCAGCTGATATTCTGTGGACAGGCACAAGAACTGAAATGTTTGAAGATCATAAAACACAAGCACATTCAATGTAGGTATAAATGAGTATGTTAGCAGTTGGCCCAGCAAACACACACAATAAACACAAACACAGATTTTGTGTTGGTTTTCAAACAGTTCATTATGAAACTGACCTACACTTCAAAATGTGCTTAAACTTACAATTTTGGCACCCATGCTGCTCCAGTATTAACTTTTGGATGGTACAGCCACAGCACACACACAAACTCTCTTTCTCCATGGAGCAGGGTCCTTCCGGAGAAGCTAACAGGCCCTTAGCTAGTCAAGAAATTCCCCGCATTTTATAGAACCCAAAGGTTCATTACCGCATTCACAAGTGCCCAACACCTGTCCCTATCCTGAGCCAGAGCAATCCAGTCCATGCCTCCCCATCCCATGTCTTGAAGGTCAATTTTAATATTATCCTCCCATCTACACCTAGGTCCTCCAAGTGGTCTCCCTCCCTCAGGTCTCCCCACCAAAACCCTGCATGCACCTCTCCCGCCCTCCATACAACAGCACACTCACACTAAAATTTTATACAATTTTAAAATGCTATATGAATCCAGTCCCAAAATCTTACTACGAGAAATTCACTGTATCTACAGACGATAAAAATGTGGCTTCCTTCATCCACATTATTAAATAATCATCAGAGCCCAAAAACACAATTTCTGCATATTCAAACTATTTATAAATGTATTCACAAGTACATAACATCTGTAACTTTGGGTGCCATATCCCTCTACTTAACAGCCTTTGGGTCAGAACAGACAATTCAATCACACTACTCCCACTTATTCTTTCCCAGTCCCAAGTCTAGTAAAAAAAAAAGGGGGGGGGGCTTTCTTTTAAATCCTGTTTTCATTGAAGCTCACTAAAGGTGTCACAGAAATTTTAGTGCTGAATAATCCAACTCACCTTTCTCTTGAGCTTCCAGTAGTTGTATATATACTGTATTCCCTCTGGGTCAACATCCATGTGTTGTGTGATGTCCTTGATGCTCACGTGCTTGTCAAATTCAGCTTCTATTTCTTGCAGCCTGTTTGACACACCAGAACTAGAAATTAATTGTGCACTGTGATGGTCCAAAATCAGGGAAATGAAACACCACACAGCACGTGGGAGTTTCATTACGAAAACACTGTTGTGAAATCTGAGATTCTCACAGCAGCGAGCATTAATTACCATCATGGTTTTTTTAAGGTGTTACACCATGTAATCTGGTACCCGGCTAACAAACTACACAGCATCATGTCCCAGAAAACTTGTCCTCATGTTCCATCATTCTCCAGAAATTCCTACATATGGCTTTTCCACACTTTTCAACAACTTCTCTCTACTGGTAGAATGTATTTTTTAAAACAGTTTCTACCACAACCCCTTGTAACCATGACTGTGCTCAGGGCATATCATGCCAAAAATATAAGTCTCCAAAACTACAATGACATTTAATGCCAAATCCTTATACAACACAGACAAAGTACACATACATCCCCAAGCTTAAATATCAGTATTTTTCTGTAGATGAATCAGACACATTCAAGAGGTGGGTGTCAAACAACAGTTGCAATGTGACTGTCTGCCATCCATTTTGCAGTCACTTTCTAAGATTTAGACCTACAGCAGACCTGCACATTGAGTGAAATGCAGTACTTTCATGACACTTTATGAATGTCACATGACTGCACAAGTGACCTCCCAGACGATGAAGTCTTTTTTTGTATGTTGGACATCCCATTGTGACGAAGATACACAAGGTGAGTAATAACCAAAAATCATAACTAAGATCTTTTTTGTATGTTGGACATCCCATTGTGACGAAGATACACAAGGTGAGTAATAACCAAAAATCACAACTAAGATCTTTTTGTATGTTGGACATCCCATTGTGACGAAGATACACAAGGTGAGTAATAACCAAAAATCATAACTAAGATCTTTTTGTATGTTGGACATCCCATTGTGACGAAGATACACAAGGTGAGTAATAACCAAAAATCACAACTAAGATCTTTTTGTATGTTGGACATCCCATTGTGATGAAGATACACAAGGTGAGTAATAACCAAAAATCACAACTAAGATCTTTTTGTATAATATGTGGCTTAATGCAACATGTTTTGGTTCAACAACAAGCCATCATCAGGCTAATAAGACACTAAGGAAATTATTGTGTAAGTTGCATATTATTATTTTACATCACCCATGTATAATGCTGAGATCTCAATTCACAAATATCATAAAAGTATATGATAAGTCGAAACAGTTGATCTAAAAAATTGTATTACACGAGTATTTTCAATAAATATGACAAAACAAGACGTTAAAAGTAAAGCACTAAAATAGTTTAGGATTAGAAATAGTATATACATACATACATATATACATTCACCGATCCAACATCCACGTAAGTAGGAATGGATATGGAAATCGTCAAGAACAGAGTAGATTGCAATATGCAATCAAGTCAAGACACTGAGATATAGATGAGATACAAAGTTACATAGATTTAGTAAAACACTATAAATAACAAGAGAATTCATACTCACTCACTAAGATAAGGTAAATATATGGATTACAATAAATTAAGTAGAATAAAAGACATACACAGAATACACATATATGTTGCTAATAATAATGAACTATAAAAGGAGTGCAACAGCAGTTGAAAAATTATTTGTTGCTGGTTAACTATCACAATCTTTAGAAAGAAATTCGTCAATAGAATAAAATGCATTCTTAACAAGATAATTCCTTAACATAGTCTTTAAAATATGTATATTGTTATGAAGTTTCGAAATATTTTGTGGAAGGTGATCAAATATTTTAATAGATGAATAATATACACCTCTCTGTATTGTGGAAGATCTCACAGAAGGTACATGCAGTTTGTCTTGTTGCCTAGTACTCCTGCCATGAACTGAGGTGTTGGTTTGATAGATTTTAGGATTTTTAACTAAAAATAACATCAAAACATAGATATAGAAACAAGGAACTGTAAGTATATCCAGTTTTTTTAAACCTTCTCTACAAGAACTCCTTGGACCCAGCCTCAGCATAATCCTAATTGCTCTCTTTTGAATTATGAAAACATTTCTCATTGATGAAGATGAACCCCAGAACATTATACTATAATTAATACAGCACTTCCAGACAAGAGAGCGGGATTTTCTGTAAATATTCGGCCTTGGCGGATCGTTTTATATTCACATTCGTTAAAATGTGTACTTGTGATTGAAACAATATTCAAGATATCGTTCCTAGTTTTCCTTATATTCTGCGATCTGTTCTTCGTGAAATTGTGTAAATAAATGTATACAAGAGCTGCAAACCCCGTTATTTTATACACCTCTCTGCACTGGTGTTGCCTAGGAAGTTCTTTAGTGTCTTATTAGCCAGATATTGGCCTCTTGTTGAGCCAAAACATGGTGCATTAAAACCATATCTTATGCAAAAAGGGCTTAGATGTGATTGGCGGTTATTATTCACCTTATGATGAAGTTCTAATGATTATTTTTCAGTAAATAATAAGTCAGTATGTATAATAAGCAAGTGTGGATACAAACTTTGCTGCCCGCGCCTGGTTTTTCTCCTCGGATGTCATGTCCTTTCTCTTCTTTCTCTTTGATTCTTCGTCTTCTGATGCTGAGCCGCTCTTCTCCTTCTTGCTTGTGACACTGTGTTTTTGGCAATATGACTGCAAACAAGAATAGTGTCGGTGAGATATAAGGCCCTCACAGCAGGGACTATAGAGATCTGAGATGTGACATCGTGTAGTTTGGTAGGCAAGTAACCAAAACTACAAAATGTCACACTGCAAAACAAACTACTGCAATGAGCAGCAAAGCACAGTAATATAAGACAGGAGCCACACATCACATATGTCAATACACACCCTCAGTTTCACTCCATCATCAGCATTTTCGTCCTCAATGATGGCCTTCATTTCAAGACCGTGCTTAAAAGCACAGGTAACGTGGTACGCTGTCTTGCACGTTTTCACAGAGCACTGAATGCATGCCCCCACTCTCTCTCGACAGAGAACACAGATCAATGCCCACCGACTTTGCTGTAAATGGAAGGAAAAAAGATTAAGGAATTTCTGAACAGCATAAAAAAAAGAAATTTTAACACTAAGTGCCAGTGGAGTATGGATCAACAACTTTTATAAACACTGCAGTCTGTATGTGCAAAATATCTGGACAGAATTCTCTTCCCAGCCAAAGTTCCTAGCAAGTCTTTATACATATTGTTTGCCAAAGACAGAAAAGCGGTTCTGACAACCTAAAATAACAGTATGGTACTCCAAGAATTAAAGTTGGTACTGCCAGTGTTAACATACTTATGGCAATCTGTGCATGACTCCATTAATTAAACATAAGCTTAATACAAGTTTCCTGACACGGAATTTACTAAATTTAACCCTTTGGTGCCGAACATCAAGTATACCCATCATGCACAGTGATGCTCAAAACACTGAAAGTCAGGTTAAGGTGATGGCATTTAATGGCCTTCCTTATGTAGACCTCATATAACCTTTTAAAGCCTACTGGCTACTTTATGTGCCACCAGTTTTAACATTCAAAAATTGTACAGTCTGGCCACACTGTATGTACGTGTTTTGTATTTATCTCAGAACAAATAGTGACTTTTGCCCTATATAACATAAACTGATTGGTTTTTATACCTGAGATGAAAAGTGTTTACTGTGGGGTACGAACTGCCTTTAAAAGGTTAAATTCTCGTCTTCTGCAGCTCCCACAAGGCATTTAATTCGGGTGCCAAAAGGTTAAAGTGATTCAGTTCACTCACTACCCAGAAGAATAAAAGATGAACACAGATAAATAAAAAAAACCTGTGAAGTATTTACCATACTGAAACACAGTTTAACATAGGCCCACTCAACCCATAGCTCTTGGGCAACATGTTGCCTACAGAGATACACAAGATGAGAAAATGTCTTTTAAACCCTTTGCCTGGCAAAGCTGAGACAGAATGCCAAATCAATTTTAAAACTTATTAGCTGTTTATTTATGGAGCCATACATTACATTACTAATTCATGTTGTAAAAATGTGCTAAAAATAGTGAAACACTAGCCTAGGTTGTGAGTTGCATTTTGTACATATTTTTTTTTCCTATCATTATCAGTATATTTTTATTGCACAGGATGTACAGAAACATACACAGTTACAAATGTACATATAATTATAAGTATACATATTCATTCTTTGTATTAAGCTTCATACTGCTGCCATGCAGACCAAATTTTGCCAAAGTTGCCCACACCACACAAAAGGTTGAGAAGGCCTGGTTTAACAAACATGGAGAACACCACTATAAAATAAATAACAGAACAAAAATAATTTGAGTATGTAAAAGAACAAACCACTCAAGACAGACTTACAGGTATGCTGGATATTTTGGTAATAGGCTCCATGCGTTCCACACAGCCAATGCTCACTTCGGGAATCCACAGAGCACAGGATACGTGTGCCCACTTCTGTCCTGAACGTGTACATTTCATGGCACCCCCTTTGTTGGGACAGAGTACGCACTCTGGACGCAGGTTCAGGGCACATGTACGACAGAGCCAGGAACCTGATGGTATTGTTGTGATGCCATAGCAGGCCTGATGTACGCAGATATTGCACGAGTCACAGAACACCATCTCATTGCCCTCCTCAGAGTCCGGCTGCAAACAGAAACTTCACGCATAACAATATGCACACATGCACACCACCTGCATGCTCGTTACTGACTGACAGCACGAAAAATGTGCTTACTGAATTAATCACCACAAACATGCAGAATGTGTGATTACAGACTTCTGGAATATGACACCAGTTATAATCTTCAATTCTTTAACCAATGAATGCTAAGATGCACGGTGAACATAACACAAAATGACACCAGTTATAAATTTCACAATGTTGACACCGTGCATCTTCGTCATATTAAATTAAGTTTCAGACCAACTGATGCACACTAAAACCACTTTTATTGTAGCTTTATTATAATTTTAACAATTATAATAAAGCTACAATAAAAGTGGTTTTAGTGTGCATCAGTTGGTCTGAAACTTAATTTAATTTGACACCAGTTAGTTTTGGAGAAACCTGCTACCTCCATCTTCAGGGAAGAAGGGGAAGCCATGGAGGAAAAGATGTTTCATGGTACAGACAGAAATGACATGAACCAGGGCCCTGGGTGTCACACTTCCATTATACATCTTCACAAACTTCACGCATAACAATATGCACACATGCACACCACCTGCATGCTCGTTACTGACTGACAGCACGAAAAATGTGCTTACTGAATTAATCACCACAAACATGCAGAATGTGTGATTACAGACTTCTGGAATATGACACCAGTTATAAGCTTCAATTCTTTAACCAATGAATGCTAAGATGCACGGTGAACATAACACAAAATGACACCAGTTATAAATTTCACACTGTTGACACCGTGCATCTTCGTCATATTAAATTAAGTTTCAGACCAACTGATGCACACTAAAACCACTTTTATTGTAGCTTTATTATAATTTTAACAATTATAATAAAGCTACAATAAAAGTGGTTTTAGTGCGCATCAGTTGGTCTGAAACTTAATTTAATTTGACACCAGTTAGTTTTGGAGAAACCTGCTACCTCCATCTTCAGGGAAGAAGGGGAAGCCATGGAGGAAAAGATGTTTCATGGTACAGACAGAAATGACATGAACCAGGGCCCTGGGTGTCACACTTCCATTATACATCTTCCCAAAAACCACCTTAACCAATTCATGATTTCTTAGATGTGTCAGTGGCATTAGTTATCTCGCTTCATACACGTTCATAGACATACCAACCCTCAGCTATGGGTAATAGGTACCATTCAGAAGGCAGCTAGTTTTGACTCTGACTTAGAGTAGGTTAAGTAATATTCAAAATTGAAAACCATCAAAGCAACCTGACAATAGGCAACAGTACCTCCAACACATTTTGGTCCATTCACGGCCATTCTCTGGGAACACTGTCTTCAGTTTCATAATTTGGCCAACATGACCTGTTCAGTATTTGTTTTAACATCATGCTGGTCTATTATGATTCAGTACAGAAATTGTATCTTCAGCAACTTAGGCCCTTTATAAAAAACATGACAAAGGGCTTAAGCTGGTGAATGCACAACCTGTGTATCAAATACAGAAACCACGTTGAACACTGAACTACAATATTATGACACAGGTTAATGATAAGACAAAGTAAAGCACAAGCACTCACAGATCTGCAAACGTCACAGATGACATTCTCATCATACTCTATGCCAAGTCCCTCCTCCGTTTTGACGATGGTTTGCACTTTCTCCCAACAACGTATCTCCAGTTCCTCAATCACACGCTCCAGCTGGTCTTCTGTGACAGGGTGCAGGCCTGCAACATTCAGGACGGCACGTGTGTTAGCTTAACACACAGACAAGACACAACACAATGTATGATTGTTATGAAAAGGTATGCCTTTTATCACACAACAGGTGTTTCATATAAGCTAAAAGTCATAGCCAACTGAAAACTGCTGAAAACAGGACCTTGTTTTAAGTGTGAGTCGTCCATACCATTAAGAAACTAATGTCAACTTTTCTCACTATAATGAAAGTGCTGCTGTAAGCCACTGCTGTGGTTAAACCACAGGCATATTCTTGAGGCCTAATTTAATATCCGACAATCATTACTTTAAATGAACTTTGACACGACAGGCTCCTGAATGGATTTTAGTGCATGACAGCTTCATATCTAGCACACCACTTCTGCAGTTGAAGGAGTTCCAATAATAATCCAAGAATCAGTCAATCCCTGTTCAGAGGAAACTTTAATTTCCCTGCTACATTTCAGACATATTACCACACAAACCAGCATTGCTTTCCCTTTCCTGCACACTCAGTGTGCTCTCAAGCTGTTAGCATGCTCACTAATGCTCACTCTTGCTCCTTCCCAGACCTGTTTTAGCACCTTTCACCTCCTACAACCATTAACTGAATTACAAACACAGCTGGAACATTTGGACACCAATTACAGTATCCCAAACACAGTAAAAGAGTGAGACTTCACAATGCCAACATACATTACACAATTGTAATTAACAATGTCAAAAAAAGGAATATGTTTTGAGTTTCCTTCTATATCAGTTGCAACAAAGGACGGCATCAATGTATGACATGCAACACTGACAAGGTGACCAGCTGTATCGCACGCAAAGAACAGGTACTGTGTCTAGTCCTGAATGTAGTTCTAGAATACTCCTAGTGCACCAACCCACCACAAAGGAGCACTTATAACTTCCAGACACTCGTTTCTATAACATTTATACACAGGCACACCACGCAGAACATCTCCCTGATTAACATTTTCCCAGTAGAAAGCCTCTTGGTTTTTAATATTCAAACTTCACAGAACGTACATATCTCTCAATACGTTTTTCAACCAATGATAACATACGAAAAATTTATATTAATGTTCCAGACACTCAATACAACATTTTTAACAAAACGATATGCATGAAAACTGTACATGTTACTGCAAACAAAGCAACTGTTTGTTAACAACCATACTGATTGTTTAATGATCAGGAAGTAATCTTTCAAGCATTTTACATCCTAACATGATAGTCTGTTACTCATATATACATATGCATTTTACTGTGTTTTAATTACATTTTAGGAAACCGGTTGGGGATTTTGGGTTCACGTTGTAACACATAATTTTTTCCCATTTAAAATAATGGGAAATAGGCTTCCCGGTCAGCATTTTTTGTGCAGAATGTCTGATTTTCAGGAACGGATTATTTACATTAAGCGGAAGATGGCTGTGTGCAAAACATTCGCAGCCACACAGTCTTCGGCAACAATGGGTCTGCCACCATCACGTGATTACAGAAAAAAGAAAGGATTGGAGTAAATTCACATTTCGTTTCTAAAAATAGCTTTTCTAAATGATGATTAATATTGTAACATTTAAAATACTTCTGTAGGAAATTCTGAACTTAGTCAAGAGACAGTGCGAATGGTGGCAATTCACATAAAATGACATTATGAACTTATACCTTAACCTTTGTAACTCATGTAATCAGGGAGGTTGGAACCACAATTCAGAGGAACATACTGCCTCCATCTTTGGGATAGAAGTGGAGGCAGTATGTTCATCCACAATACTGATATTCATACACCAGGCTACATGGCAACATAACAACAACATGTATCTTTCCTTCTGAAACAAACTAGTTTTTCTAGGGACATTCCACAAAAATATATGAAAGCCCTATATCCTTGGCATATCTAACAGTGTATCTCCCCTCTGGAGAATTAAATGTTTAATACGATTATTACATGACGTTCCTGTCTCAAAGCCTCTGCGCATGCATGCATGCGTGCGTGGACACACACACACACAAACACAAGGACAAATTTTTAGGCAACTATAAGTACAAAGCCCCCCTGCTTCTGCATATCACATCCATGGACCACAAATTTTCTAATAAAAAACACTTCCATGCTCAAGTACATCAGCCAGTACATCTCGATAAAAGCTCATATGCATGATTTAGTTGTAAAAGGAACTGTACAACCAACCTGGTCCTCATTAACATGCACACTAACTTTATTTCTTATGGGCAGAAATTCCCTGTTTAAAGGAAATTCATTTTAAGGCATTTTCCTGCTCTCAACTGACCACAGACAATGAGCACCTCCTGTACCGACTACACTTCTCACTACACTTTCTTGGCCAAACTAAGGAACATGGGCTATTATTTAACATGAAAGTCCTGTCACATAATTTCAGTAAATACTAAACACACTACAAATTTTCACACAAAAGTTATGCAAACACCAGTGGAATAAATACTTCATATAAACAGTACGGACATAGATGGAATAACTATTTTATAAAACTTCTTCTTTATATACGTAATTTTTGGTATAGAAACAAAACATGTTGATGATGGGGAGGCTGCTTTCTGCTTTTGCATTAAAAAACAGGATTCACAAGAAACTGATTTTTGCACTGTGTCAGATTTGGAAAAGTCACAGCTTTCTTAACAGATGACAGCAGCTAGTGGAACTGTGCAGGCTGACAAACCAGTGTAACTTCTGGCATCTGGGAATAAGGATTTTAAATCCCAACTTCAATTGTGTTACACTATCACAACATACAGTGAAATCTCTGTTTAATGAATCTCTGGAAAAATGACTTTTCTTACACTAATCTGAATAAATGTAGGGTACACACAATTATACAAACAAATTGTACATCTTCTTGTAAAACTTATGGAACCAGTGGCTTGGCTAGGTTTTCTGGTGCCCAGGGCAAGTATCAGAAATTATGAACTCTATTGCACTGCTACGCCATTTTGAAGGTCAAGAAAAGAAAGTCAAAAGCTGGGGAAGGAGCAGAAAAAACCAAGGCGCCAAATAACAGCAATGATCAACAGCAGAAGTTCGATTTATGAGCAGAAAAAGCGAAATCCCCATTTAAGGTATATCTACGCTGCAGAGGATTTGAAGACTAAAGCAAGGAAAATCTTAAATGGAGACAATTTAACACAAAATTCAGTAATATGGGACCACCGAAACTAATTTCAAATTTTGTGTGTGTGTGTGTGGGTGGGTGGGGGGGGGGGGGGGGGGGGGGGGGGGGGGGGGGAAGACCTTAAACTGAAGAACATTAAATGTGGTACCACTGTGGCTACATAAACAAATAGTTAGTTCTGGATGTCATAAACAATTAAAAAGCTTCACATTGGGATCACCGAAACTAGGAGGGGGACCTTAAACTGAAGAACATTAAATGGGGTACCACTGTGGCTACATAAAAAAATAGTTAGTTCTGGATGTCATAAACAATTAAAAAGCTTCACATTGGGATCACCGAAACTAATTTCAAATTTTGTGTGTGTGTGTGTGTGGGGGGGGGACCTTAAACTGAAGAACATTAAATGGGGTACCACTGTGGCTACATAAAAAAAATAGTTAGTTCTGGATGTCATAAACAATTAAACAGCTTCACATTTACACGAATGGTTGAGCCCATGAAGACACTCTCCCATGGACCATGAAAAATGACTTAGTAACAAATCTGATACAATACTGTAAAAGACATATTCTCTAATTTGAAAGTAGAAAACAACTCCATGATACTCACCCATGCAAGCTCGTTCTCCATTGAGAATTTGTAACCATGCAATATCACAATCATCCAGGTCATAAGAGCAAGCCTTCTCTGCCTTTGCAGGTGTGCTGGAAAGGTAATGTTCTTCATTGGTGAAGAACTCATCCTTGGTAATACGAATGTACTTGGATTTTGGTCTAGAAAAACAAAAAAATAATAATTAAAATCATCACAAATTGTCATTACCCTATATGACATACAACAGTGATAGTTGACACGACACTGATATGTGTACCTACCTAATGGTCACTAGGGGGGAAAAAAAATAAAACTTATTTATTTAAGGTTCATTTAATGATACTACCATCATCACAGACTATACGGTGTCTGAAGGTAGGATGATAAGAAAATAACGACTTATAAAGAATACAGAAGGCAACTGCCATGGCCTGATGGTCCTCCCTTCGGAGGGAAAATGAATATGTGTGTACATGCAGACAGTATCAAATTTGTCAAACATTTCTTTCTTTAACCATGGTGCAAGAGCATTTGGTAACAGGCAGTAGAATGATGAAAACTTGTTAAAAGAAAAGGACATCTCACCATGGACCTTTATTACATGAACAGAGACTGCATTAGCATAAGACAATATCAACTATGAGCATACAACACATATCACAGCAATAAAAGAGACAGAAGCAAAACGTCACGACAGAGTAGTCAGCAGTGGTCCCAAACGTGATTATTCTCAGCTTAGACACTGGCTATCCTGACCAACTACTTCTTGACAGTCCTCAGTCACCCCTCAAATAATTTACCTTTTATATAGAATCAAAGGTTCATTATCATGTACACAACAGCATGCTACTGCCAATCCAGTCCAAGTCTTCCTACCCTGTTTCTTGAGATTCATTTTAATGCTTCCTGCCATCTATGCCTAGGTCTACACAAATGGACTTCAGGTTGCCAGTCTGAAGTTCTGCAAGCATTTTTCATCCGTCTCATGTCTGCTACATGCTCCACTCATTTAATCCTCCTTTATCTGATCACCCCACTCACATCCATTTAGTGCTGGGTTAAGAATGATTGGAGCTATACCTCTACTCCCAACTACATGCATTCATGGTGTGGACAGGGAAGACTTTTTTTTCTTCTTAATTTTTTGGATTTGATCATCACAATATTTGGTGAGGAGTACAAATTATGAAGCTCTTCATTGGGCAACTTTTCCTAGCATTCCAGTACTTCTCATCTCTTGCACCTATATATCTTCCACAACACCCAGTTCTGAAACACTTTTAACCTACAGTACCAGGAATGACCAAATTTTCCAAAAATGTAGAAGCCACCTCAAAATTCTAGGTGCCAGCAGGATGACACGAAGCAAGTTCCATACTGAGGACCCACAAATATTAGGCGTCACTGTAGAAAATTTAGTCACCCGGGCAACTGGTGCACGGAATTGGTGTACTCCTGTACAACAAATTTGTCACGTAATGTGAGAAACAAAGTTTCACGCCCACACAACACAAGATTAAGTGATCAAAATTTACATCGCTCAACAGAAAATGGACAACAGATTTTGAATTCAATGGTTGTAAGCATTCTATGAACTCAGTTTCTTGTTAAATGTGCCATGAAGTTATTTTCATTTCTTTCTGCAATTTACAGATATTCAAACTTTGCCATGTTTTAGAAATTTATTAAGTATTTTTATATTAGGATTTTATCCAGCATTTTGATTATGAGACACAAACACATACATAAGTCTCTCTGCATTACGTCTTGACTATCCACCCTAAACAGCTAACACAGGTTTTGAGCTTCTCATGATAACATTTGTTTCAGACCATTCAAAAGAGAGATGCATCTGAAAGATGTTTACCTGTATGAATTTGTACGTGTTTTGTTTATTCAGATTGCAATTTGCATAACGAGTTCCATGGGACACCGAATTCAAGAAGAAAGTTTTACAATACTTCTATCTTAATGTAATCAATGGCTTCGTTTAATTCCATATGCTGATACTGCCCCATTGTGCTCATGTATGCACACACAGTACCTGATCAGCAGTGGTGAAGCATGGTCTACAATGGACATCATGCAGAAATTCAACAGAATGAACGGGCTGCACTTACAGAAGCACAATGGGGCCTTGGTCAAGTGGTGAGTGTCCCTGCTTCCCTGGCCTGACACATACAAAGCTACGAAATACTGTGGCATAGATGTCACACAACAGATTCCAAGCAAAACATTGGTGCTTTTATTGCGTGGAAAAACAAAAACTTTTTTTATACTTGTAATTTATAACTCCCAATCCCAAGGCAGTAACACTTTTACACTTGCAGCACTACTAGGAAATTAGATGTCACATTAAATATAGCACTTGAAGATGAAATGTCAATTTTGGTGATGCTGACACTAATCTGTGCTGAATTTGTGTGTGACATCTCACTGAAACCAGCATTTCATTAGCTTTCAAATAAACCCACAATGAGACTCCCAACTCATTTAGGACTACAGTTACAGCAGCTATTACAACCTGCATCATGCAAAAAATGCCATGTCTTCCAAATCTTTAATATGTTACAAATCAACTACAAGAAGTACAAAGCTATAATTTGGCACCTTTACTTAATCCAAAGGGTTTACAAGTGTACCAAGTTCAATGAATTCCAAAAAGGTCCTTTGTAAACTGCACTGCTGTGTGGAATGGCTCAGTAACCTTCACGGTCATATCATTATCAGAACCTCAAACTTCAGAACCTGATCACCACCGTATACATACTTGTACATGAACAGAACTTAAACAATGGTTGGATACTCACAGCTTAAACTCATGGTGCAACCTGCTGCTGGGACACTGGTTCACAGTGACAGTGGGTTCCGGCAGAGAGTCGGGGTTCACGGGCACCTGCACACCACGCTCCCACTCCTGCTTCCATTGATCTGTTATTACCCAGTACTCATCTGGTGACAGCGGCTCGGAGTCAGGCAGCTTCATGGCACTGATCAGGTCCTTTCTGAACAACTGAGTAGAAAACCAGCAGCATTAGGATAGCCACAGCCAGTCTGAACACATGGACAGCAATTTGAATACACCGCCACCAAACTAACTCTCCAGTATTACAACCTGAATGTTCAACACAGCTAGCACAAGTCAGGCACAACAATTCATTCCTAACTAGTTCAATGTGAGCACCTTATTAAAAGTTAAACCCATAATAGCGAACTGCGTACGTACAATTCAAAGAAAAATAACTGTGCTATGGGAACACACTTCCATGCCAGAAGTTCTTGCTTTTCTCTTTGGTACTGACCTGCAACCCCTGGGCATGCTACACAACTGTACCACAAAGAGCACAATGTTACAGTTCCAAATGCCAGGTCATGTAAAATCATAAACTAGGCTAAAAACTGTCCCTGTATGTAAATACCACACCATTAAGATGTATGGGGAAGTGGATGTATCACACCACGTATTCTCAACCCTGGCACTAGACACGGTTCAGAGGTTAGCTCCATGCCCTGGTCACTTCACCCCTGGGAAAAAGACTTTTGTACCCATTCAAAACAAGGCTGAGTGTGCCCCAGAGGTGAACTGCACACTGTGAACTAAAGAAAAAAATCCGCCATCTACCAGACAGCAGTCCGATTCCGCAGTTGTACATGCTGAAATTTTGGCAGACGAATGTTTAAACAAAGCATTTAAAATTACAGTCCCTGGCATACAATGCCAGACAACAACAATTATATCTTAATATTCACTGCCATGAGTACCTCAAATCTCAAACCACCAATGTTTACAGCAGAATGCAGGCTATACATGGAGATATATGCTTATGAAGGTTCAATCTGTAAGGAGATACAAGCTACACACTGATCTGCAGCCAGGTCAACCACATTATGTCACCACGCCTGACAACACAGTGGAGGCAGCCACCAAGTAACTTTGGTTAAAACTCACTATGTATTGCAAATAAATAGCTGATTTAGTGCACAAGTACAGTCAGCACACTGGATGTAGTATGTACCTCTCAGTATGTGCAACATTATTGGCCTCACATGAAGCACAGGGTGACAAATGATAAGTCACTGGCGCAGCACTTTTAGCATGAAAACACATCAGCAAAGAGTGGTGTCACCCTTCAATGCTGATGCTCGGGAATTTCTTTTAATTACCTCCATTAATTGGAAACATCAAATTGACCTCTCAGGTATGCATGGTACTAGTGACAAATTTTCTACAAAGGGATCAACAACAAAGTGACACATACAACAAGTTTCTGATGCCAGCCATGAGACAAAAACTACACGGAATGCTGTTGAAGGGTGCCTGGTATCAGCCTGTAGCATGACATGTGTCTGCATACCTCTCAGACAATGGTTGCTAAAACAGTTGTCAGTTAAGTACTTGCTCATCCCTTCGGACTAACAAGGCCTCACACCAAATAACTACCATCTCTCTGGGATCCTTAACAGTGGCACTCGGATGAGCCCACTTCTGCACTGACAAAAGTGGTGCAGCATGGTGTAAAGCTGGTCACATGACCAGGCAAAAGAATTTTTACATGATGGCAGCGAGAAAGTAGGTCATTATGTAGAGAAGTAACGTGACTTACTTGCAGTGACAGCAACATGACTAATTTAAAGTGAAATATATTCATAACAACCAAGCTGAATCAAGTGATAATGCTTCCGACTCGCATTTTATTATCATTATTTATTTGTGAAGAGCATGGTTCAAATTTGAGGATGGGGACATGGCCAGTCTCACTGAAGTATCTTATCTTACTGACAGCATAATTAAATAAACTGTACATAAATAATATCCTTGCATTTTCATACTGTCTCTGCCTTGATCCCAGAAATGGTCACAGCAGGATTCTCTATCAGATTTGTGTTTTCTTGTTTCCCATCCAAACTACAGGTACAGTCCATCATACCCTTTGTAGTTTGACTGCCCCATTAAAAACTCATACTAACATAATTTCCAAAACTCCTTCCTATGTTCATGCCATGATATTTTCCATAGCAGTTCTTTTTCAAAACACTACAAGCTGTGTTCTTCCTCCAGAGAAAGAAAACATATTTAACACAAAACTTACAAACACATAAATATTTTACATGTCTTACTTAACCTTAATTTTAAAGCATAATATCAAGTACCTCCTGAATTTTTTATTAACCTCATTTTTGTTACTCTTGTTGTCTGCAATAATGCAAGACATAAATGGCAAAAACCTTATGGAGATATAATTAAATGGTAAGACCACTGATCTTAACAACCTTAACATCATAGCAGCTAGACCAACACAGCAATTAAATAAGCAATAGCAATTTGAATCAGTGAGAACTGAAAGTGGTTAAACAAGAGCAGTAACATCTATCCACACAAATCAAAGGCAATATTAACACTATGAATACCTAACAAGCAAGATCAGGGACAGTAACATATAATAAACATCAGCATGTGCTCACTAACAACACAAGAGTCCCGACCTCCTTGGCCTTCTCTCTTTTTTTTTTTTTTTTTCATAAGTTCACACATTCTGCTCAGTACACTGTATTCACAGCTTTTTTGTGACACATTTTAAATCCTATTCCCTGAAGTAAAGAAGCTGAGGCATGAAGTTACCTCCATCAAGTGACAAGGTTACAAATGTGTGGAGCCAGTAACTACATTACTCCAACATGCCATCACTGCACATACAGGGACAACTTTAACTCTTTTTATCTTCAGCACGATTATGAAAGGCATCAACATACATTCTGAGCAATCCTATGGCTGCCAGGCAAAAACATTATAAATAACCGAAGACCAACATTTTGAGTACAGTTATAGCAAGATCTGTAAAAATAAATAGTCAAACATTGTGCAGACCAGAAACCAAAGTCGGTCAAAAGGGTTATTTGAACGCTTTAAACTCACCTCCGCTGGAGCTTCAGTTGCACTCCGGTTGTAAATGCTTGAGATCTTGAGGTCATTAAGAGGACGTGGAGTCCATACAGCACCTGCTGCAGCAGCATCCATGGCAGTCATTTCTTCCTCTTCCGCCGTCGGCGGACGACACTTGCGCCGCTTAGCAGGGACTGGGAAATTTTTAACACATATACATTTGTGTCCAAACTCTGTATGACAGTAACAGCAGAATCTATTTCAAAACTACTTACTAGGGCCATCATCTGTTTTATTTGGTTGGCGTTTGCCTCGTTGTGACATTCTGGTCTGGTAAAACTAAATATACATGGATACCTGCTGCAGCATTACAACCTAAAAAAAGAATATAAATCCAATAAACATACTTATCAAATGTTCAGTAATAATATTTTGCTGAAATTATTACACAATTCCAATTTTCCAAACACAATGCAACAGATTTATTATTATGTCAAGTACTGAACTGATATGTAACAGAAACTTATATAGTAACTGTAATACTTACTACATAACTGAAAATGTATTTAGGTAAGGTGCAGGGATAATTTGTACCTATAAAACTGCACCATAATTACATGCAGTTCCGTCAGTGAAGCACTATTATTGTTTAGTAACACACTACACATTTCTCTGTATTAGTGTAATCACCAAATGTTAATGTATCTGCTGTAAACTGGTATGTTCTAATGAAGCTTTACACCTGACATCAGGCTTGTAATCTCTGCATTTATTCACAAGTTAGCACATTAAAACAGAAATGTCACTCTCAGATGCACTCTAAACTGCAAATTCACCGTTTCCACAAACACACATAATCATCATTTTACACTTAATATACCATAAACTTGTTAGACTACTTTCAGAGCAGACTGTCTTCAATGGATGGTGACTCCCTAGACATGGATGTAAACATTGGCCATACTTTCCAAATTCAAACGTATAACTCGACAATATTGCGAAATATAACAACCATATACCACCAAGAATATAGCAAACGTACATTATTTCACGAAAATTTAATGCAAAACGGTAATATAAGTTACTTTTCAATATCGCAAATCGTGCCCACGGCTCAACATTAGGCCTAACAACATTGACAACACAGATGGCAGCACCTGCAGCGATGTTTCATTAATCTTTGGTTGCATAGATGAACGATTGAGAGACATGATTATTGATCTATACTGTTAATTTTGATGTTTCATTCACATAATGAACAAATTTTTTGACCGAGTTAAAAGCACATATCACCAATATGACGCAATTTTGTCAAGTTAAATTCTAACTGTAGGTAGGATTCATGTCTCTGTCATCAGCCTAACCAACATGTCCTCATCAGAAATTCTGCTTCTTGTAACGAGCTACAGACTCACCGTAACAAGACCATCCGAGCTATATAGAAATCTAGAAGTATTGTAGATGAATATCACCTACACCAACAAGTCTCCAAAGCCACGAACACGATAAAATACCGACATAAAACTGGACACCATCATTTGGCGCCATCATGCCTGAAAAAATAACTGTAGAAGTTGAGGTCACGTGATCACAGTCCGCGAGATCTCACGAGTTCCGAGATAGTTTGGGATGCTGTGCGCAGATGGTTGACGTGAAACGCTATGATGTGTAATTGCAATTATTTTGGAAGCAGCTCATGTGCCGTATCCGACGTGTAACTGCTAAGAGGGACGTTATTCTTCTATTTTGGTTTTGATATTCAGCGTCATGGAACAGGTTTGTGAACTGATTGCGTATCGTATTGTATGTTGGTTATATTTTCCTAACCTTCTTTATGTAAACATGCAATATTTGAGATTAGCAATTTTTACGGTGGTGTATATTCATGTGATGGAATTGTGAAGTATAGCAACGTTTCATCTGGTAGATAGTGACGAGAGTTACGGAGGAACGAGCCAAGTCCCCACCAACCAAAAAGTAAAGGCGGATACCTAGGTGAAGCGCAAGTCGACGTCTTTTTCTAACTTAAACAAGCTATGACAGCGTCTCCTTCTACTTCGTTACACATTAAAATAGTCTGGCTCGATATTTCTGTTGACAGGATATAAAGACAAAGATTGATCTGGCCTGCCATACTGCTGAGGAGTTCACGAAGTTGTATTATGAGAGTGTTGACAAGAGGCGCCATGTGAGTACTGTTGTGCGCAGATAATGTTTATGTGATTGGAATTGACCATCTTGTTAAAAATGTATGAGTAGCATTTGCTTGTTGCAGTTGATGTCAAGGTACTATTTGGACACAGGAGTCCTGGCGTGGAATGGAAATGGAACTGTAGGCAAAGACCTGATACAGAAGTTTTTTGAAGGACTTCCTCCAACGGAGCACACTCTTACTTCTTTGGACTCCCAGCCTGTTCTTGGTAAGTACGTGTTTTGTATTCTGGTACTGCAGAGAATTGAATTATGCCAGGAACTCGCTGTTCTGCAATCCTTCACGACAAATGCAGAGTGTTTCCCAACAGGCTGTAAAATTCCCTTCCCATACCCTTCTTTCTCATTGTTACATTATGTGCAATCCACATTGCAGCAGTACTCTAATATCAGTAATAATATGGCCCTTTATTGATTTTTAGTTTCTTATACATTATATAAAGAAAGTGTTGTAAATGCAAAAGGAAACATGTTAAGAATCAAGATTATGATAGAAATTTGTTTTGAGTACTTGATGTACGCGCGCATGTGTGTGATCTTTAACTGGGTATGAAATCTTGAGTGGGGTCTGCTGCAGATGTGGCTTAACCTTACGCTTCCGTGCGTATCATATATGACCCAGAAGGTATTTAAATCCCCCACTCTACTTTGCTGCCTAAGCCCTGATTGATGTAGGCAAAGTGTATATCTCCACTCTCCTCCGCTTTAGAAGACATTTTTGGTCTGCTTCACGTTCCGACCACTTTACCCCAGGAAGAATCTCTGGTAGCAAGCATTGAGTAGCCTTGTTTATTCATCTGGTTGAAAGCTAAGCGTACTTCTTTACGCTAGTTGTTTTTCCTATGGACTGCGTGGTGCGCTGGAGTTTCGTATGTGCCGACAATCATAGCTCTCTCATAGCTCTCTCGACAGCTCATGAAATGAGTGCTGTGTTTACTGTATCACTATCAAAGGCAGCATTCAATTCGTTTCAAAGAAAATTACGTCAGAAGTCAGCCCACGCTTGCAGAGCAGGAAGACTCCTGTGCAAAAATGTACTAAATCTCTGTTGTCTTTGTCGTAACAGAAAATTTAAAAAAAATCCTTTTATATTATTTGTAGGTGCTATTTGTCTTAAATTTATAACACTCTTCAATTATTTCTTGAATGTGATTACTCTCATTGTCTTTTGAATATTTATTTTAGTTAAAAAAACACGTTTTCTCTGACTGAGGTTGGAAATTCTTTCGGGATATAGTTCTGTTTTGCTATAAGCGTTGTGGGTAGCTGATAGAACCAAAGTTTATAGTGTATATAGAAAGATTAGCGAAGGTACTGTTACTGAACAGCGTTTTATTTCATTTACGGTTGTACATTCTTTAGATAAGTTTAGCTACTTCTGTTTTGCTATAAGCGGTGTGGAAATCTCCTGCAATGAGTGACGCCTAAAAACCTTCCAATGTTTAGACTGCTAGCAGAGGCTAATGTTACGTTTGAGCATGCTTCAGATAAATAAACTGTGTTCATTGAGTAGGAGAGACGAGATATCAGTAAGGATACAAGCTGACATTTTATAAAGCGCTTGCTAAACGCCTGTTTCATAACAGAGGTATCTCGAAGAGCCCCAAATATGACGACATAAACTGCAAATTCAACAAATACGGAACATTATTGTGTGTATTTAGGCAGTAAGGATACAAGCTGACTTTATAAAGCGCTCTGCTAAAAGCCTGTTTCATAATAGATGTCGCTAACAGCCCCAAATAAGACGACATAAACTGCAAATTCATATGAAAACGGAACTTTATTGTGTGTATTTAGGCAGAAATTATACAAGCTGACTTTATAAAGCGCTCAGATAAAAGCCTCTTTCATTTTCTACAAAATGGAAGCAATTCAATTTATTTATCTCTTCTGGATCAAATAATATTAGTCTTTTTAACGAAAGCGCAAAAACTTAAAGGGCCCACGCGGGGACAGCAGACTCGCTCAAGCAGGGCTTGTGCCGTAAAGTAGGCCCGTTATCTCGATTTAAAGGGCAACTCGAGAAAATAACTCCGTAAGCTAAAGGTTAATGCATATCTTGATACCCTCAGGACACCAGTCAGGATTGAGGATAACAAGGGTTCATGTTATGATGCTGTCAGTATCTCATGCCATATAGCAACTTCATGGTAGACATGTGACCCTGAAGGTGAGCCATTACAGTCATGAAATGCTGGGCAACAAACACCCAATGATGGAGCACATTACCTCAGAACAACAAAGATCTCACCTGCACTGCTTCAAAAGCCTGAAAACGTGCCATAAGCTGTCTGAATTTGCAGATTAATTTCAGGTATAAGCAAACCACAGGCTAGAGAAAAGAAGTAACAGGAAGTTAATATTTTGTATGTCATCTTTGTACTTTTCAGTAAAGCACCAGTTACTATATTTTTTATTACTTAGGTCTAAGAGGGCTGTGCTGTGAATGTTGTTTTTGTCAAGAGATTTCTTTTTGGAATGTGATGCCATGTATTCTGGTAAGGAAGCACTGTCATTTTGAAGTGACACAAGGTCCCCTGAAGACAGCATCGTCTCAGAAAACAGAAAATTTTGTAGTCATTGCAGTGAGAACCTCATATCCGACACATATTTTGTTTGTATGATCATTCATTTACAAACGTAGCTTTCTTTATGGAAATTGGTTTGAGATTTTTGCATCGCCCATAATAATTTTTAACCAGTGGATGAAAGTGGAACTCTTTGAACTGTCTTGGTTCACCACTTCCACAAGGCATAGGATTGGGCAGTGTCCAGTTGTGAAGGTTATATCCTTGAAAACCCAGTGGTAGAACTAACATTTGACAAATACTGGCGTCTGTGGGAAATGTAGGTAGGGTCTCCAGAACCATGGTTATACTCAGCAGAGCCTATCTTCATTCACTAAACACATGTGAAAGGAACAGTAACATAAAAACGATGGAAATATGACAACTTATTGGGTGAGGTCATGTGTAAAAAATATGGGGGAGGGGAGACCTGAGGGAAGATCACTTGGAAGACCCAGGCGTAGATGGGAGGATAATATTAAAATGGATCTTCAAGAAGTAGGATGGGGGGCATGGACTGGATTGATATGGCTCAGGATAGGGACAGGTGGTGAGCTCTTGTGAATGCGGTAATGAACCTTCGGGTTCCATAAAACGCGGGGAATTTCTTGACTAGCTGACGATCTGTTAGCTTCTCAAGAAGGACTCTGCTCCGTGGAGTTAGTTAGTTAGTTAATGTGTAAAAAAGCAACAGTGCTGAGTTTGATTTTAGGCTTCCGCTGCGATGTTGATGAGATCTGCGCTCTTCTGGGATATTACGCGGCATCGTGTGGTAATTGTTTACCGACATTTTGGGACAATGTGTCGGTCCCATCTTCAAGGGAAAAAGAAAGCCGGCACCATGACGTAGATTCTATATACGAAGGTGTGCACGGGGTGGTAATCAGCAAGCGTGGTGACAGCCAATAGAGTTGTGACTTCTGATGATGATGATGTATTCATGATTTATGATACTGTCAGTAGTTCAGGCTTTAAAGTTTCAATGGCAGGATGGATACTGCATAATGCATTGGAACGTGTGGCATATTTGAAGGCCCTAGCCTGACATGAACCTAGTGGGACTGAAGAAAATGAGAAATATCACTCAGAATAGTTGGTGTCCTTGCCAAGATTCAAACTAGGCCCCTGTCAAGTACAAGTCAGATCCTTTACTGTTTGAGATAACTTGGTCAGTGTGATGAGGGAGAGAGAAAGAAGTGGTTCAAGCCGAATGAGAGTGATGTGAAAGTACAGTTCCACACAAGACAGTGTAGAGACAAATCAGTGTGTCATGATTGTTGTTGAAGAGGGATTATTGCATATAAAACTGTCTCACTGATTTTATTTCAGATGTGGCTGTAGGCAGTCAGTTGACATTCCTGATTCTTGTTTGTGGATTTGTGAAATTCCAAGAGAAGATTTCACGGCCATTCCAGCAGAACTTCATGATCACAGCTCAGGGAGACAAGTGGAAGATAGTGAGCGACTGTTTTCGCCTGCAGGAGCCAGTTGGGTACGTAGCATTTAACTGTCAAGTTCAAAATGACATGCTTCCCCTAGACCATGAGCATAGGATCATGTTAGTATTAGTGCTCCCTTTAATGGTGTTTTTTCAACAGTGGAATTGTTATTGTCTGTTCATTAATAAAAATATGAAGATGGTAGTTGAACGTATATACATGCTGTAAGAAGAAGCTTCTGGAGTACTAAGTAGGTTCATGTTATTAAAGGTCAATAATCTTTATATATCCAAAATCAGCACATGCCCTGTGGGGAAGATACTGTTGGATCACTGAACACAAATGAGTGCCAGTAAGTACACAACTAGTATATACTTAATATTATTTTCACCGTGCATGTTTATTAACACTAGTAAAAACTATACCAACACATGCACTATTTATTAAAACATAAATAGTTTTAAAAATTCAAGCCCTACATATGTTTCGGCCAGCTAACTGGCCATCTTCAGGGGCAACTAGCGTTTCACAGCTTAATCACGTTCAACAGGTTTATCGTGAGGCGTGTGGGTGTTATATAAAAAATTTTCTAAAAACAATAAAGTTTTTTATATAACACCCACATGCCTCACGATAAACCTATTGAATGTGATTAAGCTGTGAAACGCTAGTTGCCCTGAAGACTGGCCGAAACATATGTAGGGCTTGATTTTTTAAAACTATTTATGTTTTAATAAATAGTGCATGTGTTGGTATAGTTTTAACTAGTGAACTAGTATCATAATTGTGATGCTTGTGGAACATTAATTTAATTATAATGCTGCGGGTGCATTTCTGTCTCAGGAGTAGCTGGATAGGGAGATGGTTGTGAGAAAAGAATGAGGGCCCATGAACCCTCCATCCTGTCTCACAAATGTACTGGCAACAAACAGTCATATTCTGTCTGTTTATGAAATGCAGTGTGTACAATATTCAATTTTCTTTTCAGGTTGTGACTGGAATGCTGCTCACATTTATTGATGAAACATTGTTATATATACAAAGCTATTAATAAATTTGACATATGAAAACTCAATGACAATGTTTTTTGGCATGCAACTTGAATATAAATGCTACCATGTACAAAAATAGACATCAGACAAGAGACATTTTATTGATTAAAAAAGGTACAATAGTAAAAATTAACACATCAAAGTATGAAATTTTGTGCAAGTACAGCCATTGATTTAGAACTTTTGAGTTTGATGGCAGTAAAATTGTGGATAAACAGTGTAACCACATACAGAGAAAGTAGCTGCAGAACTAGACGTGTGCAAGCAGCTTCAAAATGTGAGCTGAGCTTAACACATTCTGTGGTCATCTTGATAATGCATTATGATGTGTTTGCAGTCAGCGTTACCTGCTGTATAGTAAGGGGCAGTCAACCTTCTGTGATTAGCCATGAACTTCTTTTTGCCAAAATGCGCAGAAAAAAGGAAAAAGCTGTAATATCAGCCATATTTCATTTACCTAACCAGATGTTGCTGAATCACTGTATCCCATATGGCTTGAAAAAGTCTAAGCAGTCCATGCCAGCATTTGTGAATTGAAAAATGTTAAAACATGTCTGATACAAGCCTTGCTTTACTCACTGTGTTCTCACTTCTCAAGTTTTGCAATAAATTGATAACTACTCAGAAGCAAAAAAGAATTGTGTTTGTGTAAGAATAAACATGTGGACACTGTTAGCAGTCTGCTGCAAGCAAGCTGTATGAGAGAACAGATTGTATGACACCAAATTCAATAATTTATGTGGCAAAGCTGTATACCAACATGAAAACTTCCACTCGCAGCCCAACATGTACGTGATCAAGCACTGCCAGTAATAGAAATTCATATTCTAGTCTCCTGGGTTAGGCTACACAGCATCCACCAGCTGGTACTACCAATACACTGTGGTATTTTAAATCTCTTCCAGATTCCACAGAATGAAAAGTTATGATCATCTTAACATGCATTAAGCATGCGATGCAGTATTTGATCTCTGTAACATTTTATTTTGCTCGTGAGTTTGGTATGGCCATCCCAGTGATGTAAACTGCACTTACTAACAAGTGTCTTACGTCCTTTTGGTTGAGGTAAGAGTATGACGGTGACAAAAATCAATTTGGAAAATTTTCACTAAAATGTTGAACAAAGAATCTAAAAACAATACGTGTTCTGCAGGAGTAGAGACTCTTATTCACACAGCATTACTGATTGCCCATAACATGAATATCCAAATATTTCCATACAGAATGTGAAAGGGAAAATAAAAAGCCTGCCAGCACATCCATGGGTAACAAAAGGCCTAGATGCCTAAACATAACAAACATTATTACCAACAAACTTTGTATTTTCACCACAGGTTCATTCAATGAAACATTTCAAGCATTTTTACAGCTTTAACATATTTAAAGATCAAAGCTTGAGTGTGATTTTTGCAAGCAGGCTTGGTTTGAGTTCAGCTCATGTTTCAAATTATGAGACTTGCACACGTCTAGGCAGAAACAACACGTGAATGACATCTCTGAACCTCTCAGCAGAAACAAAAATAACATAAAGAACATGGAAGACAAACCACATTTAAATACTGCGCTTACATTCATTCAATACAAAGCCACATTTTAAGCTGTCAGCTTGAATGGATGGATGTTAAAAAACACGTAATATGAAAACCTATGTCAATTCTCACACCTTATTTAAATATTATGGTATTTCTTCTGGTGGAAGTGGCAGTTCAGGGTATGGTTCATTTGCGGAAGGTTGCGGAGGGAGAATACCACCTACCGCCCCTCCTCATGCTCTATCCCCTGGGCTGCTGGGGCAGGAACAGGGTTGCCACCAGCATCCAGCTCCAGAACCGGATCAGCTGTTGCTTCAGCCAGATTTGTCACAGACTTTGATTTGACACACTGCATCAGGAAGGAAGGCATGTCAACAAAAGTGCCAACTTCAGATAACAGAGAACTTAACCCTTTGATTACTATGCCTAGGATACCCAATGCTAATGGAAGCCATTGCCTGCGGTTTTAATGATAATAGGAGCATCAAACTTTACACAGACGAAGACTATGGTCTTCTGGGATATTATAGCACATAGTTTGGTAGATAGGCACCAATGTTTCAGAAGAACCTACTGCTTCATCCATGCCTTCTACCATGAAGATGGCAGTAGAAGGTTCTTCTGTAATTCTGATACATGCATACTGAAGTGGTGTCACGTTCCAGTACTGATTGCCACAAGAACCTCAAATCTCTCAAACTATACATGGTATACCAATGTTCAACAAGCATTTAAAGTGCTTATATATTACTTCCATTTCTAATGACTTGTGAGCTAAATAATCAGCAGTTAATTCAACCATCATCTGCATGATCTTAGACTCTAACGCAATCTCCGAACACCACACAGGAAACCGACAGCAACTGTCTGCTGAACTTTCGTTTTGTAAGCTGAACATACTTGTCCCTTGAATGGCTCTGCTTTCAGTTAGGTAAGTATAATACATTTCCTTGCAAAGCTGAATGTGTACCTGAAAGTCAACATGTCTGCTCTTTGCCTCCTCCTTCTCCCATGACATATGTATGAATGGCCTTTGCACATAATTGTAGATTACTTCCTCCCGTCCTCCAGCCCTCTTTTTGATCTTCTCTTTGTAAGTGGGGTACCCCTCTATCCCAAGGCGGATCTTCTTCAGCCCACGCTCCTTCATGACTTGTTTTGCCACATCACGGTTTTCTATGTACTTAAAGAACCTATACATTGCAGTGCTGTTTACAGCTGAAAATTAAAGTAAATAAAATTACATTTGTGCAAACAGGTGTGTAATTTATTTAGCAGAAAGTATTTCCAGCCTCATGATATCTGAGGATGTTGCTTCTGTACTTACCCAACATCACACACACCTCCAAAATATTTGTTTTGAAGACTGGGGTACAGTTTGTATTTGATGAGTATGTTACTGTTACATCTCGTATGCCAAAATTTATTCTGTATTTCATTTAGCACGGATTACTCCATTCCCTATATTCATACTTGTTTTCCTCTGATGGAAAAATCTTATACCCTGAACATGGGGATGGCAGATGTCTCAGAAACATACATACCACATACTTAACTATACAGAGACGACATGCCACAAGACAGTAATCCTGACACTGCCATGAGAACCACATTATGTGTTGCATTCAAAATGTACAACATTTTTAAAATACAATTACATAAAATTTTTAACCTGTGTTGACTGATGATGTGTGACCAACATAGTTTATATTATGTTAGACAAGTTACCAGACTTATTGAGCTCTCTACCTTGGCAATGATGAAGAATATTTTGAGGTTGGGGCACTTAACAAGACAGAGTCTGCTACATCTGATTTTAGGATGACAGTCTGTAGAAAGGGGCCTGCAACTCAGACCTGAAGTAAAAATCGTGATGCGGGCCTAACACTTCACACACTTATCTTACAAGAAGAGGGCAGACATTCAGAACAGTACATTGCATCATGGAATACAAGAATCTTCACACATTCTTGTCACACATAAAGGTGCTACACAGTCCCTGTCAGCAGGCCATTTCATCCAGATTTTCTTGAGATGATACAAACACTTTTTGACCTTAGATGACATCTACCAGCAAAACAGTACAATTACATTATCCTCATACTACACAAGACTCGAATAGCATAACGTTTGTCCCCACATGCCCGTGATTAAATGGTGAAGGCCAAAGAGTGTTAATAATGGAAATCTCCTGGTACAGCTTACAGAGGACCGCACATCAATCCTGAAGATATCCTGGGCCAATTGAAAATGCACTAAAACATCATATCCTCAAATTAAGACCAAAGCTGTAGACCGTATTTTCCTTTGTAAACCAGATGGCAAGAAAGTGGATTCTTACTCTGCGAGTACTCCTCCCCCATCTGTGGTGGGTACTCCTCATCCCAGTCGACCACATCATCATCCAATAGAACAACAACGTGACATTCACGGTCGCCGCGTTGTGCTGAGTTCACCATCAGTGGAAGGATGAGGTCCTCAAGGAATACTTCAAACTGGCAGCGTGCTCCTTCATTGGAGAGCTCGTGCAGCAACCCCCTGCAACATTGCACTCTGTATACATAGTTCACATCCAGGTGTCTTTCATTTATATGAAATATGTACAGCATACCATGTGGCAACAATTGGAGTGTTACCTTAAGCTGTAAATAGGCAATGCAAATAACTAGAACTGTCACAACTGATGAGATAAATTAATTTGATTCTTTACATTTATATTGTTTTCATGAACGAGATCCATACTGGGTGATTCAAGGAACCTGCCACATATGAGGTGATTGTTAATTTGTGTAAACAAATCCTATTAACATGGGCCTAATATGGAAAGTTAAGAAGCCATGGCAGTATGAGAGTAAGATGTACCAGAAATAACAGAATGAAAATTTCACAAAAACTGAAACAAAATTAAAATAAGTGAAAAATGAAACATGTTAAAAAAAACTTCCAAGTGCCTACCTGCGACGTGAATGCAGGTTTTGGCACAGTGTACCAGTTAAGTAGTTGGCATCACTGTACGCACGAAAGCTGCTGTCAGCTGTTGTGGAACTGACAGACAAACAGATGCTGGATGACTATGGTGTTAAGATGCTAGTAGTGAAACGTTAAGATGCTATGGTAAGAGGTAACTGCAATGATTTGTAAAGATGAACCAATGGGAGAAAATCATATTCTTTGCACCACATTTCAGTTCCATACGCATGTCTAAATGCACTTACGGAGATTCTGGCACTTGACGGTGTGAGCATCGAATGGAACAAGTAGGTAGTCACAGGCTTCTCGCAGCTCCTGTACAGAAACTGTAGGGGGGCACCTTATTAAACCACCTTTGTAATACTCCAGGATCGAACGAAACACAGTTGCGGAGATCCCATCAGCAACTTCGTACTCCCCACGCTCATTTGGATGCATGAAGTCCATGCCAGAGCTGAACATTCTACACAGATAAGGTTACCAATAAGAGCACATACAAGACTGCAAACATATATCACAGCAGTGGGTGAACAACGTACCTGCCAAGCATTGTGTTGGGGTGTGCAGTGAACAGGGCAGGGTCCAAGATGAATCGTGTATTGTCCACTACAAGAGTGATTCGCTCATCACTCATAAGTGTGGCATTCATGTTGGGTGATGATGATGTGGGCTGGATCGAGTCTGTGTCTCTATTCATTTGGTTCTTTGCTGGTCCTAGTGAGTGATGTTGTGTACGAGACCTGTACATCAACAGACAAGATTCATGATATGGTTGGTCCAGTAATACAAACTAGAATGTGTTACTATGTATAGGAAACTTGCCTATTGCGAGGAGCCATGTTGAGGGACTGCTTGGGTGTTGAAACAAGGTGTGGTCGCTGATCATTTGGACCACTTCCACCCTGTTTCTGAACTAAACATGGCTTCGGTTTTGATGATGACCCATAACTGTAACGAGACAAATAGAATATTGTTCACCATGACACTGTTGGGCTGAAAACAAATGATCTCATCAGCCACACCTCTTTCCAGAGTAGCAAACACCTGGAACCACCAAAACTCGCACTTCTTCCGTGTGTACAGATCCTTTCTTCACAAGATCCAACCTCCTCTGATGAGGCAAACATCCTCTTTTTTTTTATTTGCATTACATAACAAAGAAAACCTAAGTTGTTTAACCTTACCAATAATTTTCTCCCCTTTGCTTAGACCATAAAGAATCACAAGCATGTTTAGCAATTGAAAGCATGCAGTTTTATCTCACCCTACAAGATAACTTCAAAACATTCTGGAACATGAGCCATATGTGAATGTGGGCTACCAACAAGCCTTTAAACATGTTGCCGCTGAGGAACAGTACTGTCTTCAGCAGACACACAGTCCTGCCAATTTTCAAACAGTTACAGTTAATGAGTCACACTAATTATTTCACTTTGTGTAACATAACCTCTGCACTTGAAAAATTATCATCTATAATGAGCTTATAAAGACATTTTGAAGTACTTGAGGAAAGAGTGAAAAGTCACTAATGAAGTGGCTTAAATTAGAATTTATACAATGAACACAACATGGTTTACTACTAGTATTTAATACAGATCACGTAATTTGGATGTTATCACAAAACCTTTCGGCTAAAAATATCAAACATATAAAATGTAAACAGCAAAATGCACTTTCTATATTGCATTTCCTGTGTTAAACTAAATAAAAAAGTGACATAATGGAGACATATCAGAAGTGTTGGCAGCCTATCCTAAGAAGAGAGATATGGACATGGAACATGAAAATATAAACAGATCAAATAAGACAATAAAGATATACAGCTAAAATTATTATCAGCTGTCAGAGAAGAAAATTTAATATTTTTAAAGACAGTAATATATAAACCATTAATCACAACACACTTCATAGCTTTTTTTTAAATTTCAAACATACAACTAATAACCATCGTCAGGTATCAATAATAAGAACAGATAGAGAAAATTATATGTATATAAACATGAAATTCATATTAAGAATGAGATCTCATTCTTTTACATAGAAATGTTACGTTTGTTACAAAACTAAAAATTCTTTACGCAATTTACCTGAAATATCTGCAGCTCACGTTAAAAATATGTAGTTTATCACATTAAAATTAAGAATTAAAAACTGTACTCTTACACAAGCTACATGTTGTTAATGTTCTTTAATCCCCCATTTGTATGCATAAACACTATCACCAAGGAAAAATTAAAATAGTCTTTATGCCTACAAATGGAGGATTAAAAAATTAACAATGTTTAGGCAGCACAAGGAGTAAAGTTTTTAATTTTTAATTTCTACATAATTAATTACATATTTTTAAAGTGAACTGCAGATTTTTGGCTAAATTACATCAAGAACTTTATGACTTTCTAAAAAAAAAAATTAGTCTATGTAAAAAAAGAATGAGATCTCATTCTTAACATTAATTTGATGTTTATGTACATATATGCCATTAGGTGTGGATGTTTTTGTAATGTGTGTATGGTGTTATAATGTGTGTACTTGTATTTACTGTATGTATTTTGTTTTGTAATTGTGTATAGTTTGTTTTGTATTGTTATTTTTATGTATATTTATATGTCCATTTGTATTGTGTGTACTAGTGTAAGGACTACTGCCACCGGGTGAAAACATTTGTATTGTGGGTACTAGTGTAAGGACTACTGCCACCGGGTGAAAACATTTGTATTGTGTGTACTAGTGTAAGGACTACTGCCACTGGGTGAAAACATTTGTATTGTGTGTACTAGTGTAAGGACTACTGCCACCGGGTGAAAACATTTGTATTGTGTGTACTAGTGTAAGGACTACTGCCACCGGGTGAAAACATTTGTATTGTGTGTACTAGTGTAAGGACTACTGCCACCGGGTAAAAACATTTGTATTGTGTGTACTAGTGTAAGGACTACTGCCACCGAGTGAAAACATTTGTATTGTGTGTACTAGTGTAAGGACTACTGCCACCGGGTGAAAACATTTGTATTGTGTGTACTAGTGTAAGGACTACTGCCACCGGGTGAAAACATTTGTATTGTGTGTACTAGTGTAAGGACTACTGCCACCGGGTGAAAACATTTGTATTGTGTGTACTAGTGTAAGGACTACTGCCACCGGGTGAAAACATTTGTATTGTGTGTACTAGTGTAAGGACTACTGCCATCGGGTGAAAACATTTGTATTGTGTGTACTAGTGTAAGGACTACTGCCACCAGGTGAAAACATTTGTATTGTGTGTACTAGTGTAAGACTACTGCCACCGGGTGAAAACCTAATTGCAGTAAATAATAATAATAATAATAAAATTATCTACGGATAATGAAGACGTAATGCCATGTAATCTGTTAGGTACATACAGACATTTCACAGAAACCTACCACTTCCATCTGAGTAAAGTGTAAGCCATATGGTAAAAGGAAGTTTCAGACATATGACATGACAAGATTCAAGGCTGTAAGCAAGCCAATGTGAGACTGTGGCCCTCATAAAGACTAAAAGGTTATTGGAAGGAAAAGAGATGCACAAGCTCATTTCAAATTCTCACTCCTTTTATTCACCAAAAATGTTTCTTGCCTCTTCCTCTCTCAAAATTTTTGGCACTCATATGTGTCATTAGTTCACTCACACCCCTCCCTTCCCTAAACCTGTACCCTGCTCTCTTCATATGGCTCACTCTTGTACCCTGACATGGAGGAACTGTAGCTGCCTATACACCAAATTATATAGCATTGCATCCCAGAATTTCATAATTACAATTACACACAGATAACCGGCACAAAACAGCAAACCGGACCACGCTGCCAATAATTTATGAATTATATCACAGCATGTAATATAATATACTACACTGTTTTACTATTAATTTTAGCAATTTAACAATACTACTATTATACAATTTTATACAAAGTGGTAATAATGAATATTGACACAACTGTTCTAATGTAACTTAAGAACATTGGTCCGTGTACAAACCTCAACGACCCCCCTGATGATGGCAATATAGAAGTGCTGAAATGAGCATAGGGGTAATCTTTTAATAAAGAAATCAGTGACAAACTTGTTTTGGTGCATTTGTTGGTGTGAGTTGATTAATTACAATAGGTTGTATAAAAAAAAACACCAAACCTACATCTCTATGCCACACACACCTAGCCCACAGAAGAATGGCACAGATAACTCGATGAGAAGGACATTATTCCCAGCACCACAAGTGAGCAACTGGTGTGTTAAATGTCTCCCTTACCTCATCCTATTCTTATGATAGACCCTTCTCCTCCTGTCATCGGAATCGTGGTAATCCTCTGTATCACTACTACTGTCACGATCATACGAGTGGCGATCCTTCGGAGCTGACATTGCATTCCTAGAGATGGTCCACATATTTATTACTTCAAATTAATTATAAGGGTCACTGTGATTTAAACTGCTAGGTTAAAGATTTAACAATGGATAAAATGCAACTATGGTTCGCAAACCCACTCCACAGAGGTTATTATCCCACAGTATTCATCCATGAACATTTAGTGACAGCTGGTTCCGTTATGATAAATTATGTTAGCACAGGGACGATGTGAACTGTATTTTACACTTTCTCCCAGATAACTGTCTGTGTCAAGCCCCCCTACCTAACCTTTACTGAGCTATGCTATGGCCATGCAGAGAGGGAAGTCATCATACGCCTGTCTGAAAATCAGGTGGTCAAGACTGACTCTCTGGCAAGCAATATTTTTCAAATACATTTGGGAAACAAGTTCAACCATGTCGTCAAACAGTGCTTCTGTCCAAAGCCATGTATGAAATCCATGTAGTACCCAAGTTACATAGGTAGTCTAAAGTGTGCTGCTGAAATGGATTAATCAATATTCAGGTATATTCCGTCAGAAGCTGAACAATGAGTTGAAAATGGAACTAAGTCCTCCATAAATTTTTAACCTTTGTACATGACACATTTCTAATAAGTTACTGTTCTCTGGTTGTGTATAAAAGTGTCCATCATTTTGAAAAGCTTGTGTCTGGCCAGGTTCTCGGATTTGTTGTATTTCAATACACATTAAAATTGTGACATACAAGAATCTGTATTCAGTCAGGTTTCTAAAGTTCAGGTCTCAGCTGTGGGGCTCCATTTCCCACTCATTTTTCTAGCGTTTAAGGCCACGGAGCTGAGTCCCGAAACTCTGGTCAGGAGTATTTTGTTATGACTAGATATTCACATTATTTCATTAACTTATTTTTCAAAGCAGGTGTGTGGGTGGCTTCAAGCACAGTTCTAGTTAGGAAAATACCAGTATATTGGTAAAATTTTCACTTTTAAATGCAGCTGCAGGACTGAAGCTAGGGTAAGTTAAGGTGTTGGGAATGAAGGTTAGGAAAATAGGATGGAAGCAAGAATGGGAAATTTAGGTGGCATACTAACTGCAAAACAATTCTGTAAAAATAACTCCAACTTGACAAGACTCGTTGTTACTTAAAGATTGTCACAGTCCAATATGTAAGGCAGTTTAGAGTATCGCTCATCTTACTATGCTGCAATAGTTTGCTGAAAGACTTGTTAACCATAAATAAACCCCAAACTTCAGAAGGTGGTAGGTACATTTGTGTGTTTTGACACACCTGGTAAATGTAATAAAATTCAAATCAAGCAACACATTATATGTGAGCTAGGAAGTCCTCAAAGGGGTAATAAAAAATCACACCTTCTGTGACGTGACGCTGTGTAGTGTGGTAGAAATTCATCAATCTTCTGCGTATAAGACTCTTCTATTCTGAAGATGGAAGCAATTTGTTCCTCCAAAACGACGATAAATTTCTACCACAACCACGGATCATCTAAACCAAATCTTAACAGCTTTTACGACCACTGTACTGTAAAGTTGTTTCCAAGTCGTCTGTCATCGCTTCGCGTACACACACAGTATGTCACTTAGTTTCAAGTAAGTCTGTCATTGTCACTGCTCTGGTTTCGTACTTCTAATCACGCACTACGTGGTTTTATATATTAAACTGTGGTCAAGTACAAAGGCCAACACACGTCTACTTACAAGTACAATTTGTAATTTATATCACTTTTCAACAGGGCACAAAATAATTTCAAAAACTAGCTGAACCAATACAAAGTACAATGAACTTGTGCATATTCAAGACCGAATTACTTACACTAATCTGTTTATAAAATAAAAATTGTATTCAATACTTCCTAACTTTCTAAACAATCCTCTTAAACAAGAAGAAAATAAATAAGTATACAATTTAGCCTCATTATCTTTCCATTTCACATCTTTCATTCACAGCAACAATATACACAACCCACGACAACCCGAAAACGCAATCACATGAAACAAAACTTCATCCCAACTAAAGCAGGCAGTGGCTTCATAGCCAACCACATCGCTTCATTTTCCCTACATGCTGCGGGATTTGTAAAAAAAAAGGGAAGGGAAATACGAGCATCGCAGTGGGACTATATATCCCTGCAAAGCAATGGATGGAGAGCAGCTGTGCACAAATACGGCCATTCATGTTCCAGATGGCAAGGCATGGATTTCATTAATACGTCTTTACAGCAAACAATTTAGACATATCTCGAACAAGTACCATAGCACTATTGCATTCTGGCATGTAACTGTCGTGTCATGCAAAAGACGAAATTGTTATACTCGTATACTGGTCTAAATTAATCTGAAGACTATGAGTGTATTGATTAAAAATTTAAAATTCATGCATTCATGGGCGAAAATAAATTTCAATGACCATGCAAAGTAACATTAAAACAATAAGCCTAATGCACAATGACAGCTGGCGTGGGTTTATCCTGTGCGTTTATACAGAAAACATGGTTGGGTTCTCTTCATAAATTGATCTCCAGCTCATTTTTGCCATATCTGTGCCCGATCTGCTATTTCCATCCTCCGTAACAAAATCTCTTTCTCAGTCCTCTTTTACTTGTGCTACGAGCACGTGAATCATGCAGCACTTTCTGGTTACCATGGATCGTGGATCAGCGTTGCCAATACCAAAATGAAAGTCCCTGGACGCTTTTTCTGCATATTTTCATGGCAGGATGCGAAAGGCATGGAACAAGCTTGTGCTGAGCAGTGCAGCAATATTCATTTACCTCCGATAGATGGCGGTGTCTATGATTTGACCATGAAGTATGGCTGCCTAATCAGGGAAAGGGTTCGTAAATTTATCTTCGTTCGCTTGCCCCTAAATATTTATGTTTTATAGGCTGACAATTGAAAGTCGTAAATAGACCTTATGTTTTATTTTAATTCTGTTTTGTATGTAATTTACAATGAGGAATATAATACAACCTGGAACATCGGTTGAGCGCTTTGGTTTTGCTCGATCCTCGGGCTTGGGCACGGTCGAACGGCAGTAGAGTGCTAGCTGGCTGAAATTTGTCTCTGTATGTAAAATAATCATTCCATTTCCATTACATATACGTTTGTTTATAACGTCAAATTGTTTGAAACGTGGCATGGACGATGATCTTGTTGCTATCAACGTTTGAATTCCATGCCAGGGTAGCGATGGACAATTTTGGCATTTCTTGCATGTATCAGGGACTGTGATAGTATATGGTTTGGTATTCTATAAGCTAGTATATTGTAACTTGCATGCCGGAAATCTCCATAAACTAGTATTTCAGACTGGGTTTTGCCAAGGTATTATCGGTATATTGCCCGAGATTCATTTGTTCTCGTGTTTAAGCACATGGCTATAGTTCTGAAACTATGGAAGTTCATTTAAATATGTAGCGTTAAGAAGATGTGCTTTTGTATTTGAGATGATTTCTTGAATTTCTTCTTTCATGCATTACTACTTAAAGCAGTGGGTTATAATTAGCATAGTTCTGGAATGTGAGTGGAGAGTTGAGCCAAACTTCCAGCAAATAATATCTTGCATATTTGGAAATATAGCATATTGTAATTCAAGAAGTGTATTCACTGTCCCATTGGATGTGCCAGTAATAGGGTTGGAGTAAATTATTCTTTGTACCCAGTGAACAACGTGTGCTGTTTTTCACCAGGATACCATTTAATGTAGAATGGCTGCATCATGTTCATCTGCGAATGCATCATCAAACAATAAGACTGAGTGTACAAGCCCCAGTCCAACAGAGACTGTGTGCCTGGAGTTGTTAGATTCACTTACAGAAGGAAAAGAGGGTGCTGGCCCCTCGAGGGTTATGTGTGGTGATAGCGAAAGTTCAGTGGTGGGTGACAAGTGCTTTTTGGACACAGAAGAGGTAGACAGTGGAAGCTGTCATGCTGAGGATTGCGAGGAGGAGGGGTGGGAGGACTTGGATGAGGGTGAGGAGGGGAGTGTGGGAGAGGACGAGGAGGAAGAGAATAAACTGTTAGACAAGTTGCAATCGAGTGAGGGGACTCCTGTGTTGCCGTCTGCTGCTGATAGTGCAAGTGCCATAAACCCCCGGTCCTGGGTGAGTATGTCTCCATGCAATTATTGTCACATCACACAGGTCTAAGTAACATGACTGTTGTGGGACTGACCCAAAAATGGGGAAGGCCCTTGTGTGTCAATACTGTAGTCAGACACTAAGCCCAACCAAAATGTCTAATGTGAATGGCGGCATAGTGCCCATATAAGAATCTAAATTAAGCAATGGTGCATTTTGCTTGGGAAGTTGTATGTCCTCAGCTGACTGATAATGACTGAATTCTTGTCTTGACCTTGAATCACACCCTGGTGATTCTGATGTGGAAGAACATCATAATGTGATGAATCCTTTTGTGAACCTCTTAAGCACACATCCATATTGTTAGGGTATTTTTCTTTGACATTATCCACTGCCTATATTTTAAAGGTTATAGTTATAAAAAATATGATGTTCTGGAAACTGGCTGTGTTGCCATCTTCATGTAAAACACACCATGTGGGGTAGGATTGCACAAATTTTCCAAAAATCTAAGACCCACCTCAAAAGTCTACACCAGAAGAGTGACATGAAAGTTCTGTACTGAGAACGTACAAATGTTAGACACCACCATACAAAATTTATTCACTTGGGTGACTTGGCGCTCAGAATTTGTGCACCCCTGGTGTGGGGAATGGGAGGTGCTTACTCCATAAGACCTATGAGAAGATGGGATTTTAAAGATAACCGTCATCCCTCCAAAGTGGGTGCTGTAACAGTGCTTTGAAATGTGCAACCAATTCTTCCTTCTCCACCCTTTCCACTTTACTGCATGTAGATATTCTTGTGCACCATGTAATGCTGTAACCCCTGAAGTTGTTGTATACTAAGTGAAAAATCTGTGACTAGGATTTTGATTAACCTAGACGAAGAAAGGAATGATCTTCAAACAAAAAGAAAACTGGTTTTGTTGAAAGGTTGTGAGAATATTTAAAGAGATTATGTGCCATAGCTAAGGTACTGATAATAGAAGAGAATGGCTTCTCGTCCATGGACACATATAAATGGAAATTGTTCTAGAAGAAGAACAAGTTTATTTCTGTTTATTGCTGCTGTGATCCATGTTTAGTCCCACTTCTTGTAATGTAGAATTTGTGGTTACGGAACTGTACTAGAGCGGTGTTTTGTCTCTGAAGGATGGAGTGCGATATGTGGAATTGTGAAGTCAGTGTTATTCCAAGTATATTATGTATATATATATATGTATATATTTTTTTTTAATTTTCATTTTCAGAATATAGGAGATTCATTCCATTCTCTTATGAAAAATGGCACAGATTATGTGCTTTTTGAAACCTGTCTTGCTTTCAACTCAAGAAGTGTATTGACCCTTTTTATCATAGCTGTTGCTGCTTCCATGTTGATTGCCATGTGACTCTGTGGGGGTGTTTTAGGACAAGGATTTCATGTCTGCATTTGCAAATGTGCCAACTGTAACATAAGAATCATGAAGTCCGTGTTTCCGTTCAGTCCTTGAAGTAGCTTTTTCTGGTGCAGACATCATTAGAGGGGCTAGGGAAAGTGAAACTACATGGTGGGTTGGCTATTAAATTAAATTTAAATTTGCTGTGTTTCATTCCCCACGATACTGTTTACCAAATTTTACAAACCCCACTCTCCTTAGTGTTGAATTTATTTCACCAGAATATTTTATTCTGTAGAGTTTACTTGTTAATATCCTTTAAACGGATATGGACGAATGAGGGTTCATGACTTGCAAACAAGAACATTAATTTAAAAATTGAACATGCTGCTGAGAGTGCTCATTTCAAAGTTTGTAAATTTATATTCTTCTTCACGTACTTAATAATTTTATAAATAACCAGACACTAAATATTTTATATTTTATTTTATATACTGATATTTTTACATTTTATCTTTTAGTGTAACAGTTCAATACATGGAGAATTATCAGCGGTTCTACTACACATACAATTAGACCAACATTATTAAGTAATTGTTTTATTCAACGACTGATGTACTGCCTGATGATGGACGAGTATGGTCCAAAACACATAGGAATGGAGTGTGTTTTATAAATACATTATTGTGAATCTGTGACAATTTGAGTGCATTTGTTAGTTGATATTAAAAAATTGAACTACAATGCACAGAATGGAAAATATAAAATTAGTTGGTAGTAAATTTGTGTGTATTAGACTTAGGGTGTTTGAGAACAGGGTGCTGAGGGGAATGTTTGCGTAGCTGGGAGAATAATATTAAAGTGGGTTATAGAGAAGTAAAGTTTTATTGAAATAACCAACAACCTTTAGCACAATGCAAATGTCATGAACAATTTATTTATTTTGTTTACTTTTATTTACTCCTCATATATTCCATAGATCCATGAAGGCAAAAACAACCAATTAGATATAAAACATGTCAAGAAAACACATACACAAACTTATGACAATATACAACAAAAAATCAGGTACATGCAATGGAGTCCACATGTAGTTGGTTTCTAGTTCGAAATAGTAGAATCACCATGAATCTTACATGTACATAATACACATTACAAGACAATTTTATAAAATGATAAGTAAAAACATTAAAAGACATTAGTGTTTCAGTAATAGACATACATCATAGTAAATAGCTCATTGTACATAACAAGTTTTTTAAGTGGTATTAGTGTAGTAAAAACCAATTTAAAATATATTGAAATGATATATAAAAGAAGAAAAAAATACAAATAATTTGAAATGATTCATTATACATAAAAAGGAATGTTATCAAGGGAGCAAACAGAATAAATGAGTCAGAAAATAGTGTCAACATTAATAAACCTTATAAAACCTTAAAATGTATGACATAAACATTAAATGAATATTAAGAATGTACCCCATACAATCAGTTTATAATGTTGATGTAAACAGTTTAGTAGTGTTACAAAGCCTTAATTATGAATTGAATGAAAATATTCGTCTAAATAGTAAAAGGAGTAAATATGTAGAACATTCTTCAAGGTTGATATAAATTGCTTGGGATTTTCAGACACAGTCTTAATGTATGTAGGAAGATTATTGAAGACCTTAATACCTAAGTAGTAAACACCTTTTTGATATTTTGTCAAACTAGGTAAGGGTTGGTGGAGATTATAATGTTGTCTGTTGTTCATGCTATGATTCTCTGAATTTAATATGTATTGGTGCTTATTATTAATGATAAAGAGGAGAAGAGAATATATATATATATATTGAGATGGAAGGGGTAAAATTTTTAATTCCTTAAACAGATTCCTACAAGAGTCTCTACTTTTACAGCCCAAAATAATTCTAATAATATTTTTTTGTAGCCTAAAAACCCTTATACTATATGATGAATTCCCCCAAAATAATACGCTGTAATTCATAATAGAATGAAAATAGGAATGATAAACCATCCTCAAAGAATTATGTGATATATATGGTTTGAGAGGTCATTACATAGCAAGCTGTTCTTAGCTTATGTATAATACAAATCTGTATGTTTTTTCCTATAGTCAATGTATCATTTATAAAGATTCCAGCATTTTTTTTATTAGTAATAGGAACGATTTGTTTGTTTTTGTATGTAATATTAATATGAAGTTGACTTGCTTTTAGCTGTAAATTGCATAAAATGTGTTTTATTGAACTTTATTGAGAGTAAATTTGCCTTAAACCATTCATTCATACGCTCAAAAACTATGTTTTGGAAATCAGTGGGATTTGGATTGGAGACTAAAACACTAGTGTAATCTGCAAACAAAATAGTTAAGAATTCATTGTTTATAGTTTTAGGTAAAACGTTAATATAAAGAAGGAACAATAAGAGACCCAGAACTGATTCAACATACACACTCTGTCAAAAGTTGTTGCTAATTGTAAGTTATTGTAACCACATGGGATGTAGAACGTGAAGCTCGAAGAAGTGCATAGGATGACAGACGTTTAACTGGAATGATTTGGCTCAGGATAAGGAACAGTGACAGGCCCTTGTGAGCATGGCAATATACGTAACATAATGGAACATAACGTGTGGGGAATTTCGTTGTCAGGTGAGCCTCTGTTAGCTTCTCAGGAATGATTTTTCTTCATGAACATGATACTTTGAAAACTGTAGGAAGGTTGGGCTTCGATGGAGAAGAAGGGTTTCAGCATTTACAAGTACAGAAGGTTATGCTGAAAATTTGAGTACCTGGAACTGCAGTGTTTCTGTATTGTGATTTTGTCCTGACCAATACAAAATGTGGTTACATTGCTACTTTGTGTTTGTGCATTTATTTTCAGTGTGTTATTGCACTGCTTGTTAAGGTTATTCATGTGTGATTCTTACTGCGGTATGTTGGTCTGTAGGCTGGATGGCAGAGGGATCAGCGAAAGAGATGTCTCTGCCCAGTGTGCAGACCATTCCTGGGGCCCACCCACTCTCCTGTTTGTCAAATACCGGGGGCTGTAGTGGCTTGAAGCTGACCATTTCTAGTCCCAAAGTTAAAAATGCATGACGCTATACCTGTCTTTGTGGTGTGTACAAAGATGGCTTTACATATGCCCCCAAGCTGTTTTCATTAATAGTACAAAACAGGCAGGTTTTATAAGTGGTTACAGAGTTTTTTCCCCCATTTCCTGATCTGTCCTTCCCTTCATATCATGAATATACACATGTTTCTGTAAAGTAAAGGCATGCGCTTTATCGAGTTGAAATTCGAGTCCCACATAAATATTTTTAAAATATATTAATAAGATATGCACAACTTAGGTTATGATCTTCAGGGAAATGATGTGGGTACCACCATTTTGGAGGAACCGTTCAGTTGTCCTCTTTATATCCTGAGCCCCTGTCCTCACTGCTCTGTTTCTCTGCCATTTGTGCCTGTGTGGTTCAATCTATATGGAGGCAACAGCTTTCTAAAACTTTGGTACTGTCTACCAAACTGCACAGTGACATGTCCCAAAACACTGCAAATTTGATACTTATTGTTAGACCCCCAAATCTCACTTTGTTTATACAAATTATTCTCATTCTGAAGTATGTAAATGTTCTTTTCTGTTTTTTTTTTTCAGCGGAAACGGAAGCTTGAAGTACAAAATGGGTTTCCCTGCAAGAAACTCTTCCCAGAGGATAAGACTGCCATGTTGAGGTGAGACGTCCCTGCCTATATTGATGGAACACTTAGGCATATTTTAGAAATGTTGAAGTGTGACTCATGATTTCTGTTCTGCCTGTATTGCCTGCAGGAATTTGTGTGCCTGGAGTGCAGTAACAGAGTGTAACATATAATTTGCACATTTGTGACACCAATAGTCTGGTAAAATATGCACTATTTAAATATGTTGCAGTGCTGAACGTACAAATTGAATACGTCCCAGTACTTCACCTCACGCAGTCTTCCATCATGATAGTTGCTATGTATTTTTCACAGTATTAACACCGTGCATTTTCTAATCAAATAATAAAACCGACTAATGCACTATATTGACCAATTTTATTCTGGCCTGTTACCCCTCACCCTACACGTGTTTCGGAACTCTAAGGTTCCATCTTCAGGGGTTATCGTGTGCTACCAATTATTTACATATTAAAAACAAATACACAGTATGTACAATAGTCTGTTAAAATATAAAAAACCATAGGTAAATGAAGTTCAAAACTCTTTTAAAATTGTACGATGTGTACTGTAGTCTATTAGAATCTTAAAATCACACGTAGATATATGTTTAAAAAACTGTTTTAAAAATGTTTTAAAAGTTTTGGGCTGTTCGTAATATTCACTTTTTTAAGGAACTACTGGCGTAGTTTTATTCGACTCCGTATTCCATTTCTTGTGTGATATGATGCCACTGTATATGTCTTTTCAAGGCTGTGCGTGTGGGGTGACTGTTGTTGTATTAGGTCACCCCACACGCACAGCCTTGAAAAGACATATACAGTGGCATCATATCACACAAGAAATGGAATACGGAGTCGAATAAAACTACGCCAGTAGTTCCGTAAAAAAGTGAATATTACGAACAGCCCAAAACTTTTAAAACATTTTTAAAACAGTTTTTTAAACATATATCTACGTGTGATTTTAAGATTCTAATAGACTACAGTACACATCGTACAATTTTAAAAGAGTTTTGAACTTCATTTACCTATGGTTTTTTATATTTTAACAGACTATTGTACATATTGTGTATTTGTTTTTAATATGTAAATAATTGGTAGCACACGACAACCCCTGAAGATGGAACCTTAGAGTTCCGAAACACGTGTAGGGTGAGGGGTAACAGGCCAGAATAAAATTGGTCAATATAGTGCATTAGTCGGTTTTATTATTTGAGTTGCTATGTAGTTTCCTCTTGGCCGTGGTGTTATTAAACCTTTGGCGCTGAACAAGGCACATGCTGCATTGCAGGGTGCTGTGTTCAGTTCCCAAACAATGCAGCATATATGTTGGCTAATTATGGCCATTCTTGTACAGCCCTGTTGGGAGGTTTCCCCCTCTTTTACTCTTTAGTTTTGTGTAAGGGTTTGCATGAAGAAAACTGAATCCTGTAATTTAAATTTGGGGTTTTGAAGATTGCACTGGGAATTTAATTCTGGCACCAAAGGGTTAACATTACTTAACAGTGCAGATACACTGCTGCTGTGAGCGACTGCACAGTGTTAGTCACTGTCCATCCACAGAAACGTTGAAAAAGGCTGACTTCCACGTATTATATGTTTAAATTGTGTCAGGACTGAGGCTCAGGATAGACTAACTGCTTGGCAAGTTTGGTAGCTCTTTTCCTCTCTTTGCAAACAGTGATATCCACTGCTCAATTACAGACTTTCCCACATGCATTATGATCCTGGGTCTCAGTGACTGGACACTGTTTATGTTATTATGTTTTTATGATTGCTAGCAGCATCTTTTACTCTTGTCTTGATTTGCTGCTGTCAGTTTGACATATAGCAGATAGTTCTTCATGTCACAGAGCAGTGTGACCAATTGGCAGTGTGTGAGCCATCTTAGAGAAGAGGTTAGCTGGGTTAGAGAAGACACAAATTGGTTTCTGCATCACAGCTTGTATCATGCAGTCCACTGTGTGGTTAGTTATATGTGAGCTGTCAGTAGACTTGTGTAGCTGAAAGTGACATCTTGTTTGCAGCTTGAAGAAGAAAACTGTCGAAGGATGCATCCCATTGGAGAAAGTGAAGGTGCAGAGGAGTGTCATTCCATCGAAAGACAACCCGCCACCAGAGATGAATGAATGGCTGTACCAGTTCAAGGTGTGATATGAATTCAGCTTGTGTTTTTTAAATGTAGAATGGTCAACACATGGAACATGCTTGAGCACTTCACTGCAGAATTATTGTGTGATTTTCTGAGAGGATCGTAGATCACTGAAATAATGGAAACTTGCCATAATGAAAGAAGTAGCTCACTTCGTTCGGATAACTGTCTTCTGGCGTGTTTCACTAGTGTAAATGATAAGTACTGAGATGTTGGTACTGAATTACCTGGTATGATCATTCTCCTAGCCTGCGTATGGAGATGGCAGGTTCCTCCTAACTTTGTACCAAACTACACTACCTCACATTTCAGTAGATCATAATCCTGAAACTTGAATGTGCTTTGAGGTGTCACAGAAGATGAACTTTAACGTGCATCACACAGTTTGTGTTTTGCTTGGATTCTGCACAGTGTCCTTTGCAGCAGTGTGAGATAAAGAAAGTGGTTTTAGTGAAGGCATTTCTTGAGCATGGACAGAAGCTCCTATCAGACTGTGCAGTAGCATGCAACCCAACCACTATTCTGTGTCATGTTCTGTGAACAGGTGATGATCATGTTAAGGGGCCATGCAAATGCCTGTGGGAAAACACCCGTAGAAATTCATTTTATGTTTTTAGGCAATGCGGAAATTTGCTGCATTTTTAAGACATGCTGCATAATCTCTGTTTTATTTTCCACAAAATGCTGTTTATTTCATAATTTTATTTTTTTTGGTTCAAATAATGCAGTTTTCATAAACCACGCACTGAAATTTAAATATGCACCCTGATAGGATAGATGTTAAATTCTTCCAGGTGGTGTCTTCACTCAGTTTTGTATACATTTACTAATGTCCTTCCAAAATGTTGATGCCTTGCTGTCAGAGTACATGATATTCTATCCCATATATTTTGGATCTGTGAAAGTGAGATTTCAGACCAGTGGACACTTACCAGCAGCTTGAGAAACAACCTGTAGAAGGCAGTTAGTTTGTTAACCAGAATACACCAAGTTAAGAAAACTGTTTGACACGTATTCTCTCCGTTTTGTTGAAAGGTTTATGTTGTGTGTTGTTACAGAGATGGTCGAATGCAGAGCGATTGCTGGCTATTGATCGGTTAATCGAAACATGTGAACCAACGCAAGTGCGGCACATGATGCAGGTGATAGAGCCCCAGTTTCAGAGAGACTTCATATCTCTTCTTCCAAAGGAGGTGAGTGCTTTGTGTTGCTCGGGAATGGCCTGACAGTTGAAGTTCTGTAGATGTCAGCCTCAGGTGCTACTGTTTACAGAGGAGGTGTGCATTTTGTGCTGAGTTCCTGCAAATTAGCCAGTCGTTTGAGGCCATGTGATTAGATGAGTCATTATTGCTCTGTCATTGAAGTCACTTGCTATGGACAGGATGGCTGGGATGTGAAACCAGCAGAAATGTTTGTGTATTTCTGAGACGTAGGTTCTGATTATGGTATATTACAGTTAGGATTAGCAGTTGTGGACTTGTCCTTTGTCTGTATAGTGAACACAACTGATCCGGCAGTTGTAACTGGCGCTTTCTAATGGACCCAACTCAGTAGGTACATTCCCACCTTTTCACCTGGAGACAGAAGTGGATCTGGTTTCAGAAATCTTACCTGTTTAGAATATGAAATGATGACAAAGCCCAGCAATCTAGTAATACTAAGTGGTATTTTTCTTATCATTAGAGATGATATCAAGAGAAGATACTGGAAATTGAAAGAGAACTCACTTTGGAAGAGTCTACGGTCCTGTTGTAAGACAGACTACAGAATGAATATCATGCCCCAAACAGCTGTGGGATCCAGCTAGCCTCCAACATAGCATAAGGGTTAAACAGGCAGTGTCTGGAGTTCAGTATTTGTCCCCAAGGATGAGAATGTGTTGAGCTTTGCCTTCATGGCATTGCACTTAGGCACAATCGCAATCTTTCCAGTAATACAGTAGTGCAGATATGATATGATATGAGAAGGGTTGGCCAGTTATGTTTACAGGTTATTCAGTGGGTGTATTTTTTGCTCCATGCATGTGTTGATGAGTGGTCACAACAGTTTTTGTGGGGAGATTTTAAGTGCTCATGCTGATACATATCAAGCCTTGTGGGATGTGATGCCATGTTGCTGGGTAGATGTATACCAGTGATTATGAGTTCTGCTCTTTTGTCAAGATGAAGGCAGCTGGTTATGTCGAGATGTTACCCATATACCAAACCACATGGTGTCACATCCAAGGAGACTGAAATTTTGGTTTTGCTTGGTCCTTGTCTTCTGTAACTTCCTTTGATAAGGACAGACATACATTTATAAAGAGTTACCATAAATGGTAATTGAGGTGAAGAAAGGAGCTATGCTCTAACGGTGGCGTGATAGAGAACTAGTGTTATGAAATATCCGCATCACCCTGCAGCAGTGAGATGGTGATCTGTGTTAACAATTCAGACAGTACTTGCGACATCAGTTTTAGGGTTGTTCATTTTGTGATCGAACAGTTGCGTGTACATCACTGTGCGTACCTATCATTTGGTTGCAGTTGGCACTCTATGTGCTGTCATTTCTGGAGCCACGGGATCTTCTGCGTGCTGCCCAGACGTGTCGAAACTGGCGGTTCCTAGCAGAGGATAACCTCTTGTGGCGGGAGAAATGTCGTGAGGCCGGGATTGATGAGGTGCGGGAGACCATCCACAGGAAGAGACAGCGGGTTCCTTCTGTAACCTCTCCTTGGAAGGTCGGTGTTTTGTTTGCCGCTCATTCACTTGTCATTCATGTTGCCAAGTTATGCAGTTACTAATACCTGTGTAAATTACAGGCTGCATTCATGAGGCAGCATGCCATTGAGATGAACTGGAGAATAAAGCCAATCCGGCCACCGAAAGTTCTCAAGGGTCATGATGACCATGTTATAACGTGCCTGCAGTTCTCAGGGAATCGAATCGTCAGCGGCTCGGATGATAACACACTCAAAGTTTGGTCAGCCACCACTGGAAAGGTATACTGCCATGCTGAAATGTTTATAAGTAGGGTTCTGCTTCAACATGTTGGGTATAGTAGTGATTGAATGTCGATGACTGTCTTAACATGACAGTCATATTAAATTGTATCTATATATACAGCAACAAAAGAATGGCACATTTATTTTAGATTGTCTGTAGAATAGAATCAAAATTATAGTTCTATGTGGAAGTTCTTTGTGACACAGTTTCCAAAAATAACCACAGATGTTAGCACAGAGGATAATATTTCTGTCCATATACATGTAATTTTTTGATAACCTCTGAATAAGTTAAACAGCTGTTATGAGTACCATACCACTATGGTTGTCGTGACAGCACATTGCTGAAGTGCCGTCTGCCATCTGTTCTGCAGTAGCATGCTACTTTCCTCTGCACATCTCTCCTGCCTTCCATTGCACTTCTTACTTCCTCTGTTAATCCCCATGTCCCAGTAATAGCAAGATGTACCAGCGATATCATGTATCAACCCAGATGTCACAGTTGACTGACAGATAGGGCTGCGATTAATGTCTGTGTGGTGAGATAAATTTGTGAGTTATAACCCAGGACAGTCTGAGGAGAGGAGGTTGTCATGTTTTAGTCCAAGGAACTTGGGTAGAGCAAAATCTCTTTTTATTTGTCATGACCCTTCGCCTGTATATTAGTAATTCAGTAGGTAAATAAATCTGCTGCGTCTTTCATGCAAGAGGAACTGTGTTGTCAGCCTTGAATGGTGAGGATACAGTGGAGTCTATCGTTCAGAGGGGTACACAAGTGCCATATCTGCCTACAAAGAGTAAACGACAAAGGATTTGAGGCTGTGATTCATTCAGTTGCAGTTTTGTATGAGAAATGATGAGATTTTGTGATAGCAACGTTATAAGTAGATGTTTATTTCAGAGGGGTAGGCCAGTTAAGTAGACCAGTGGTGTTCAACCTTTTTTGTTCGCGTACCCCCAGATATAATTTCTCTTCAACTTTGTACCCCCAAAGTTGTTTATGCATAATTCAAGTTATACATAGTCTATAATTTACATCTAAAATAAAGTAAATAAATTACATCCAAAATAATGTATTAAATAATCAGTTTTAAATGAGAAAAAGGAGAATCAAGCTATTAAATGACGGCAGCGGCAATTGTCAAAGAACAAGGTAATGTGAAGGAGTGCATCTGTTTGTTTATTGCCCCAACAGTATTTTGAAGTAGGTTCATTGCATGGTTAAAAGAAGTGTAAAACAGTATTAGGGAAAACGTTAATCCCACCCAATAGTGTTCAGTCACGTTCCAATGCACTATGTGCAATAAAATGAAACTAGCTGCCCAGATAAGAATCGCGTAAAGGAGAGAGAGAGAGAGAGAAAAAAATGGTGCTCCCAAATCTCATGTCCTTACATCCGGGTCTCTTGTGGCTAACCCTAAATCTAGCCCTGATTATTCAGTGTTTATCATGAAATAATATTTTTTTTTAATTTTACGTACCCCCTAAGATGTCTTCGCGTACCCCCGGGGGTACGCATACCCCAGGTTGAATACCACTGAAGTAGACAATGTTTCTAGATGACATCAAGATAGGGAGGGTATGTGGTTGTACATGATCAGTTATATTCTGTATTGTGTGAAGATTCTGCTAAACAATTAGAGATATCTTTAACAGAATCTGATTGTTTTAATGTACAGTTATATTGATACATGTTGAAGCAAAACTGAGAGCTATACTAAGGGCAGTAGATGACAAACTTCTTAATAATGTCATATGTAAATATGCATTATCATGTCTACATTTATCTTTCTAGTGTCTTCGTACGTTAGTTGGCCATACTGGTGGGGTCTGGTCATCACAGATGTCTGGCAGCATAATAATTAGTGGCAGTACTGACCGCACACTGAAGGTGTGGAATGCAGAGTCAGGTCATTGTTTGCACACACTGTACGGACACACTTCAACTGTGCGCTGTATGCATCTCCATGGGAAGAAGTAAGCTGGCACATCACAAAGACTATTTTGCAGTTGCTGGAGTTGTCACTTCCTGGTGGCACAACAAGACAGATCCTTTACAGTATATTGTATGTTAACGCAAAGTAAAGTCCACAAACTTCCCATCTGTTAGATTTGTCGGTTTTTGTCTTGATGAGTGTTAGAGGAGCTGCTTCCTTAAGTCCCGATTGCAATTGACAGTTCGTATACATCAGAGGATTCTTCATTTAAGTGCAAGTATTGGGGGTTCCATGGTGGTCCATATGAAATTCTGGTCTTCCGAATGCTAGGCAGCCCTCGCCAAACTGTGCTGTGTTACGTACCAGAACACCATAATATTTTTTCTTTAAATGTCTTGAGCGGGAAGAGAAATATTAAATGACGAGGGTCCACAGAATAGAATTCTCCCTAGTTCCTCTTATATTTTGTCTTTGATCTTTGTCTTATTGCTTTGAATTAAAAACAAGTTGATGCCATTTCTTTTTGAGTATCCACTTGCATTCTGAACTACTGGAACAATCACTACCCTTTATATCAATCCATAGCATTACTGGCCTCTCTGACATATTTGGCAAGGACAGACATGCTTCTTGAATCATTGTGGGTCTAGAATTAAAGACAGAAAGTAAAGTATAATTTCTTGTCGCCAGAATGCAGGACAAAATGATTCTATGAGGCCCTCAAAAAAGGTGGCGGAATTTAGATATTTGGGATTGACAGTAACAGATAAAAAATTAGTTTCGGTTTTTTCTTTCTGTCTCCTGCCAAAAGACATAAACTAATTTGTGAGAAGTTGGTGTAGTTCCTGTGACCTTTCCTATTCAAATGACACGTGGCAAACCTGGATGAATATCTTCACATCTGTGTCAGTCTTCATTCCTGCCTCTTCCATTCCCGTTATAACCAGTGGTATCAGCTGATACAGCATCACTGTGCATTTTGAATAGTACTTTCCCATGGGGACTACACCGACTACTCCAAATATATTGTAATATACCATAAAGTGTCATTTTTAACCTGATTTGTGGCCTGTTTTCCTTCCTAAAATAGAAAGAAGTATGCTTGTAAGATTAGCGAATTGTTTGTTTGTGTGCTGTATGTGCGTGCGTGGTTGCATGTGTCCTCCTTACCCGCCTATTTCAAATGTGAACCAGTTTACTGACTTACACAAATTCCTTATGTGGAAGCTGAGCAATTGAAAAACTTTTCAATGATGTGCTTTTTAATTCCCTACATTCAGTAGTAATAACGTGGCAGGAGCATCAATAGTGCAATGTACTTGAGGGTTCTAAAATGATGTGTGATGCTAGAAGAATAATAGGCCTATTCAACTTAATAACAGTAATATTATATGGAATGTAACATAACAAAATAGCAACCATGCAGAAATTTTCTTTAGCTTTCCATTCATGTAAGTAACAAGTGTTCCATTTGAGCTACGAATGTGAAATTTGTACATAGATAGAACACAATCATACCTACACATTAGGTATGAATTGTTGTTTGTAAGTTAACAGTTGCAAACACTGCAATGGTACAGAATTGTGAGATTATGTTTGCAAAATTTAACATATACAGAGTCTGTGCTTAAGTTATAACTACTTCATAAACATGAAATGAATTGTTGTCATTATCTCTTTTTTTATGCCCTGTCTTTCAAATGACTTACTGATTGTTCCTGTGTTATGGTGCTATCTATCCAGGGTTGTCAGTGGGTCTCGAGATGCCACACTGCGAGTTTGGAACATTGAAAGTGGGGAGTGTTTGCATGTACTAGTGGGCCACCTTGCAGCTGTACGGTGTGTTCAGTATGATGGACGCCTTGTAGTAAGTGGAGCGTACGACTACATGGTGAAGGTCTGGAATCCTGAGCGTGAAGAATGCCTGCACACACTCCAGGGGCACACCAACCGTGTATATTCCCTGCAGGTAATGACTGATGCGGAATTGCCAGACATTTACAATCTAAGATTCCCATTAAAGTACATGGACTGAAATAGACATGTCTGCCCTTTCCATAAAATGATACTCTAATACTGTTCATGTTTTGAGGTTGGAAATTATTTAAATAATAATTTATTTATTTTATTTATTTACATATCTGGTTTCATAGATTTATCAAATTTGCATCACGGCTCTGAATATAAAACCCATCAGTGCGACACAATAGTATAAAGCAGTAGAATACAACATAAGTACATCACCACTACAAAATATAACACAACACACAATACACCACACAACAATTAAAATTCTTGGTTTCAAACACAAACATTTCATGTCCGACACACAGATTTTAGTGAACTGAAAGGATGCATTAACAGAATGTTCTGGTATGTCGTATTGTGATTGTTTCTCTCATCATCAGCAAGATTATAACATCTGCACAGAACAAACAATGAAGGGCACACAGGAGCTCAGAAAAAGTGGACATAGTGTGAAACCCTCTTCGCAGCATTCAAACAACAGAATGCACAATATTGTTTCTTAAATATTTATATTATAATATCACACTGAATATTCCTACCTGTTTTGATCCACAAGGGATTATCAGGGAACCAAACCAAAGTGATACCACATAAAACCAAATTAGCCACTTTTATACACAGCTGACATGGTGTAAAAGAATCAAATAGTTAAAATGTAGACAATTCTTTGTAGAATAGTTGTATAAGTGTACTGGATCTTGATATACAGCATCTCGGAGGCAGCCTACGTGCTTAATGAAAGTTAACACAGTACTGTAATGTGAAACTGTGGGGGAACAGTGGATTAGAACACTGAATTAAGGAAAATCTTAAGTGGAAGAAATTTCACATTGAAATTATTGACTTTGTATCGTTGAAACTGAATAGCAAATGAGGGAAAAATTAAATTGATTGCAGTGTGTTTCTGAGAGGTGGTGCAATGTAGTGTGGTAGATGAGTATGCTACCCTGTCGATGAAGATGGCACTTTCTTTTTTTTGAAACACGTACTGTGTACCACACAACATAGAATCTTATCCCAGAAGACTGTAATCTTTGTGTCAGAAACACCTTTGCTTAGCAGAATTGATTCATTTGTAACAGTGAAATGTTTGGTTAGTTACTGCAGAAGTGCAGTGAGACTGGGGTTCTGGGTACTGTGGTCTGTATGCAGGTTGTACCTGCCCGTGTTGACAGGTTTGTATGGAGCACAGGTGAAATGATAAGTACTCCAAGAGAAAGGTACCCCAGTGACACTCTTCATCAGCAGAAACCCAACATGCACTACGCTTGTGTGAAAGGATTAGAGCAGAACATAGTTTCTGTTTTACATGTTGCACAGTTTGATGGGGTTCATGTGGTGAGTGGATCTCTGGACACGAGCATCCGGGTGTGGGAAGTGGAGACGGGTGCATGCAGGCACACTCTGATGGGACATCAATCCCTGACGTCAGGCATGGAGCTACGAAACAACATCCTTGTCTCTGGCAATGCAGACTCAACTGTTAAGGTGTGGGACATTGTGACTGGACAGTGCCTGCAAACCCTGTCAGGTGAGTTGGATGATTGTCTATGATAACTTTAATGGTACGGACGGTTTTGTATGAATTCCCTTTCTCAGCATCAGTATAGAACTTCTGCCTCCAGTTTTATCCAGCTTATTGCATTGACCTTATGTATCATCCCCCATCCCTCCCCACTGCTATTTTTAGGCCTGAAAGCAGGGATCCCATGGCTCTTAAACATTACTTCAGGATATGCTGTTAGGAATGTCCTAGACAGCCAGGAGGGATTTAAATTGAATGGGACAAATTCACGTCTGGTCTATGTTGATTTTACTTTATTGGGCAAAAACATAAATACTATAAAGAAAAACACAGAAGCTTGATAACTTGCTAGTAAGGAGGTTGTTCCAGAAATAAATGTTGAGAAAACCAATATCATAGTGTGAAAATAAGGAGTCAAACCTTGGAAAGTGTAATGAAGTTCAAATATTTTTGGAACAACAGTAATGAATCAAAATTGCATTCATATAGAAATTAACAGCTGCATTGGTTGCATGATGACCTTATAAAGGGATCAGAAACTGCACTTTTGAAGCCGGTGTAACCCACTTGTATTGCGACAGTCTTTGAGTAGCACATAAAAGTTATTTTACAGGATCAGTGTTACTTCACTGCCTACTCTCCAGGGGTTAGGAGTGGCAGTCAAAAATCACATGTGACTATTACAAGCAGAGATTGAATGTTGGAAGTCATTAAATGTATTGACAGTTGCACACAGTCCATACAGTGGAAAACATATGTATACATGCTGTTATATGGCAATAAATGCCCTGGATGTGTGACACCTGCTGTTCAGTATCACCACGAACATGTCACTAAAGTAAACCATGGAGTAGAGTCTGTCTTGAGAAGCTCACAGCTCCTCAGCTAGTCAAGTAATTCTCCTCCACATTTCATGGAACCCAGTGGTTCATTACCTTGTTCACAAAAGCCTGCCACTGGTCCGTGCCCTAAGCTAGATGAATTAAGTCCACACCATGCAACCCTACTGCTATAAGACATACTTTGATATCCCATCTACACCTAGGTCTTCCACGTGGTCTCCTTCGGTAAGGTTTTCCCATGAAAACTCTGTACACTTTTTGCATCTCTGCCATAAGTGCAACATGACCACCTATCTTGTCCTCCTTCATTTAATCACCTTCATAATATCTAGATCATCAAGGTCCTCATTACACAGTTTTCTCCAGTCTCCTGTTACTTCCTCCTCCTTAAGTCCAAATTCTCCCCTCAGCACTCTGTATTCAAAACACCCTCAGTCTATGTTCTTCCTTAACCCTTTGGCGCCGAGGGATGACTTTAGTTGACACTCAGTGTGATGCTGAGAAAACCAAGCGTCACCTAAAGCCGTTGGCCAAGAATGTGCAAAGTAATGGGCAGCCAAATCCCTGGTCTTTTTCACTTAATTCCGGTGGCAAAAGGTTAATAGTCACAGTGTCAAAGTTGCAGTTTTTAAATGAGTGCTTGTGTGATCATAACCAACGTGGCACCATGAACAAGGTATAAGGAATATATTTTTCAGTACAAGAAATTATGTTTCATTCCAAGACAGAAGGAGCAACATTACGTGTGTAGATATGGTAGCTGTATGTTATTTGTCTGAGCTTGTTAGCTTTTTGAAAAAGTAAGGCAGTCTCTTTGTTCTCCATCTAAGGCCATGTTGTACTTGTCATGTTTGTTACAAGACAGTGAACTTCAAGGAAGAAGCTCTGTGTTTGCGAAAGGATTTGAAAAGGCAAGCGTATGTGCATTTTTGTGCAGAAGCCTGTTAATACTAAGACAGTAAGCTTCCAATAACAGTATGCACTAAATGACCCTGCTAGCTAGAGGAAGTTTTTTCAGTAAATGTGGGCATTTTGATGCTGACTCTTGCATACCGTCCACTGTGGCTGTCTTGTGCTCCTATTTGTAACCACTTGCTAAGAATAATCACAGAAAAACAAGAGGAGGCCAATCCTTAGCCCTTTATGTGTGTGGTTTGTCTTGACAGGCCCTCACAAACACCAGTCAGCAGTCACTTGTCTACAGTTCAACAATCGATTTGTGATCACATCCTCTGATGATGGCACAGTCAAACTGTGGGATGTGCGTACAGGTATGTGGCTCTGACAGTTTCTGAAGTTTGCTTTGGCAAGTAGCAAGTAGTGTGGTGAGAGGAATAATGACATGTATTTGTGTGGCAGGTGAGTTCATCCGCAATCTGGTGGCCCTGGACAGTGGTGGGAGTGGTGGGGTGGTGTGGCGAATTCGTGCCAATGAGACGAAACTGGTGTGTGCTGTTGGCAGCAGGAATGGGACAGAGGAGACGAAGCTTCTAGTACTGGACTTTGATGTGGAGAGCAAGTGAGCAGAAAGTGTACTTCAGTGGGGTCAGTGTAGCATTTAAATGTAAGGATAGGGACAATTGTGCATAGCAGTATGCACATTGCGTGCGGGCTGGCATTGTTGTAATATTTTATGTTTTTGAGTAACTTTTGTGTTGTCTGATGCCCAATTCGGAATTTTGTAACCTCCTTTTTTCTAACATGGTATTTATTTTTTTATATGTATGAACAATTTTTTTTTCTCCCCTTTTACTTCGTACATCACTTGGCAAGTATTATGCATGCTGTGCCAGTTCTTACAAAAATCTGTCTAGTCTTGGCTGAATACACAACGCCAAGATTTTTATGCATTTTTATCACTGAAATTCTGCTAGAATGAAAGGAATTATTATTTTACCATTTGTGTATTTATTTAGTCATGAATGAAATGTGTAAATATGGCATCATTTATGTCTCCTCTGTCGAACCTCCTCCTGTGGCAAAGTGGGGACAGATTATTTTAATGTGTGTGACAAATACTCAACTTGATTTCATTATTTGACCCTCAGATGTGCATCTTTTGTATCATATTGAATACTGAGAAACATTGCTCAAGGATCTTCTTTTGTAAAATGTTATGTATTATACATGTAATAAATTGTTTCTTAGTGTAGCATGCCTGTGTTTTATTTGCATCTGATCTGATGGTGTAATTGCTAGTTACTGTGAATGGAGCAAGCAGATGTCAGTCAGTTTGCTGATTAAGCTGTGTGCTGGACAACCAAACAATTAGCCTTTGTTTTTAGGCAGCACAAATATTTTTATCTCCCATCACCTCCAGATTGGCTCTGGGGCCCAGACTGCCTCCTGTCCCTGGGCATAAAGCAGCTGGGGGTATAAGCTGAATACACTTTATCTAGTGACGAAGGTTAAGAAAGACTGGAGCTATACGTTCACTTCCCCATGCATCTTCATGGCGTGGTATGTAATAAAGCATAAGGACTATTTTAACTTTAACCTTTAAGCAGCCTATGTTCGCATATGTGAGTGCATGAAAAAAATCCTAGAAACTGATGTTGTATATTTAGACAGTAAGGAAATTTGCTGCATTTTTAAGACATGCTGCATAATCTTTGTTTTTATTTTCCACGAAATGTCATTTATTTCATAATTTTATCATTTTCTGTTCAAATAATGCTCATGTTTTTCATACACCATGCGCTAAAATTTAAATACCAACTGGTCATTTAAAAATTATCGGTCTGGACACCTGGAGTATTTGCATAAGTTCTTCATGAGGTCTGATTTTGTGTGCACACGTTTGGGGGGGGGGGGGTGGGGGGTAGAGAGAGAGAAATCAGTTGAATTTTAGATTTAGCAAGACATTTTACAGACCTCAGGTAATGTCTTTCTTTGGCAGAAAGCTATTTTCGGAAATGGGAGGTTTTTGTGTCCCACTTCAGTGAGTATAAAGGCTATGGTCTGATATTTGATAACTGATATTTTGGAGGAACCTGATGTTTCCATCTTTAAGGCAGAAGTGTAAGCTGGACATATCAAGTTCCCTCTAAACTTAATGGTTTCCATATTCCATGCAGTAGACCAACTATACAGCATTTAAACCATCAATTGCACTATGAACAACAAACCATCATTTGTCACTTTACAATGTACCTCCTACATGTTTCAGCCTCTACATGGCCATCTTCAGGGACGTCTCCAGCAAAGGAATACAGTAAAAGCTGATTCTGTTAAAGACGTGCATATGTGGTATCAAAAATAAAATGTTTTGAAATAAAATTGCTAAAAATATTTAAAATGTAGACTAATTACAAATACTTTTCATATAAATGTTTTACATTTAATATAAGTATCTATCTGTTGCAGACAAATATAGATGCTTCATGATTGTGCAGTTGTTGGATTAAATGCTGTATATATTCACCTTCAATGTTGGTGCTTATCCACCAAAGAATGTGACTGCAATTAAGTATCCAGAAATGTTCAGAGTGACAGTTCCAAGAATTGGGTTTGGCAAGACCCATTAGTATGTGTCACAAGAGTTATACTTCTGTGGTTGGTAGTGGATTGTCTTGCAGAAATGGTATGAAGCCATTATTTGGTACCAAGACACTGAAGTGTCAAGATAGCAGACCTGGACGTAACATTGCAGCTTCATGAAACAAATGCCATATTTATTTAGTCGACTGTGCTTTGAAAACTTGAGAGAGCACATTATATTCAAGAATTATGTATTGTTACTTCTTAAACTTTGCTGTTTAAATCATTTCACTTTAGTACAGTTCACAATGTAAAGCAAGGAATGCATTCCAAGTCACACTAAAGATTCCATGGAATTAAATTCCACTGCTTGTAGTAACATACTAACTTATGTCAGTTATGACACAAAATATGCCAGGTATTTATTGTAGTATTGTGATGGACAAAAGTGTAAATCATTCAGGGCAGTTAAATCTAAAATGTGTGACGACTTTAAGATGTAACTTTTGCAAGAGAAACAGATGCTTGCAGAATTTTGGTTCAGGATCTTCTTCAAAAGAAGGGCTTCCAAGAAACAAGATGAAATTTGAAACATAATACAAAATTGGATTATTATCCTTTCCTGTCATCTATCAGAAGGCTTCCAACAGAGTACGGTTCCTATAGGTTAACTTTTGGAAGCCTTCCGCAATAAATTTAGTAATTTTGTATACATTATTGCCCATTTTGAGTGTTATATTTTTGGTCCTTATATTCTTTGACATATCCTCTTGTAGTTTGCCTGTTCGAACAACAGATGGCAGGTGTTGTATATTTTCTGAGATCACCCTGCAGGTGTCTGATAAATAGTGCTGAGGAGAATATTTGAACCTGAGAGGGAGAGAGTGACAGGCGGATGGAGTTGATTACATGATGAATTTCTTGATTTGTACTGTATGCAAAATATTATTAGGTTGTTCAAATTAAGGAGGATGAGGTGAATGGAGTGTAAGCAACAAAGCCATGAGTGACTTGCAATGACATGATGGCAAATTCCCATATTTCATAAGCTGAGTAGCACATGTAACTGAAAGAACACTTCTTCTGACAGTGGGAAGGATGGAGAGGCAACTTGGTGTGGTGGTAAAAAGAAATATCTGAAATCCATAATTGGGAATCAACCCTGTTCATGCAGATGGAGTTATCACAGCTCGTGATTAAAGATATGACTAAGTAAAACTTAATAAAAGTATCTTTAGTCTTAACTCACCGTGCATTTTTATTATTTTAGACATACACCAACAAAATGCACAAATTAATAAAGGTGCAAATTAGCTCCTTATCATGATTTAACCCTACACGCGTTTCAGCTCTTTATGAGCCATCATCAGGGGTTTTCCTTATAAAAAGTGCTTTTCAAATGCTGAATCTGTTGATGACACTTGTATGCTCTAAAATAGTGCATAACTTTACAAGTGTCATCAACAGATCCAGCATTTGAAAAGCACTTTTTGTAAGGAAAACCCTGATGATGGCTCATAAAGAGCTGAAACGCGTGTAGGGTTAAATCATGGTAAGGAGCTAATTTGCACCTTTATTAATTTGTGCATTTTGTTGGTGTATATCTAAAATAATAAAAGTATATTAGGAAGACTCATAAAGATAAGGGCTTCAGGAAGTGTGATTACAAGAGTGAAAGTCTTTTCCTGTACTATGAGTGACCTTAGTGATGGATGTGGGTCACTCTCCCTAGAGTATTCTGTTTCTTTTTCCTGTACATCTAATGCATCCTGCTTCATCTGTAATACCCTACCCTTCACCAGTTCACAGGTTTCTAGACATGCCCAATCAGGATTCGGGATAGCTCAGTCATTATAGTGACCAGGCTACAGCCTGGATGACCGAAGAAGTGGGGCAAGCATAAGGACAAGCTGTGGGGTCCACCTAGCCTTCTGTCCATTGGGTGCCGGAGGGCTTTTCCCCGGATGCAAGGCAGCGGGGAAGTGAAGCTCACCTTCAGCTACTGCCAAAGTTAAGAATGCGTGGAGCTATACCTCCATTCTCCTATATATCTTTATGAAGTGGTGTTGCACATGAACATCTTTACATTTACTTGTACCTACGTGCACCCAGTTGGCGCTTCCCTCTTCCCCACAGACCTCCCTTCTGTCGCCTCCCTAGGACCTCTGAACATGTGTCCCTAGCTCACTCGGTCCACGCCTTCCTAGTGGCGGCCGGCAGTTGTGCGGGTTATGCTTCCCTCTCGCGGCGGCCCCGGGAAAGGCTGTGCTATTGATTTTAGGGTCCCCCCTCCCTTCGCTGACTGCCGGGAGAGGTTGGTGCTGGCTGGAGTGCGGTGTCGGTTGGCTTTTGGGGCGTCTCCACCATCAGTGATTGTTCTCTGTGTTGTTTGTTGCAGCCGTGACTACAATGGGGAAAGGACAGTGCTAGTGCAGTGGTAAGGCAAGTTTGAGGGGCTGGACCGCCTGCTTGGAGCCTCTTGGGGCTGCAAGCGACGGTCCAGATGTTGCAATGCACGGCATTGATTGCTTTGCGGGAGGAGGGTCTGAGAAAAATCGCCTGCCTACCTGCGTGTGTATGTGTGTTTATGTGTTTGTCGCGCAATTCCGGCACCGGCAAAAATGCGTAGGCTAAGTCTCTGTGCATTTGGAGACCGGATATTCGTTACTTGTACGTGCTGTGTGTGTCAGCATGGCTTCTTACTGCACCCTCCCGAATTGTCGTCGCTGGTGATGTCTTACGCGAAGGTCATGAGACTCATACAAAAATCCATATTTTGGAAGTGTACCGTGTTTGTTTCGATCGAATGATGCTGATTTGTGAAACGTAATCGTGCTTTAATTTAAGTGCTGTCTTGGTAGTCGTGGAAGGTAACACAAGAATTCCGGTCCCGGCGGGTGTCGAACATGGAACTCACCAAGTGTGAGCCAGGGGCGGTCTCCTGGTCGCCTTAGACCGAATGGCCTGTCCTGGCCATGAAAACTGGATTCCGGCAATCCTGAGAGATTATGCTGTTTTCCACAGCATCTTGCCAAATTCCAGGGTACCATCCTATACTGCGGCACGACTAAGTGGTTTTGAATCCGAAGTTTCATTCATCTCCATAGCAAAAGCCAGTCGTAAAGTATACAGACTACTTCATATTTCTTCAGTCTGTGAACCAAATATTTAAGTCAATGTAACCCTACCATCAATATTTTCAAAACGCAACTCTCTGGGGCTTTCCCCGCAAAAATACCGTTTGCATTTATTTTCTTTGCCGACCGAACTACTCGTCTAACTCCAAATAATACCGCTCAGGATGACAGGTAAAGGTAAAGTTGTCTCGGTGCTTAATTAAGCACAACGCCATAAAGAGGTATGATAGAATATAGATGCAGCTCCACGAAATATTAAGCTTGGCAGTAGACGAAGGTGATCGGTTAGCTTAACGCCCCGGCCGCTTTACTTCCTTTACCTATTGGATATAGGACTGGGTGAGTCCCAGAGATGGTCTTGACGCTATGGAGGAAAGAAAATTCTTTCCCCTGCAGTGACTGGAACGCCGATTCCATGCGCTTTGTGTGTACCAACTGCACTGTCTAGTCTTCTCGTTAACAGCGACACGATATGAATAATCTTCAATTCATTCCGCTGTAATCAAAATATTTCGTATATATTTTGAAAATTCTACAGATTTTTTCGCAGCATTAAAATGTTTTTGGTACGGAAATTGTAAGAAAACCCCGAGGTGGGGCTCACCTTGTGGCCGGGTACAATGTATAACAGACAGGTGGCAGCACGGAGTACTGACCTACTTTAGCTAAGATCCACGCGAAAAAACCGGGACAACCAAACAAGTGTCCTTGGTAGCACGTTACTCAAGGAATCAGCGACAGTGGCGCTCAGTTAGTGGAGGAACTGAAAGAAACTAAGGGAAAACCCTAGAGAAGAGAACCAACGATTGTGGTCGAATTTTATACAAAGTAGAAATGGTAAGAATAATGTTGGGGCAAAATAAATAAAGTCACATTTTATAACGTGGTGTTCCTCACCGTGAGGATTTGCTAGTTATACATCCAACCCAAATCTGTAGGACAAGTCATGTTGTTTAATTATGACTATCTGGAGGCTGTATTTACATCCTCAGCCTTAGGCCTAAATGTCTTCCTCAGCACCCTACTCTCGAACGCAAGCAACCTACGTTGTTTACTTCATGTGGGACCAAGTTTCACACCCATATAAAGCAACAGGCAAAGTGGCTTAGTTTTATATTCTGTTAGGACTTATGATTTATAGTAATCATGAAATGTAATATGTGACATATTTTATATCCAGTGCCCTATTATGGGACGATGGATCGATGAAATGAAGATTAATGTAATGTAATGTAGTTTTGAATATTTTAATCTTTATATTATTACATGTGTTATAACCGACTGTAAAAATTACAATTTACAACTTAGGATGCCACCAATGCCACGACGATCGTACCGAGATTCGTGAAAATACATCGATTAGTTCAAAAGCTAAAAGGAGGACACAGAGGCACATGATCTTATAATCGTGTTGTCTGTCCTTAAGAAAGGAGACTTGGCTAAAATGTATCACTGCGTTAGACAATCAACGGTTGGAACTGCCCGCCATAAATTTCCTTAGATGTCCAATAGATGTCAGGTATTATTGCTGCAGTGGGCTGTGAAACCGAGTCACAGGAAAGCGCGGAATTCGCATGTCGTAACAAGATTAGTAAAACACGTCCCCGTGTTTCCATGGGTGGCGGTTTATCAACAAATAGGGTTGCGGTAAAATAGTGTAAGTAACTGGAATACAATTATAGATTATGGATAAAGATTGGTCGCAATATTTTGTGAAGTTTGCCGTTTGGTCTGTGTCTTCTTACTTGTCATAGCCTGCTATTGAAAAATTTTGTATGTCGATATTCTCATACATTTAACCGCGCGCGGCATGAAATTTCATTGGTCCATCTAGATGTGCAGTGTGCGACATACTGGTTTTCTCAATTGTGCAAGAAATGAAGTGAGAGGGGTTCGTATTGTGTGAACTGTGTTTTGATTTACAGCGAAAACTACGTTTATTGACGCGTAAAGGTATGTGTCACGGTGCGTTTGTGAATGGGGGCTGAGTTCAAGACGTGTTTACCGGTACTTGAAATGCTGTGTGCCAAGAAAAGGAGGGGAGAACGTAGGATCTTTACGTGATTAGTCGAATGCTGTGGTGGGAAATGTGGAAAATGTATAAGAAATTAATACTTCCGTGAGCATTAATGCTGCAATATGCTACTGGCGAGCAATATGTGTTAATACTATAGTAGTGACAGTAGTGTACCGCTACATCATCTGTGTAGTAACAGAAAGGTAACAAACTTAGACACAGCTCAAGTGGTAATGCTTCTGACATGTATTCGGGAGGATCCCGGTTTGAATCTCGGCCGAGACACCGACTATCCTGACTGAGGTTTTTTCGTGGTTTTCTTCAGTTCTTCCAGGTAAATACCGTGGTAGTACCTCAAGTAGGCTACGGCAGCTTCCACGTTCTTTTCAGTGTATTATTCTCTGAACCTGTTATTCTGGCATGTGACGATTCGTCTGGAGATAGTGACAGCGTCGTTAAATAAACAGTACATAAGCAACAGGTTTAAAAAAGGCGTATGTACTTTAAAATTCATGTAAGTAACTTTTACAGTAGTGGTCCATTGCATTCGGTTCAAATTAGCCCTTGAAATCTTAGTGGTTGGTATATGTACCACCATCTTTAACAATTAAACAACTCTGCAATTTGGTCACATTGTTCTTGCCTTTATGTGTTCCTTGTCATTCTCACAGCGATTATTCTGTTAAAAGAGAATTAACTTTGGTATTTGTAATGGAGGCGCGGTATGTTTTCTGTGAGGTTGAAACAGAATTATTCAATATTACGATGATTTTCAGGGCCTAAGTGGTAATAATATGTCAAGCCTATTAGCATTCTGTAATTACTACTTCCATAATCCGGGTTATTGCCTAATCCAGACACCCACTCCCCAAAATAGTCAGGATTAGCGAGGATTTAGAGTCATTATGAACCGCGTGGAAGCGTTATGAACACTCAGGTGGAAAATGCGTAACAAATTGCTGCTTATTTCATGTTGCAGGTGGGAGGAGCGGACAGCCTGGGACCAGACAGACAGTTGGTGGTGAGTATTTAGAGCGTTCTGCCACAGAAATTACAGCTTTACGTGATGTTTGTGTCTCATGTGAGCTCAGTGAAGGGCAGATTAAAATCGTTACTCAGTTCTTATTCCACTTTTCGTCTTAAAAGGAAAGAAATTAGACTTTCTAGGTGCTGTGTGTTTGTCTGTATAGTGTCCCCCATTTAAACTTCTGAACCGTTAGATCAGTGGTTCCCAAAGTGGGCGGTACCGCCCCCTGGGGGGCGGTGGGATTACCGAGGTGGGCGCTAATAAGTACGAGAGGTGGAAGGGAGCGCTGTTATTATCACAGGGGGGCGCTAGTAGACAAGTAGTGCGTTTATTTTTATAATGAAAATTCAAATAAAGTAATTTTTGTGTTAAAAATAAAAATGAACTAAATTTGTTAGTATTTTAATTTATGAATCTTATTCAAGCACATATTATTTTTTTAATAAATTATTGCTAGATGAATTATTGTTAATCATAAAAAAATATAAATTTTAATTTATTAATTAACACATAAAACATTAAGTTTAACTCATAATTTTATTTAAACGATTTTTTAAATATAAAATCAAAGTGGAAACAGAAGCGCATTTATGTTTTTTAAAAAAGGTAGGAGGGGGGGGGGGCGCTGTGGGTGTGCATATGGAACCAAGTGGGCGGTGGACAGAAATAGTTTGGGAACCACTGCGTTAGACCGATTGTCACGGAACTTTGTACGAAAGCCATGTCTTTGAAGGGTATAGTAAAGCTTTTCCAATTAGTCATGACATGGCAAACATGCGAACTTATGAGGTGGGAATGATGCTTTGAGAGCACTTTTTGGGGTCCAGAAGTGATGTGTGATCTTAGAATGCGGCTTTTGTTAAGGTTTTATTTTGTAGAATGTAAAATAACAAGATGGTGGTGTGTGAGATAGTTCTTCAGCTGTCTGATGGTGATAATTACAGAAGCACTGAAGCTGGACCTGTGAAATTAGGTACTGAGATAGATCATAAACCTGTATGTAAATTGTGTATGATATTGTAAGTCAACAGTTACAGACGTAACAACATTGCATATCTTTGAGGTTATGTTTTAGATTTTTATATATTCTATATTTTATTCACATTAAAGACGATGGACAAAGTCCAACAAACAAGTGGTTCACAATGGTATATACCATCGTCAAAACCTTTTAGAATTCAACTGTACTTGAGTATTAAATTCCTCACAAAAATAAAATAAATCAAAATAACAATACAGGTAATGGGGTGACATTTGTAGGGCTAGAAATGTATTCAGTAGGACACTTGATGTTTACTTCTCAGAGCTGAAATTAATTATGAGACTGAATTAACAAATAATGGGGATTAACAACAATATTTGAATTTTTGCATTGGTGTTTTCTGTCATTCATTTGTCCTGCTATGATTTTTAAGAAGATTAACATAACTTTTCACATTTCTCAGTGACATTTAAATAGTCTAATAATGTAAATTATTATGGTTAATGGAGACTGACTCTATAGAGCAGTGGTACCCAACGTGGGCGGTACCGCCCCCTGGGGGGCGGTGGGATTACCGAGGTGGTGCGCTGTTGTTATCAACGGGGGGGGGGGGGCGCTAGTAGACAAGTAGTGCATTTATTTTTATAATAAAATTCAAATAAAGTGATTTTTGTGTTAAAAATAAAAAAATAACTAAATTTCTTAGTATTTTAATTTATGAATCTTATTCAAGCACATATTTTTTTAATAAACTATTGCTAGATGAATTATTGTTAATCATAAAAAATATAATAAATTTTAATTTAGTAATTAACACATAAAATATTAAGTTTAACTGTTATAATTTTATTTAAACGATTTTTTAAATATAAAATAAAAGTGGAAACAAAAGCGCATTTATGTTTTTTAAAAAGAGTAGGGGGGCGCTGTGGGTGTGTATATGGAACAAAGGGGGCGGTGGACCGAAAAAGTTTGGGAACCACTGGTATAGAGTGACGAATGATTAAGGCTTCTGGTTTGTAGTCAGGACGTTCTGAATGCAAATTTTGGTAAGACCGACTACTATGATTGAAATTTTAGTGGGGGTTCTCAGTTCTTCCTGGCAAATTGTGAGATCGTACTTGGTTTAGGTCACAACTGTTTCCTTCCAAATCCCTACCGGTTCATAATTCAGTAGTCATCCCACCATCTACACTATGCAGTCACACTCAACCACCGCCGTTATACATGATACAGGTTTACATTTAAGCTATCAAGTGTAAGCCCTGATTGGCCATAAATTATTCTACTTTAATTGAAGTGCCCTAGGAGCGCAGTTTCTGCAGGGCCCTGGGATCTTTTATTTCAGTTCCCAGCCCTCTCATGTCCCATTCATATTCAAACACCCTGCGAGCCTGTTCATATAGCAACAAGTAGAGGGGGCATGTAGAATTTATGTGCTGGGACCCCAGAATACCTGAATCCAGCACAGAAAGTTCTGAACACAGACGCTTAAAATTAATGTATAGTACCCGCTGTTGAAAGTAGGTCACGGACGGACAGACGCACACGACCTCCACACAAGGCGTTGCATTTTTTTTTTTTTTTTTTTTTCACTTTTACTTGTATTAAATTCTGTGTTTTGAGAAATTTTGAAGTAGACATAAATACTTTTCGTAGGCTTGACTTGATTTTATTTTAGCACAAATAACGTCTGTTAGAATATTTTAAGCATTTACCGTGGTTCAACTACGGAGTAATTTAAGAATCTTCGTGAAATTTTGTATGAAGTTCGTGGGGTTGCCGCGTCTTGGCGATTTTCGACTGTCTGCTGCCATCATCATTCTGCAGTCTGTCTTACGACAGTCCGTAGCCTCTTCCAAAGCGAGTTCTCCACAGAGTGCGATCTAGTGCTTCCTCTTTCAATTTCCAGTATCTTCTCTTTTCCTTAAGGTCATCCAGTAGCTGCTTACGTCTTCTCCCTCTTCTTCCCGTCATTTCTATCCTTCATTCTACCTTCCCTTCAATCACGTGTTTCAGAAGGCAGTTTCTACACAAGATGTGACCAATCCAGTTAGCCTTCTTTTTATTGTATGTACGATATTCCTCTCCTCCTTCACTCTATGTAATACTTCTTCATTTCTCACACGATCGGTCCAACTGATCTTCTCCATTCTTCTCCAGCACCACATTTCAAAACTTTCCAGGTATGTCTGCCTATAGCAGTGGTATTCAACCTGGGGTACTCGTACCCCCGGGGGTACGCGAAGACATTTTAGGGGGTACGTAAAATTAAAAAAATATATATATTATTTCATGATAAACACTGAATAATCAGGGCCAGATTTAGGGTTAGCCCCAAAAGACCCAGACGTAAGGACATGCGATTTGGGAGCGACATTTTTTTTCTCTCTCTCTCCTTTATGCGATTCTTATCTTGGCGGCTAGTTTCATTTTATTCCACACAGTGCATATAATTTTGCTTTGCTAAAATACCTTTGTTCCTTTATTAATTTTAATACGATAGACAATAATATATTTGTTATTTAATAGCTTGACTCTCCTTTTTCTAATTTAAAACTTATTATTTAATACATTATTTTGGATGTAATTTATTTAACTTATTTTAGATGCAGATTATAGACTATGTATAACTTGAATTATACACCAACAACTTTGGGGGTACAAAGTCGAAAAGAAATGAAATCTGGGGGTACGCGAACAAAAAATGTTGAATACCACTGGGTTAGAGAGTAGTAGCTTGTATTCCTCACTAAACGTAAGACCTGTTAGGCTAGAATGAATTGCAATTAGATGGGCGGGGCAGGTAGCACGCTTGGGTGGGATGAGAAATGCACACAATTTTTTTTTTGTTGAAAAGCCTGGAGGAAAAAGTCCCCTTACTAGATCTGGGCTTAGATAGAATGTAATATTAAAATTGATCTTAACTGGGATGTGAGGGTGTGGGCTGGAATAAGCTGGCTCGTGATAGAACTAGTGCGGGCCCTTTTGAACGCGGTAATGAGCCGGTGAGCTCCATAATATGGTGGGATATACTTGGACAGCTGCGAGACTGCTAAGCTTTCTAAGAAAAAGTCATGTCCGTGGTGTTAGTAAAACGTAAAGTGACAAATTTACAACTGCAACAATATTGTAACTGGAAGAGAATTGGTACATCGTTGTAACTTGACATGAGAAGGTTACACATTACAAAAGTCACGCTTTTTGTTATCCTGACCAATAGAAGGCGCAGTTCTTAGCGGCCCTAAAATTCACTGCGCTAACTAGTCCTTTTAACAACTTAGTTTTTTCTGTCACTTAGTTCCACCGCTGCTGTACATCTCAGTGGTAACCATAAGTACTGGCTGGTTTGACGTTCAGAGTCTGTGCACTTTTATCACAGAATGTACGCGGTCTGTGTGAACCTCATAATAAGCAGGGATTGCGTCCCTATACAGCACGAACCGACTGTCCTTTGTAATGGAGACGTGGTGTGTTTTCTTTGAAATAGGAAACGAATTTGTATGTATAATTTAGGCGAATTTTAGGCTTCAGGTGGTTAGTGTTGTCATGCAATTCGATTTTTCGTTAACTCACAGACGGTAATTAACACAGAATTACACAATTTTGTTTTTCCAGTGGCTCGACAGCCCCCAGTGGGCCTAGACCTCCTCATTGTCGAGGTTTCGAGATCCCACTCAGTTTCTCAGTTAGACACGCCACAGTCAGTAGGACTCCTCTGGACGACTGATCAGCCCGTCGCAGAGACCTCTACCTGACAACACACAACACTCACAACAGACAGACATCCATGCCCTCGGTGGGATTCGAATCCAAAATCCCAGCAAGCGAGCGGCCGCAGACCCACGCCTTAGACCGCGCGGCCACTGCGATCGGCACATAAAAATTAGAGGTTATAATTAAGGTCGCATTTGTTCTCAATTGTCGCACATATGACGGAGTTGAAGTGCAGCTCCCTGTATTCTTTGTCTTCGCTGCTAGTTGGAGGTAGGTCTAGGTGGTGAGCTTCACGCTCCGGCTGCTATAGCCACAGGAACCCGTTAGTTAGGAGGCTGGGGCGGGCCACACAGCTGGTCTGGATGTGGTGGAGAAGAGAAGGATCAGTGCTGCCCTTGCTGGGGTAATTACTATTGTGACTGAGTTAGTTAGTTAGTTAGTTACGTCCTGTCGCTCCTTGCGGAGCATAGGGCGTCCTTTTCAGAGGTTCTTGGTCTGGAAGTGTGCATTCCGTAGTGGGTGACCAGTCCACTGACTGCACAGTTTCTGTTCATCCTGATATGACTGCCAGAGCCATCTAGCAGTCAATCAGGAGACTTGGGTGAGAAATGGCCGCTTAATTTTGCTTACGAAACATCTCAATTCATGCCCGTAAGGTTCTTTTACATGCCGTAAATCTACGACATGGGACCGACGGCTTTACTTCCCCTCCGAAGGAAGTTGTGCTACGGATTTTTTATCACCCTTAAAAATCCATCGACCTCGTCCGGGATTGAACCCGCGAACCTTGGGTCCAGTGGCGAGCACGCTGAGCTACATGCTAAATATGTAACGGAAAGTAATTGTGGTCCTGAGATAGATGCGTAGAGCGGCTGGAGCGTCATTGTGCCAGCCACAGGGTGATCGATTTTCTCACCCTCCATAAGATCGCTTATATTTAGTTCTCGAGTTTTATAGGGCAGCGAAGTTCGCGAAGTACACCGTGCCCGTCAGGTACACGCAATTACCGTGACGTCAAGCACTCACGTAATGTGATAAAATACACTTACTTACAAATGTCAAAGGCGAAGGCTTGCTATACTGACAGTGTGTGTGTGTGTGTGTGTGTGTGTGTGTTTGGGTGAGTGAGTAAATAGTAATGAATAGGACCAGAACATGGCATCACACTCTTATTCTCTCGCTATGTAGGCTTGTGCTTGATATGAGTTGGTAGCAGAAAATAGCAGAGTTGGTAGGAGATACGAATAGAAACTGAAGTGAGCAGCAGTAAAAGAAAATGCAAAGTATTCACAAATTGCACACCAACGAAATGCACTATATTTTCACTGTATATACTTTATTCTTCAACCCCTACACATGTTTCGGCCTTTACAAGGCCATCATCAGGGGGCTCGTAAACTATATTCACTTCACATCCAATGTTTTTGTCTGCTGTCACATTTAGTCCAGTTTCATTGTCATATATATTACAGTTATTTACAATGTATGTATTTAAATATATATAAAAAACACAGAATATAAAACCCTTAAAAGAGTTCGTCAATTTTCTTAGTAAAATGGTAAAATGAAACAATATGGTTTTTTTATGTTATGTCTTCCACCATTGGCCATATTATTTTATTTTATCATTTTATTACGAAAATTTATGAACCTCTTTTAAGGATTTTATATTCTGTGTTTTTATATATTTTAAATACACTGTAAATAACTGTAATATATATGACAATGAAACTGGACTAAATGTGATAGCAGACATAAACATTGGATGTGAAGTGAATATAGTTTACGAGCCCACTGATGATGGCCTTGTAAAGGCCGAAACATGTGTAGGGGTTGAAGAATATAGAATATAAAGTTAAAATAGAGCATTTCGTTGGTGTATAATTTGTGAATTGTAAAAGAATGCACGGTGAAAATAATATTTAAAAAATGCAAGGTATATTTTAGTCGTCGGTATTTCAATAATTGAGTATTTCAGAATACACGTGGCTCACAAAGTGTTTATATTCGCTGTGAAAGTGGATTAGAAACAGCTGCAGTGAAGTTACTTAGTACTGTCGCAGCTTGCTTTGTAGACGGAAGTTGTTGCTTATTTACACAAACTGTAGTCTGTTTGTGAGAACATTTAACATAGACAAAAGTGCAACTGAGAAATTGCAAAAATGCTCCTATTAGCTACGCCGTAACTGTCTGTCTGTCTGTCCGTGCAGTCTGATAGAAAGTCACCTTCGTCAGAAGTACCTGCTGCTTCCATCTTGAGGTTAGAAAAACCATCTAATTAGGCTGGAATAGTAACCTCACCTGAAGATGGATGTAATAGATACCACCGAAATCTTTGTACCCGTCTTCCAAACTACACGGCGTCAGGCCTACATCTCTTAAGAAATTCTGCCATAAAAATCTCGAATCTCGCGAAACAGATTTGTGTGTTTCCAGAGCGAAGAAGCCAGAATTGCTACGCTATACGCAGATCTGACTGTATGCATGTGACGAAGAATTCTGTCTCCTGGGTTGCCGTACCGTTGAGTGTAGTAGAAATTTACAGATGTTTCGGAGGAACCTGTTGCCTCTGGCCTCAGAATGGAGACATTACGTTTGTCCGAAACATCAGTACGTTTCTACCAGAATGTACTGCGTTACATCCCAGAGGACAGAATTCTTCATAACCACTGTCGCGAGAAAGTCGAGATACCACTCCGGTAAGTTATTTCTGTGTAATTCAGTCTACTGGACATTCAGTTCGGCTATTCAGATGGAGATCGGCACGCTGCGTCTCCATTAAATAAGTTACCTTTTTGTGCAGAAGAGTCCGGGTTTACATGGACGTGCCGAGCGGCATTCGAACCAGTGATCACAATGACTGAGCAGCCGAGGTCGGCGAACGTTTTTGGTTTCAACGACGGTTATTGATTGTGAGCTGAAGGCCCACATTTCAGTTGTTACGTTAAACGGTTCGATTGCATCCAGCTGCAATAGAGATTAGCTCCGTTTACATAGTAATTGCTTTCCTGGAAAACTCCGTGTGTTTCGGTAAAGGCTGCAATGGAATACAGTGATACCTCGGCTAACGAGTGACCCTGCTAACGAATTTTTCGGCTAACGAAGATTTTTTTCGCTGTTTTTCGGACTCGGCTAACGAATGTGGATTCGCTAACGAATGTTTTAGTGGATGCTCGCGCTAACATAAAGCAGCAAACATGAACGGTCGGGCCATTCCAGGAGCTTATCTTTTCCGTCTGTATGTGTGTGACAAAGAAATGAGCTGACCACATCACATAGGGGAGACCCACCAACCAAAAAAAGGTAAGCGACAAACCCAAGGGAAGCAGAAAGTTGCTCACGTTTCGGCTAACGAAGATTTCGGCTAACGAATGTGATTCCGGAACGAATTATCTTCGTTAGCCGAGGTATCACTGTAGTTCCTTCTTTATGTTTTTCTTTTCCTGTAGGTTCAGTGTTGAGTTAGTGGATGTATGAACACGGCAGCTTTTAACAGATGTGCTTAGTTGGGCCCTTTTTTCGGAGCCCGTTTAAGGTATGTCTGATCGCAATGCGGAAGTACAATTTGGTAGCGCTACCTGCTCAGAGTTCTGAGCGGACAGTGGAGGAACAGCAGTGTGAGTTTTATATTGCTGTCACCGTGCATTTTCACTCACTATTCAGTTAACCAACAAACGCACAAACATAAACTACTTTATAGTTTTATTAATATCGATGTATTCCCCTACACGTGTTTCGGTCCGTAGACAATCTTCAGGTCATCCAGCAGCTGCTTATGTATTCTTCCTCGTCTTTCCGTCACTTCTATCCTTCCTTCTATTTTTCCTTCAATAACGTGTTTTACAAGGCAGTTCCTATGCAAGGTGTAACCAATTCAATTAGCCTTTCTTCTTTTTATTGTTTTTAGAATGCCCAAACTTATCCCCCCAAAATTCTGTAAGTCGTGCCCTTTTTGCCGCGTTAATTAACGAAAATCAGGGCCGATCTAAAGGTCTCGCCCCATGCAATGTGAAGTGTAGTAGCTTGTTACCCCCCTGAAGATGGTCTGCGGACCGAAACACGTGTAGGGGAATACATCGATATTAATAAAACTATAAAGTAGTTTATGTTTGTGCATTTTTTGGTTACTGAATAATAAGCAGTGTGAGAATTGTACTTGAAATCATCCATTTCGGTGGCCCCCATCCTCCCCCTCCCCCCACCCCGCCGAAAGGTGAAGCCCCATGCACCCTCATAGACCTGCGAGACATTTAGATCGGCCCTGATTTTCTTTAATTAACGCGGCAAAAAGGGCACGACTTACAGAATTTTGGGGGGAGATAAGTTTGGGCATTCTAAAAACAATAAAAAGAAGAAAGGCTAATTGAATTGGTTACACCTTGCATAGGAACTGCCTTGTAAAACACGTTATTGAAGGAAAAATAGAAGGAAGGATAGAAGTGACGGAAAGAAGAGGAAGAATACGTAAGCAGCTGCTGGATGACCTTAAGGCAAAGAAAAGATACCGTAAATTGAAAGAGGAAGCACTAGATCGCACCCTGTGGAGACCTCGCTTTGGAAGAGGCTACGGACCTGTCGTAAGACGGACTGCAGGATGAAGTTAGGGCTGTCCAAATTTTGTCCCCGAGTATTTTCTTTGAAGCATTTGTTGCTGCGACGATTATTGAGTGACTTACATTGGAGGTCTGCCCAGATCTTCATGTAAAATGTCTGTTAATGTTGTCCGAGTGTAGCTCAAAGTGGAATGTTTCGACAAAAGTTTGTTAGACTTCCCACTGTGGTATTTTATTAAACTTTTTCTAATGGTTATAGAGTTTTCACACGCGGAAGGATGGGCACACTGACATGGCGATTCAAATAGGCTCATTTTTGCTACGTTTTATTGCTGACTTCAAAAATTGGTCTAAGGTCTCTGACTGCATAGACCTATTGCTGACTTCAAAAATGGGTCTAAGGTCTCTGACTGCATAGACCTATTGCTGACTTCAGAAATTGGTCTGTCTCTGACTGCATATACCTATTGCTGACTTCAAAAATGGGTCTGTCTCTGACTGCATATACCTATTGCTGACTTCAAAAATGGGTCTAAGGCCTCTGACTGCATAGACCTATTGCTGACTTCAAAAATGGTTCTAAGGTCTCTGACTGCATAGACTTATTGCTGACTTCAAAAATGGGTCTAAGGTCTCTGACTGCATAGACCTATTGCTGACTTCAAAAATGGGTCTAAGGTCTCTGACTGCATAGACCTATTGCTGACTTCAAAAATGGGTCTAAGGTCTCTGACTGCATAGACTTATTGCTGACTTCAAAAATGGGTCTAAGGTCTCTGACTGCATAGACCTATTGCTGACTTAAAAAATGGGTCTAAGGTCTCTGACTGCATAGACCTATTGCTGACTTAAAAAATGGGTCTAAGGTCTCTGACTGCATAGACCTATTGCTGACTTCAAAAATGGGTCTAAGGTCTCTGACTGCATAGACCTATTGTTGACTTAAAAAATGGGTCTAAGGTATCTGACTGCATAGACCTATTGCTGACTTCAAAAATGGGTCTAAGGTCTCTGACTGCATAGACCTATTGCTGACTTCAAAAATGGGTCTAAGGTCTCTGACTGCATAGACCTATTGCTGACTTCAAAAATGGGTCTAAGGTCTCTGACTGCATAGACCTATTTTCAACGGTAATCATATTTGATTTTTTCGGTAATATGCAAGTGAAACACAATTAGTAAGAACAGAGAAGGAGCTCATTAACACCAGTGTGTAAACATGACATCAAGTATGATTTTACGTATATTGCTATAATATTAACAGGAGAGCCGGAACAGCTCACTCAGTATAGTGACTGAGATACGGAGCGGACGACTGGGAAATTGGATTTCCATTCCTCGTGGCGTCAGACATTTTTGTCTTCTCCACATCTTCCTTGGGCTCATTCAGCCTTCTATACAAGGGGTACCGGTGTTTCTTCCCCGGCACTGAAGCGGCCGGGTCGCGAAACTGACCGCTTACCTGTAGCTAGTAACGATTTTAAGTATGAGTGGAGCTATAGCTTCACTCTCACATACGCTTTCATGGCACGGTGATTAATTAAGCACAGGGACAACGGTAGCTTTTTTAATATCCATAATCACCAAAAATTCCTTTTGAGTTTCGTTTAATGGGCGGAAGTGTAAGAGGTTACGTGGAAGTTGTGTTGAGTTCCTGCAGTAATATCTGAGACTGAGGTTACGTGGAGGTTGTGTTGAGTTCCTGCAGTAATATCTGAGACTGAGGTTACGTGGAGGTTGTGTTGAGTTCCTGCAGTAATATCTGAGACTGAGGTTACGTGGAGGTTGTGGTGAGTTCCTGCAGTAATATCTGAGACTGAGGTTACATGGAGGTTGTGTTGAGTTCCTGCAGAAATATCTGAGACTGAGGTTACGTGGAGGTTGTGGTGAGTTCCTGCAGTAATATCTGAGACTGAGGTTACGTGGAGGTTGTGGTGAGTTCCTGCAGTAATATTTGAGACTGAGGTTACGTGGAGGTTGTGGTGAGTTCCTGCAGTAATATCTGAGACTGAGGTTACGTGGAGGTTGTGGTGAGTTCCTGCAGTGATATCTGAGACTGAGGTTACGTGGAGGTTGTGGTGAGTTCCTGCAGTGATATCTGAGACTGAGGTTACGTGGAGGTTGTGGTGAGTTCCTGCAGTAATATCTGAGACTGAGGTTACGTGGAGGTTGTGGTGAGTTCCTGCAGTAATATCTGAGACTGAGGTTACGTGGAGGTTGTGTTGAGTTCCTGCAGTAATATCTGAGACTGAGGTTACGTGGAGGTTGTGGTGAGTTCCTGCAGTAATATCTGAGACTGAGGTTACGTGGAGGTTGTGGTGAGTTCCTGCAGTAATATCTGAGACTGAGGTTACGTGGAGGTTGTGGTGAGTTCCTGCAGTAATATCTGAGACTGAGGTTACATGGAGGTTGTGTTGAGTTCCTGCAGTAATATCTGAGACTGAGGTTACGTGGAGGTTGTGGTGAGTTCCTGCAGTAATATCTGAGACTGAGGTTACGTGGAGGTTGTGGTGAGTTCCTGCAGTAATATCTGAGACTGAGGTTACGTGGAGGTTGTGGTGAGTTCCTGCAGTAATATCTGAGACTGAGGTTACGTGGAGGTTGTGGTGAGTTCCTGCAGTAATATCTGAGACTGAGGTTACGTGGAGGTTGTGGTGAGTTCCTGCAGTAATATCTGAGACTGAGGCAGTTGTTACGTAACAGGTCTGTTGCTTTTTTATTCGGGGGTACGAGTGCACCAGGTACACAAATTAAACAAGACAGGCAGTGTAGTATAACGCAACATTGAGGCTCATTCGCTTAACATTTGTTGCCGTGGAAAAGCAATCAGTATTACACATTCTGAGTGTATGTCTGTAGCCTTAGTTATCCAGCATGCAAAGCGCATGCGCCATATTATATTGTATCTGTGGCCTGTCTGGCTGTACCATATCTTTCCACATTATCTCATAAACGGCGTGATTTTCGGGGGGAGAAAATTATTGAACATAAAATGTGTGTTTTGGTGTTCTCTACAACGTTTGTGTGAAACATTTCTCATTCTAAAAGAATTCAGCGAGATATTCTCGTAAATGTACATAGGTCTTCATGTAAATTATCTGTTATTAATGTCAGATTGTAATCGAACTCGAATTTTCTCGACAGGCTTTCGAAAAATCCTGAGATATAAAATTTCACGAAAATTCGTCCAGTGGGAGCCGAATTTTTCCATGCGGACAGGCAGACAAACATGACGAAGCTAACAGTCGCTTTTCGCAATTTTGCGAACGCTCCTAAAAAACCAACAGTATACACTGTTTCGCAGGGAGACACTCGTAATTGTTTGTATTCAATCCCCTACATGTTTTGGTCCAGCCGGGCCCTGTCAGAAAGTTCTCAAACACCATAATGAGAAGTTTATAAAACATTGACAGTACACATATCAGTAAAACAATTATAAACACAAAATGGAAAATAACTTTTGATTTTAACAAAACTCAAGCCAACTAGAGGTCTAGTCGTGTATGATGTTTTTATAAAACAGTTTTAAAGTCACTAAAAACTTTTTTAGACGGTCAACATTTGATATTCATACACGACTAGACCTTATATGCTCACATCTAAGTGTGTTTAACATATGGACATAGCATTTTAATGTAGTGTACCCCTGAAGATGGTCAGGTACCTGACCGAAACATGTCGGGTTTAATGTAATACTACTATTAAAGTTTTTTAAATAGTGATTGTGCATCTAGTTGGTTCTTGGTTTTTGATATATACGAGATGCACGGTGAAAACAATATTGAATAAACTTTTGATTTTATTTAAAATATATATCATCTTTCCGTTGGCTTTTTAATAATTATTTTATTGCTACTAGCCTTACAGGTGGAAATACTGTTTTTCTTCAGATGAATTTTTGGGCATTTTTTGCTGCAAATATACAGGGCATACACAAAAGAATGGTGCGGTTTTAATAGTGTCCACTATTAAAACCGCACCATTCTTTTGTGTATGCTCTGTATATAAGCTTGTAATTTTTTTTTGTACAGTTACATGTTACACGTATAATCATAGATAAAGATCGTTCTGATTTGTGTAAATGAACGCGATAATGCATGGTAATACGCAACGGTATACATGGCACCACGCATGTTCAGGGGGCAACTCGTCAAAAGCGAATGTTCTTACGAATTCAATCTGCCACACCAAACACGCACAAATTAAACAGCGGCGCACTGCGTCAGTGAACGAGCGTGCGGCGTCAGTGCCGCCCCAATCAGGGTGCGTGCAGCCTAATGAGGATGGGAGTGAAAGCATTTCTATGTATTGTGGTATAATTCTATGTGAAAGTAATATTGATGGATGTGAGCAACTTGAAGTGCAGATTTATTGACAGTTAAAGGGGATATTCCTGATGACGTCACTTGTTGGGTGTGGTCGGGCGCCAGTTACCCTGGCAACGGCCGTTTCTTTTGTTGCAAGGTCTGTGAACCTGGTGTCAAAGGGCCAGGAACGTAACCGCGTTGTGAAACGGGGAACAGGCCTGTGCTGTCAGCACGTCAGCTTGTAGTTTGCGTGTTCGAGTGTTCGAAAATCTGGCGAGAAATTCAAGTTTCATTGAAATATGACAAGAATAACGGGTACTTTACATGAAGACCTACGTACATTTACGAGAATATCTCGCTGAATTCTTCTTAGAGTGAGAAATGTTTCAGACGAAATGTGTAGAGAAAATCAAAACACACATTTTATGTCCAATAACTTTTTTCCGAAAATCGTGCCGTTTATGAGATAATGTGAAAAAATATAGTTCAGCCAGACAGGCCACAGATGACAATATAATACGGCGCATGCGCCTTGCATGCTGGCTAACTAAGGCTACACACACACACACTCCGAATGTATAATACTTATTATTTTTCCACGGCAAGAATGGTTACGCGAACGCGCCTTAATGTTACGTTATACGTACATTGCCTGTCTTGTTATTAGTATTCTCCAGCAATAAAAAGCAGTTCATAATCTTATGACTATTGAAATTAATGATCATGAGTCATCTGACCGGACCGCACTTGTTTCATGTTTTGAAATTACTACAGAGTTGGCATATCTGCCTCGGTGGACTAGTGGTTAGCGTTCTCGCCACTGGACCCAAGGTTCGCGGGTTCGATCCCGGCCGAGGTAGATGGATTTTTAAGGGTGATAAAAATCCGTAGCACCACTTCCTTCGGAGGGGAAGTAAAGCCGTCTGTACCATGTCGTAGATTTACGGCACGTAAAAGAACCTTACGGGCATAGAGATGTTTCGTAAGCAAAAATTTGCCGGCCATTTCTCACCTGAGTCTCCTGCTAGAGGGCTCTAGCACGGCGGAAGGCAATGGGAAACCTGGTAAATTCTCCCGTGCCAGTAGGGTCACGACACTCAGAAATGAGTATAAACGACTCGGTATATATATGGCATATTATATGTTTGGGTGGTTAGATCGAGGATGATGGCTGGGCAGGGCATGTGGCATGTAAGGGGGAGAAGATAAATGCATTCAGGGTGTTGGTGGGGAAAACTGAGGGAAACACGAATTGGAAAATGTAGACGTAGATGGGAGGATATTATTAAATGGATCTTAGAAATGAGATGGACGGCGTGGAATGGATTGATGTGGTTCAGAATACGGAAATATAGCGGGCTTTTGTCAGCACTGTAATGAACCTTTGGGGTTCCGTAAAATAGGGGGGGGGGGATTATTTGAGTAACCGAGGAACTACTAGTTTATCAAAATGGATTTCACTCAGTGGAGTTAGTAAGGTACCGGTCGGGTCCGACAGGTTGCAGCACACCCCTTGTCGGTGACACTGGATTGCCTGTGTAATTTCTTGATCATCGCGGTTAAGCGAACTTTACGTGTGCGTAACAGTGACTTTAAGCAGTGACAGTGATCACTGGTACCAACATGTTACCAGCTATCTCCACACGGCGACTGGCTAGGGTAAGGAGGTGTTGGAATGGATGAGTATGTTTAAAAAAAATACTGCTTGTCGCTTATGATGATAAATCGGATATCTGTTTAGTTCCATATTTACACATGAGGTTTAAAAATCAAGTTCATTTATTGTTTAACGACGATAGGAAAGGTCGTAATTCGCTATACAGGGCATATACAAAAGAATGGTGCGGTTTCAAAAGTGAATAAAAAATTTATTTCTCACCTTACACGGGCACAACATACACCGTCAGCGGCGGCAACTGTCCAAGTTTCTATTTGGTAATTACAATCCTTCAATGTATGCACCCTGGGTCACACGACACACATCCACACGGTAATCAAACTCATCCCAGACCCGGTGTAGCATGTCCGCTGTAATGGCCTGCAGTGCATGCGTTATCCGATCACGAATTTCATGGATGGACGTGGACAATGGTGGTACATAAACGCTGTCTTTAACGAACCCCCAAAGAAAGAAAACTCACGCTGCTCTATAATCACAGATCTGGACACCTCAAAACGGAGCACACAGAAAGCCTTCTCCTGCTGCAACGCCATCTTTGAAACTGGCCCCGCGGCCACGCAGTAAGCATGAGAAGCGAACTGCTGGTAGCGCATGAGAAACTTGGACAGTGCCGCCGCTGATGGTGTATGTTGTGCCCGTGTAATATGAGACATAAATTTTTTATTCACTTTTGAAACCGCACCATTCTTTTGTGTATGCCCTGTATTATGTGTTGACGACTGATCGATGTGCACTGAGCCATAAACTGGCATCAATTAAAACGGAAGCTGTGATCAGAATGGCAGTAAAATTAGTGCTGTGAAGTAACGCCATGTAACTGATTTTGTGAGCGTGAAGTAAAACATGGTAATATGCTGTACCACTAGTGGCAAGTCTAACAAATGAAAAAGAAATACACAGAAAAGCGACTTTCACCGTTGGTATCCCGTTGTGCTATGTAATGAAATTCCAGTTGAAAGATAATTGGGTTTTTATTCTGTCAGAACAACCATCTCTATTGTATTTTAAATAATTACATAACAAATTACGACATTTTTCGACCTGTGTAGGTCTTCTTCAGGTAATTTTTGTTTTAAAACACAGGAAGGTAGTCACGTGATGCTGAATTTTGTGTCTTTTATTTCCTGGTTCATTTTTTGGAAGTGTATTTGAGGTTATGGTTTTTCAGCTGATTTTCTTATAGTACTTAGCGGAGTGGAGTAGGGGTGGAGCGATGTTTGCTCTTGTTTTCTGTGATGGTACTTGTTTTGGCAGCATGTATTCCCCGTTGTTTTTGTATTATAGTATGGTTTTGTTGTTTTGATTCATCACTTGTATTTTCTTCCTCTTGATATTACTTTGATGCTATGGTGTGGTACTTTGATCGTGTTCCCGGTTCAGTGGGTGTTTTTGATGTGGTCATTCTATGGTGTGCTTTTCCTCAAGTATGTAATGGGTATGTCGAAAAATGGGTTGTGTGTGATTGTGTGGCTGTCGTTTAGGTGCGGGCTCTGTTTCCTTAGGTTGCACGTGTGGAATTTTTTATGTTGTGGTTTTGAAAACAAGCAAGCTCCACTCATTCTTTGCCTGAGCACTAGATGGAGGTAAATGGTAAGCTTGCCTCAACCGCTTTACCACGGAAATGTGATAGGGTGGCACCCAGAGCCGGTCCGGACTCTGGTGAAAGTGGAAGGCTGTTGCACGCCAGGAATCGAACTTTGGTGCTCCGACAGTCGATCCAGTAGTCTAGTCATTGTACTGACTGAGCTACGCCGGCTTGGTGTTGGTTACGTTCGAAAAGGAATGAGACTACATAAGAGCCACCGATTTGCTGTGCTGTGATGTGTTGCGGGTTACCGGACTCTACACAGGGTATGGGGCATTCTGTTTGTGGGACAGGCAGACTCGGAACACAAGTTGGATGCTGTTTGTGGGACAGGAAGACTCGGAACACAAGTTGGATGCTGTTTGTGGGACAGGAAGACTCGGAACACAAGTTGGATGCTGTTTGTGGGACAGGAAGACTCGGAACACAAGTTGGATGATGTTTGTGGGACAGACAGACTCGGAACACAAGTTGGATGATGTTTGTGGGACAGGAAGACTCGGGACACAAGTTGGATGCTGTTTGTGGGACAGAAACACTCGGGACACAAGTTGGATGCTGTTTGTGGGACAGGAAGACTCGGAACACAAGTTGGATGATGTTTCTGGGACAGGCAGACTCGGAACACAAGTTGGATGATGTTTGTGGGACAGACAGACTCGGAACACAAGTTGGATGCTGTTTGTGGGACAGGAAGACTCGGAACACAAGTTGGATGCTGTTTGTGGGACAGGAAGACTCGGAACACAAGTTGGATGCTGTTTGTGGGACAGGAAGACTCGGAACACAAGTTGGATGCTGTTTGTGGGACAGGAAGACTCGGAACACAAGTTGGATGCTGTTTGTGGGACAGGAAGACTCGGAACACAAGTTGGATGCTGTTTGTGGGACAGGAAGACTCGGGACACAAGTTGGATGCTGTTTGTGGGACAGGAAGACTCGGAACACAAGTTGGATGCTGTTTGTGGGACAGGAAGACTCGGAACACAAGTTGGATGCTGTTTGTGGGACAGGAAGACTCGGAACACAAGTTGGATGCTGTTTGTGGGACAGGAAGACTCGGAACACAAGTTGGATGCTGTTTGTGGGACAGGAAGACTCGGAACACAAGTTGGATGCTGTTTGTGGGACAGGAAGACTCGGGACACAAGTTGGATGCTGTTTGTGGGACAGGAAGACTCGGAACACAAGTTGGATGATGTTTGTGGGACAGACAGACTCGGAACACAAGTTGGATGCTGTTTGTGGGACAGGAAGACTCGGAACACAAGTTGGATGCTGTTTGTGGAACAGGAAGACTCGGGACACAAGTTGGATGCTGTTTGTGGGACAGGAAGACTCGGAACACAAGTTGGATGATGTTTGTGGGACAGGAAGACTCGGAACACAAGTTGGATGCTGTTTGTGGGACAGGAAGACTCGGGACACAAGTTGGATGCTGTTTGTGGGACAGGAAGACTCGGAACACAAGTTGGATGCTGTTTGTGGGACAGACAGACTCGGAACACAAGTTGGATGATGTTTGTGGGACAGGCAGACTCGGAACACAAGTTGGATGCTGTTTGTGGGACAGGCAGTCTCGGAACACAAGTTGGATGCTGTTTGTGGGACAGGCAGACTCGGAACATAAGTTGGATGTTGTTTGTGGGACAGGAAGACACGGAACACAAGTTGGATGCTGTTTGTGGGACAGGCAAACTCGGAACACAAGTTGGATGCTGTTTGTGGGACAGGAAGACTCGGAACACAAGTTGGATGCTGTTTGTGGGACAAGCAGACTCGGAACACAAGTTGGATGCTGTTTGTGGGACAGGCAGACTCGGAACACAAGTTGGATGCTGTTTGTGGGACGGGCAGACTCGGAACATAAGTTGGATGTTGTTTCAAGATGGAGACGAAAGTCGTCAAGGGACTGATCAGACGTCGGCGTGTTCCCCGCGAAGACCAGACCGCGTGAAGACGGCGCACGCGCCATGAGCAGTGGCCTGATTTCGGTGGTCCTGGCGCTGCAACAGGATCAATAGCGGGCGTTGGGAGGGCGTGGCCCCGTCACCTGAAGCAGGATCGCCGTTTACTCCACCTATAAAAGGACCGTGAGGTCTGTCCCAGAAGCACGTGTGCTGGGATTGCGAGGCCTGTCTCTGCACGTCTGCTAGGATCACGAAGTCTGCCCCAGTACGTGTACTAGAATCGCGAGGTCAGTCCCAGCAAATATATTAGGATCGCGAGATGTGTCTCAGCACGTGTACTAGGATTGTAAGGTGTGTCTCAGCATGTGTATTAGGACTGCGAGGTCTGTCCCAGTACCTGTGCTCTAGTGGCCCTAAGTTTGGAGCCTTCATCTTTACATTCCGTAGCAAAATACGTAGTTCTTTTTACAGTAGTCAGATACGGTTCCTTAACAATGTTACTAACACAACACTGTGACGTTTAATGATCTCCGTGCCGTCTGTTCCTTATGAAACACTAGTTTTGCAGTCCTGGCGACAAAGGGAACTCTGTGGCTTGTGTCTGACAGTTTTATAGTGTTCTTGTACACAGAAATAGGTCCGCAATATGTGCACTGAGTAACGGATATTGGAACCTTGTAGCTCCATTGTATAGAACGTTATAGCTCCATTGTATAGAACGTTATAGCTCCATTGTATAGAACCTTATAGCTCCGTTGTATAGAACCTTACAACTCCATTGTGTAGAACCTTATAGCTCCATTGTGTAGAACCTTATAGCTCCATTGTATAGAACCTTATAGCTCCGTTGTGTAGAACCTTATAACTCCATTGTGTAGAACCTTATAGCTCCATTGTATAGAACCTTATAGCTCCATTGTATAGAACCTTATAGCTCCATTGTATAGAACGTTATAGCTCCGTTGTATAGAACCTTATAACTCCGTTGTATAGAACCTTATAGCTCCATTGTATAGAACCTTATAGCTCCATTGTATAGAGCCTTATAACTCCATTATAAGAACCTTATAGCTCCATTGTATAGAACCTTATAGCTCCATTGTATAGAACCTTATAACTCCTTTATATAGAACCTTATAGCTCCATTGTATAGAACCTTATAGCTCCATTGTATAGAACCTTATAGCTCCGTTGTATAGAACCTTATAACTCCGTTGTATAGAACCTTATAGCTCCATTGTATAGAACCTTATAGCTCCATTGTATAGAACCTTATAGCTCCATTGTATAGAACCTTATAGCTCCATTGTATAGAACCCTAATGTTCAATATCGTTTTCACAACAGCCAGCCAGATTAATCCAGTTTACTTCCTCCGATCCTGTTTCCTTAATATCCAGTTGAGTATTGTACTTCCATCTACCTTCAGATTTTCCAAGTGGTCTGTTTCCTTCTCATCTTCCCACCAAAACCGCGTACACGTATGTTGTCTGCCATGCGTGCCACATGCCCAGCCTCTCTCATTTTTCTTGATTCTTTTGAAGTAACAAGGGGTATCGCGTAAACCGATGTCGTTATAACCGGGCTCGGCTGTAGGTGAATATACTTAGCTATCATCTGGTCACTGAGTTGGCTGTCCCATGGGTGTTCGGGCTGACTGTGCCTTCTCATTGCTACCTGCTGCTCTACTGTCCTCTGGTGACTGCGGCCGGTATAGCTCAGTTGGCATAGTGACTAGGCTGCGGGCTGGACAAAACAGTAATCTTTCAATTCCCGGCAGGGGCAATAGATTCTTCTTTCCTGTACCGCGTCCAGACCGGCTCTGGGCCCCCCACACAACCTCCTGTTTAATGTGCACCGCACGATGTTTCTCTGATATAAGGCGGCCGTAGCGTGAAGCCGATCGCTCACATGTGTCTGGTGCCGAGATTAAGAATCAATAGAACTATACCTTCATTCCCACATATTCCTTTTTTTTTTTTTGGCGTGCACAGGGACAATTTACTTTCCAACCATCTCTGATATATATCAACCAGCCCAAAGTGCTTGTCGTAAGCGAAGGTTATGACTGCCATGATTCCTGAAAACCGAGTGACGAATGGGAGTATGTAGGCTACGCTAAATTGGTAACAGCTGGAGGGGGATGTGGAGGTGTACATCCATGGGACGTCTTTCTATGGCCTCAGAAAAGTTATTTCATTAACTTATACTTATCTGTTAGTGACAGGGTTAAACGATTGTATTGTTGGGTGCGCGGTTAGATTACTTATCCGATAGACCTATTAATGGTACAAAGATAAGATTACATTCCATTGACCAAACTTTCCCATGCAGTGGACAGCACCATCTTATCTCGGACACTGGCCAGTCTGAGGTATTCGTAGTTGTCCTCAGTCACTTCAGGCAAATGTCGTGGTAAAAAGGTAACGTTCACCTTAGAACAGGCCATGAGGGCCCTGAGGGGTAGTAGAGGTACAGGTCTACTCTTTCTTTAACCTCGGCGCTAGATGGGGGGTGGGTGGTCAACGCCACGCCCCTGCGGCTTTACCCCCGGGAAAGAGACCCGATACCCATTGTACAGGATGCCAGGTGGGCCCCAGGGCCGGTCTCGACGTGTGCGGAAAATATTGACGCCACCGGGATTCGATCCCCCCCGCAGCGAGTCGCTATACCGACTGCGCAATTTCGGGGTAGTACATTAAATGGGCCGACAGCGGCTTCAGTCGTCTTTTCGAATTCTTCATAATTCATTTTACCATTCGATGCTACTGTAGCGAACGAAACCCGAGTACAGTGATACCTCGGCTAACGAAGATAATTCGTTCCGGAATCACATTCGTTAGCCGAAATCTTCGTAGCCGAAACGTGAACAACTTTCTGCTTCCCTTGGGTTTGTAGCTTACTTTTTTTGGTTGGTGGGTCTCCCCTATGTGATGCGGTCAGCTCATCTCTTTGTCACACACATACAGACGGAAAAGATAAGCTCCTGGAATGGCCCGACCGTTCATGTTTGCTGCTTTATGTTAGCGCGAGCATCCACTAAACATTCGTTAGCCGAATCCATATTCGTTAGCCGAGTCCGAAAAACAGCGAAAAAAATCTTCGTTAGCCGAAAAATTCGTTAGCAGGGTCACTCGTTAGCCGAGGTATCACTGTAAAGGAATAAGATAAGCAGGTCATCGTTGTAGTCGATATGCATACGACAAAACTGTCCCTGTGCTGAGTTAGGCACTACGCCATTAAAACGTAGCGTATTAGGGACTGGAGTATAGTTCCACGCATTATTAGCCTTCGCACTAGTTTGAGGTGAGTGTTCAGCTTCATGCAATGGCCGCTTTGTCCCCGTGTAAGTGCCGCGGGTGTCTGTTGCGTAGGTGGCTGGGTGGGCCCCACAGTCGGTCTGGACACTGTGGATAAAAAGTAAATCTCTGTGCTGGGAGTCGAACCCGTATCCCCGCTACTCCAGAACTATTAGACACCAAACCGACTGAGCTTTCCCGGCTGCATTTGGTGTTCGAAAAGGAACTGAATTAAGGGCCTGGCTTGAATAAATCGATTTAAATTCATATTTTCTCCTTATACTGAAGCTGGTTTTTTTTTTTGCGGTTCATTTTGCGACACTGTCAGCATACAGACCAGCAGTTCTCAACCGGTGGGCCGCGAGATTCGTGAATCGTGTAGCAAGACTTTCAAAAGAAGGTAAAAGCAACCCCATTACAGGCCTGGACAGGCCCTTAGCGTTCCAGGAGGTTGAGGCTCACAGATTTATAGACAGTCGGCACATGAAGGTGGTAAGGTTGTCAGCCCTACGCACCGGCCGCCTTTACCCTCCAGGAAAGATTCCTGGTACTCATTTCTGTTAGAGGCTGAGTCGACCCCAGGGCCATAGTGCGACCGAAACGATTATGTCAGTGAAAAATTCCAGTGACACCATCGGGAATCGAACCCGCGACCTTCCGGCTTGTAGCGCAGTGCCTCAACCAACTGCGCCACCGCGTGCCCCCTTCTTATATCTTCTCCTTATACTGAAGCTGGGTATTTTTTTTTTGTATTGTGGTTCATTTTGCGACACTGGCAGCATACAGACCAGCAGTTCTCAACCGGTGGGCCGCGAGCTTCGTGACTCGTGCAGCAAGACTTTCAAAAGAAGACATTACCTTATCTCCGGCCACACAAGAAGCCTTTTTTTTTTCTCCTGACAAATGTCCCCCAAAAGTTACCCTGCGTCTTAACACCAGACGATGAATCGCTACATAATTAGGCTATTAGATCCGCACAAAATACCTTGCTAATTTAGGGCGAGTCTTGTCACTTGTAACTTCTTATGAGGCGTGCAATTCGGTGCAATGGGCAACAAATAAACAAACATACTAATCCCATGGAGCAGAATCTTTCCTGACAAGCTAACAGGCCATCAGCTAGTCAAGAAATTCCCCGCAATTTATGGAATCCGAAGGTTCATTACCGTATTCACAAGAGCCCGCCACCAAATGGGCAAGTTAACGTTTCCAAAAATGGAAAAAAGGTGTTCCTTATGCACACGTACACACACAAAGCTAAGAAAGGGGTTGGAGGCGCCGTTATGTAAGTCTGGAAACAACTGTATTTGCTGAAGATATGTGTATAGCGTGAAACGTGTAGCATTCACTGATGAATTTCATAAAGGTTTGTGGTGTTTGTCGGCAGTACACATGCTGATATAATATGTCACAGCACAGCGTGACGGACTGCATGAAAATTGTATTTTCTGAAGCTTTATGAATTTATATCAATTTTATCATATTTTGCATAACGAAATGACGGTAAGACGAATGAGAGATGTAAGCAGCTACTGGATGACCTTAAGGAAAAGAGAAGATACCGTAAATTGAAAGAGAAGCACTAGATCGCACCCTGTGGAGAACTCGCTTTGGAAGAGGCTACGGACCTGTCGTAAAGACAGACTGCAGAATGAATGAATGGAATGCATTACGATAATTTGATATACAGGGCATACTCAAAAGAATGGTGCGGTTTCAAAATGAATAAAAAATTTATTTCTCACCTTACACGGGCACAACGTACACCGTCAGCGGCGGCAACTGTCCAAGTTTCTCATTTGGTAATTACAATCCTTCAATGTGTGCACCCTGGGTCACACGACACACATCCACACGGTAATCAAACTCATCCCAGACCCGGTGTAGCATGTCCGCTGTAATGGCCTGCAGTGCATGCGTTATCCGATCACGAATTTCTTGGATGGACGTGGGCAATGGTGGCACATAAACGCTGTCTTTAACGAACCCCCAAAGAAAGAAATCGCACGGTGTAAGATCTGGCGAACGGGGTGGCCAAGGGAGAAGGTTCTTGTCTCTTGTAATCACAGATCTGGACACCTCAAAACGGAGCACACAGAAAGCCTTCTCCTGCTGCAACGCCATCTTTGAAACTGGCCCCGCGGCCACGCAGCAAGCATGAGAAGCGAACTGCTGGTAGCGCATGAGAAACTTGGACAGTTGCCGCCGCTGACGGTGTATGTTGTGCCCGTGTAATGTGAGACATAAATTTTTTATTCACTTTTGAAACCGCACCATTCTTTTGTGTATACCCTGTATTTATACAATAAGTGACATTATTTAAATTGCGTTCTAATTATACTGTATCGTCAATAACAAAAAAATATTCTAAGCGCATCGCAAACCCCTGAATATTGAGAACCGCGGATGTAGATGATTATATGGCGCCGATTGTAGATGTGGAATGGCAATGCCAGGGGAAACCGAAAATTTGGAGTCCTGCCGCATAGCCACTTCGTCCAACATAAATCCCACATGGACCACCCTACTACGGAGACAACCAGAAATTTCATTTCAATAAAAGTACACCTACAAAGATATGAGGTATTTGGCTTAAAAAAATTCTATGTAATTTGTCGCACTGTTGGCAGGACTGCTGTCCGTATTATGTCTTATGATCGGACACTTAAGTATCTGGTTGATCGTTATCTAGAAAAGAACCAGGGCCGTCCAAATGGTTCTCCGTGTTGATCTGTCATCACTGGATGACATTCCTAATAGGCGCACATGACAATGCACTGTGCCTTGCCCCACTATAGACATACTATCTTAAGCATTCATTTCATTATCTGTGACTGCTTACAGCTGTCATATTGTTTTATGAGTTGAAAATGCATTCATGTATCCGTAAACTTATGTTAGAGCTTACACGTGAGGCTGCAAGTTGTGTCGCCGAAACATATTTGTAATTTGCTGTGTAAGTTATATTCTGTGTAAATGTCAGACGTAATGAAATTCTCATCACGCTGTCGCTGATGCGTGACGCGATGTAGTTTGGTACATAGATTCCAACGTTTTGAGAGCTGGGATTTCCAACCCTGGGGTCGCGAGGACTTCTTTTATGAGTCGCGTTGCGGAAGTCAGAACAGAAATTGTTTCAGGACAATGCGAAACTTCGCCGACTGTTCACACAGTGATTAATAAAATATAATCGTAGTGTATTTACAAAGAGAATGTATTTAGAATTTGCGCTCAATTGACGGACTGTGGGTCGTCAGGGCAAGAAGTTTTGAAGTGCTAGGTCGCGAACAAAAGTTTTGATAATCGCTGTTTAGAGGAAACTGCGGAGTCATCAGAAGTAGCAAGAAGGAGAAGAAGAAAAATAATTGGTCTTCCTTCTCCAGAGAAGAGAAGACTTCCCTGTGCTCTTTTCTTCTTCATTCTCTTTTCTTCCTCTGTTTCGTTTCGTTGTCTTCTTTCTCCAAGATGGGGGACAGGAGGCCTTTCTCAAATGTTGATCCCTACCCATCAACTTACACGGCGTCAAATTCCAGAAGACTGTGGTCTCAATATCGAAGCCGTGAGCAACGCATCTCATAACGAATGTCTTCCGTTGTCGCAGGTGCACATCGGAACAGACGTTGACAAGTGTTGCGACACAGAGCGGCGAGCAGCAACACCGCGGACCAGCGGCCGATGTCGTCCCACTGCCATGTCTTCTTGCCTGGGCCGTGCCGGTCTGCCCCCTCTCCACAGTTGGTAAGTACTGGCAAACCCCACCTCAGAATTCAGGTAAACCTAGCATCAAAATTTTAATCAAGTCCCCTCGGCTCGTGTACTTGTCCACTCGACCTACTTCGTGATGCTTATTTGCCCACAAACGCCACTGGTCTCATTGTCGAATGCAGACAGGTCGTGAGAACGCAAACGTTTCTGCTTGGCAAGTAAACAAACGTAACGTGGTTCCTTTGACTTGCGTCGCGTTTACCGACAGTCGGTGGGAGATGGATAGGCGTCCAATGTTTGTGTAAGTGCACCATCCACAAGTGACAAATGTTCGTAGAATGTGCTCGTTGGGGACAGCGGCGTAACATTTCTGACGCGTTCTGTTACTCTGTTTGTGCTGAAAACCGCAAGAATTGTGGGAAACGTGTATTGTACATAACAAGTGTGTTTCGTTGTCTTTCGCAGTGTTTCAGACTTTCTTCGCTCTGACATGTTAGCGAGTTACGTGTAGGTATTTGTGCGTGTCTTTAGCTACCGACTTGAACATAAACTGCAGCGGGTTGACATGTTATTTAAAATCCCCACTATTAAATTAATGTCTTATCACCAACTAAATGCACCTTATTTAAAAAAAAAACCAAAATTAGGTTTCTTTAAAACGTTTAAAACCCCCTACATATGTTTCGGCTTCCAGAAAGCCATCGCTGGCTTTCTGGAAGCCGAAACATATGTAGGGGTTTTTAAACGTTTTAAAGAAACCTAATTTTGGTTTTTTTTTTTAAAATAAGGTGCGTTTAGTTGGTGATAAGACATTAATTAGTGAAAAATGCACGGTGAACTTAGAATAAAATTCCCCACTATTAAAATTAAAACAGGTCCAGTGTTTTTCGGGTGTCGTGCGTACTGATAAACGAACGGGATTAGTTTAATAGGCGCCCGTTCAGGGTCACGAGGGCGCCAAAAAAATGGGAACCCCCCCTTTTTTTTTTTAATTCCAATACCGGGACACTTAATAATATTTAGGCGGAGGGGGTGGGGTGTATAAGACGAAATTTTTAACTCGTCAAGCAATAAAAGGGCAGAGTAATTTGTTAATTTTATGTTGCTTGTGCCTTACATTATTTTGATTAAAATAATTCTTACTCCGACAAATGTACACTGTTTGTGTTATTCAACACAATTTTTATTAAAAAATACGCCCGAAATGTTTCGAACAAATTTATGGTTCATCTTCAGGGGCTCACTTTTCTCAAATTACATCAGCTATACATTCATGGTACACATTAAAATGCAAGTTGAAATAACTGTCAACAACTGTGTAGTATTTATTGTAACTTGCAGTGTAATGTGTACCGTGAATGTATAGCTGATGTAATTTGAAAAAGGTTTCTCTTTTTCTTTATCGTGTCCGGACCATTAAATTAAAGATTTTTTGCCCAGTATTGGGCTACGTCAAATCCTTTTTTATTTGCAAGCCATAAATCCTCGAGGGTGCATTTCTGGGGGCAGTCCCTGCATGACAGGAGATGTCCCATATCTTGTACCTCTCCACAGCCACAAGGCAGTCCCTGCATGACAGGAGATGTCCCATATCTTGTACCTCTCCACAGCCACAAGGCAGTCCTTGCATGACAGGAGATGTCCCATATCTTGTACCTCTCCACAGCCACAAGGCAGTCCCTGCATGACAGGAGATGTCCCATGTCTTGTACCTCTCCACAGCCACAAGGCAGTCCCTGCATGACAGGAGATGTCCCATATCTTGTACCTCTCCACAGCCACAAGGCAGTCCCTGCATGACAGGAGATGTCCCATATCTTGTACCTCTCCACAGCCACAAGGCAGTCCCTGCATGACAGGAGATGTCCCATTACCTTGTACCTCTCCACAGCCACAAGGCAGTCCCTGCATGACAGGAGATGTCCCATGTCTTGTACCTCTCCACAGCCACAAGGCAGTCCCTGCATGACAGGAGATGTCCCATATCTTGTACCTCTCCACAGCCACAAGGCAGTCCCTGCATGACAGGAGATGTCCCATATCTTGTACCTCTCCACAGCCACAAGGCAGTCCCTGCATGACAGGAGATGTCCCATATCTTGTACCTCTCCACAGCCACAAGGCAGTCCCTGCATGACAGGAGATGTCCCATATCTTGTACCTCTCCACAGCCACAAGGCAGTCCCTGCATGACAGGAGATGTCCCATATCTTGTACCTCTCCACAGCCACAAGGCAGTCCCTGCATGACAGGAGATGTCCCATATCTTGTACCTCTCCACAGCCACAAGGCAGTCCTGCATGGCAGGAATGTCCCATATCTTGTACCTCTCCACAGCCACAAGGCAGTCCCTGCATGACAGGAGATGTCCCATGTCTTGTACCTCTCCACAGCCACAAGGCAGTCCCTGCATGACAGGAGATGTCCCATGTCTTGTACCTCTCCACAGCCACAAGGCAGTCCCTGCATGACAGGAGATGTCCCATATCTTGTACCTCTCCACAGCCACAAGGCAGTCCCTGCATGACAGGAGATGTCCCATATCTTGTACCTCTCCACAGCCACAAGGCAGTCCCTGCATGACAGGAGATGTCCCATATCTTGTACCTCTCCACAGCCACAAGGCAGTCCCTGCTTGACAGGACATGTCCCATATCTTGTACCTCTCCACAGCCACAAGGCAGTCCCTGCATGACAGGAGATGTCCCATATCTTGTACCTCTCCACAGCCACAAGGCAGTCCCTGCATGACAGGAGATGTCCCATATCTTGTACCTCTCCACAGCCACAAGGCAGTCCCTGCATGACAGGAGATGTCCCATATCTTGTACCTCTCCACAGCCACAATACAGGTCGTCGGAGTTTGTTTTGCCCCATTTCACCACATTTGTTTTTACTGGTGCCACCCCTGTTCTAATGCGGTTAAGAGATTTCCAAGTATTGAAATCAAGGAGGTGGCTACCAGGGCAAATCTGGGTAAGGGGGAAGTCTTCAGGTGGTTCAACTTGCACTGTTCCGAGGAAGCTATTCCGCGATTTTAATCTTCTCTGTGGTGTTCTGGCTCCGTAGAGTGCGTGTCGCTCGTCGACAGTTTGCTTGATCTTCTCTGTGTGTTCCGCTGCCTTCCGACGAGATGTAGGAGCTGCGAAGCCTGCCGCTCTTTTTCTGCCTGCTTGAAAAGGTGAGCCCCTGAAGATGAACCATAAATTTGTTCGAAACATATCGGGCGCTTTTTAATAAAAACTGTGTTGAATAGCATAAACAGTGTACATTTGTCGGAGTAAGATTTATTATAATTTATTAATCTTACTACTTAGGTACTTCTTGGCTGTAAGGCCCTCTGAGAGCCTTGGCCTTCTTAATTTCGGACACCCATTCTTATCTGTCCACAGCCTACTGTCGCCACCTTTTAACCTTCATCTCCCGTAGATCTTTTTCGCCATATTCCAACCATCTCAATCTAGATCTTCCTGTTCTCCTTCTTCCCTCCAGTTTACTCTCAAATATTTTATTAACTACTCTTCCATGATCTGTTCTTCCTAGATGTTATAACCATTCCAAGCTTTTCTTTTCAACGTCTGCTGCTATGTCTAAATCTTTATATAGCTTATGCAATTCCAGGTTAGTTCGTATTGTGTATATTCCTTGTTCTACCAATGGTCCATATATCGTCCTTAATATTTACCTCTCCATGTATTCAGTCTTTTCATATCCATCATTGTCACAGGCCACGTTTCGCTTCCATACATTACAACTGGTTTAACCATTGTTGTTATATATTTTGCGGTTGGTATTTGTGATGGACAAAGTGGCACTGTGACAGGTCATTATCCGCGTGCTTCTGCTTTCCCCTGTCAGTATCATTCCACCATTGCTCCGGAGTCATCTTCATCTTAATACTAATCCTTATCATAAGGACAAGCGGGCGAATGCTGTTTGGGATGGCGGGGAGATTTGGTCACGTGCTTTCAATTCGTTTTTCTCAGTCTAAAGAGTGACACTATCAACTGCGTATTAATTTCAGTGCTAGCAATGTTACGGTGTATAAATACGTTACGTGACAGCGATACAAAGGATAAAAGTTTTAAAGATTTCTAAAATGTTTAGCGAGATAAACGTATAAAAAAGGGCCACAAAATTTTCAGTGGACTATCGTCATGTCTATAAAGTGATGAGGCATGTAGTAAGATATAATTTATGAGATGTAAAGTTTTCTCCAGCGATGAGGGTTTATAGTGTGCGTCCCTGGCTATTGCACCGTGTAGTAGAGGAACATACTGTCTCTATCTGCAGGGTGGCTTACTTCTACCCTGAAGACGGACCCAACTTTTTGTTCCGAAATGTTGGTACCCACCTACGAGGCTGCACATAGTCGTAAACCAGAAGGCCACAATGTCAGTGAACAGCTGTGCATCGGCTTTCCCAACTCCTAAATCATTTGTTGGAATTTAACAAAATTCTGTACAGACAGCGTATTTATAATGTTAGTGGTCGAATTGAATTGTATTTAAACTTCAGCTTCTTGCTTTCCGTTTGTTATTTTCTGTATAAAATACGTAAAATTCACCACCATTTTTAACACAGCTGATTTATTTAAAACTTTCTGTACGAGATTTATACAGGAGTTTAAAAATTGGCCTTGTTAAGATTTTGTACATCTTGTATAGAAGGTTTGAAATGGATCAGCTGTGTTAAGAAGGATACTGAATGTTATTTATTTTTACAAATTGAATTCTTCTAGTCGTGTTCGTTTCTCCGTGACTGTATCACACAGAGATCAGGGACTGACGCTTTTCCAGTCTCATTTACATATGTTCGTGGCTGGTAATCTCCTTTCAAATGTTGTTTTGCTTCGGGAGAGATAACACGGAACGTGTAGTGGCAGCACTGCTCCCGTGGAGTTGAAAGTGCAGTTCTGTTCGTTCAGTTGTGGGGTGAGGTTGTGTTCGTCGTCAGACCAGGTAATATTCTACGTTTTGTCGTGTAAGGTGGACAGTTTGGAGTCCAAAATGATCTCCATTTAACACTAACAGTGTTTATAATTGTCCAGATGACCGTGTAAGTATTACAGTTACGTTTCTACGCAATACAACGATCTGTTTCTGACAGAGCGTAAAAATTCGCTGTACCAGTTGCCTAGAAAAGCGTATCCCCACGAGAACCATACCAACGTGTTCCAAAACTGTCATATTTGTCTTCAGTGTCGTGTTTGGTTTGCAGTCATTGTTCGAGAGTGTGAAGGAAACCCAGAATGACACCTGTTTCTTTAATCACTGTGAAATTACGAAAATTCCGATCTTGTTATATTGTATTTTTGCGTTGTGATGTTTTGTCCCAGCGAGATGCTGAAGATGCATTTTCTGTTAACGTATTCTTAAACATACTCAAATACTTGGGTTCAAAATTTACCCTCAGGACCCTCTTTTCAGACACACTCGTGTTGTTCGTTTTTGCGAGGGAGGCGTGTTTCACACAGATATGAAACAACAGGCAAGGTAAAGGTGTCTGTGTACATGCCAAGAAGGCGTATGGTGGAGTGAAAGTATTACTCCATCTATTCACTGTATGTTGGTGAGTGGTCAGCCTAAGACCCTGGCCGCTTTACCCCCCCCCCCCCCCCCCGGGCTGGACCGTTTGCAGTAGAGAACAATCTTTTGCCCTTACCGGGAATCGAAACACGATTCCGCGGTTGTGCAGCCCGTAGCGTGGTCACTGTAGCCCCGGCTCGCACAAACCTAGGCAAAAGTATAAATTCATATATTTTAAGTCTTACGTTTTTGGGTGGCAGCAAGCATTTGCCGAGTCTGAGCAGCCCTTAATGTGTTCGTGAATGCAGACTGGCATTGCCGTTCGAAAGTATCTCAACATTGCTGTATTTTCCTTATCTTTTGACTTTAACCTGCATTCTGGAGACGATACAGAAACATCGTGGCCTATGTATGTTTTTTTGGCATTACTGCGTAAAGTGGAAATATTTCGATCTTCGATGCGTGTCTTTGCTTAAAACGACTTTAAACTGGGCACATACGACTTCAGACGGTGTTTGTTGTCACGTTAGTAACAGACATCACAACAAATCGACGTGTTTTACTGTTGTACAGGATGTTCTATGAATTTGTCAGCACTGCACGATCTTATTTCTGAGACCGTTCCCTGTCAAACATGTCAAATGAACATGGGTGAGATTCTGAGTGGTGATTGGGCTTTGGACATTTGCAGTTCGAAAATGATTTACACACGACTAAGCTGTTTGTGCAGTTCATTTTGTAATAGATTTTCGAAGTAGGCAACATCAGCCTGGATACACATTATGACTTGTTTTCTTATATAGCTCAGTCAGCATAGTTACTGGGCTACGATGTTGATATCTGTGTACTCAAAACTCCCGATTTCTGACAGGAGAAACAGGTATTTATCTTCCACAAAGCGGCCAGACCTATGGGATCCACAAAGCCTCCTATCTAATGGGTTCCTGGGGAAAACGGCCAGAGCATGAGGCTGACCAGTCACTTCTATTTAGTGCCGAGGTTAAGGATGCGTGGAGATATACCTCCATTCCCCCCATACAATCTCACGGCGTTGTGTTTACTTTTATGTATAGTCGTAACAAGAACTGAAGGGCCACGCGTCTTGCAACATCCGAAATTCGACGATGCAGTTATCTCTTATGTCCGCCTTGTTTTCACGCACCATTGCTCTTATTGCGCCAGTATCACCCTGTAGAGTGCGTCCCTGGAAACTCGAACAGCTGGTCGAAGTAAGAAGTCCTTGAAAACACGTGGTTGTATTAATGTGGAAATATGACAGTGTGTCACGTGACATTGAACTTCAGTTGCTTTTCCTCGATATCTAAAAGTAAATGACAGGTTAGTACCCCCATCATCGCCTTTGTCTTAATCGTTAACCGTTCATTTGAGTCTACGCTGTGAAGCTGTGGCCACAAAAGGAAGTCCCATGGTGGCGGTGACGAACTCGAAGCGTCCGCCTTGCGTGTGTACTGTTCCGTCGTAGAGCCGGAAGCCCTTGTCGCTAGCGAAGGTAACCACACGGTTATCACTGTTAACATCCGTGGAGGGTAAAGCGGGGCAATCAAGGTGGCTGGTCCTTGGGTAGCCTTTCCTTGGCGTCGGCATGCAACGGCACTGGCGCCAGCGTCCTCGCCTTCCGCGGGACATCTTCCCGCACCGCTTCCAGAGTGCTGTAACTAACGAAGCTAAAACAGTGTGTCATTATTCCTTCTCTGCTTTGTATTACGGACATGTCTAGCATCTCCCTGTAGGCCGCGATAGCTCAATCGGTATAGCGACTCACTACGGGCTGGACGGTCCGGGGATCGAATACCGGTGGGGGCGAGATTTTTTCGCAGCCGTTCAGACCGGCCCTGGGACCCACCCAGCCTCCTGTACAATGGATACCGGGTCATTCCCCGGGGGTAAAGCGGCCGGGGCGTGGAGTTGACCACCCACCCCCATCTAGCGCTGAGGTTAAAGAAAGAGGAGAGCTATACCTCTACTCCCCCTCTGGGCCTTCATGGCCTGTTTAGGGAGAACTTTACTTTTGCGTAGCATGTCCGTCGGTCCCGCCTACCCGACGTGATTTCGTGGTTTTACTCAGTCTCACGGCCGGTTCTTCCTACGTCATCACTGGCACCTCGTTAGGTGATTTACTTGTCGTTCGTGGTACCAGGGTGCGTCCGTGTTTATCGTCTGTTATTGTTTTGGTTTTCATTTCGTGGTTTGTGCATTTGTGTTCACATCCGTCGAAAGCAAATCCTGAATGACTGCAATTTCGCCCTCGAGATGTCTGACTGGAGCTTGGTGCTCATTTGTTTGGTGTTCAGGGGAAACTGTTAGACCCAGGCTGTAGGAAGTAGTAGGAGGCTGAAGAAAGCTACGTGATGAGGAACTTGTTGGTTTAGTGATCTGTATTCCGCGCCAGATAACGCTCTAGAATGTTAGATGAGACAGTGTTTGTTGATTAATGCATTAGACAGGGCGTGGAGGGAAATGGTCGTGGTTTACTTTGTGATATTATCCTAACAGCTTTCCGGAAGAACTGAAAAAAAATCACGCAAATCCTTAGTCACGATGATCTGTCTTCAGACCTGATTTTTATGCCGAAACTTGTCGACTGCACATTACATGTGGCTCTGAATCATGCACGTTTACTGGAATCTCCAGCCTATCTACACCGCATGATCCTTCACCAGTCGATGGCAAGTCATAAGCATCACCTCTTGAGCAAACTTGCTGTGCCATGGCCCTCGTGAGAAGCTGATAGTAGCGCACCTAGTCAAGATTTTCCCTGCCTTCTGTGGGACTTGGAGGTTCACAAGAATACAGCCGCCCCCCCCCCTCTGTATAACGTTTCGTACCATGCAGAACACTGCTGTGTGGGATGTGACGTCATGTGGCCTTCGGCTCTAACTGCTGTTTCCGTCTTCATGTTAGCAGAGCCTTCTCGTAATTTCAGGCTTCCACCGCGGTGTAAATGAGATATTCGTTCTTCTGGGATGTCACGCAGCGTAGATTGGTAGTTACCGACGTTTCGGGGACAAACTATCAGTTCCATCTTCAAGGGACCGATAGATTGTCCCGAAACGTCGGCAACTACCAGTCTACGCAGCGTAACACACCGGAAGATCTGAAGAGTATTATCCATAGTAAACACCATGAAAACGTCATATCCCACGTTTTCGTTAGGTCCACCAGATGCCAAGCTCGACGGCCACCCCCGGTAGGTCGTCCCGACTGCTTAGTCGACGTGTTCGCAGCTGCCGTTGACAACCTGAGGGCGCACGGCGAGGTGTTACAAGTGAATGCTAATCCGAGGTGCGTCCTTGACATTAGCCGATAATAGGTAGGGGCTTAACCACTGCAAATTATTTTGTTTGTTTGTGCAGTATAAAACGTGTGTGAGCTGTACGACGGTGATTGGTCACCTGAGATGTGACCCCGTATAATTTATTTCCGACGTTTCAGAGGAACCTGCTGGCTCCGTCAAAGTGGTGGAGGCAGCAGGTTTCTATGAAATGTTGGCATATATCAATCCAACTACACTGCGTCACATCCCAGAAGATAGTAATTACAAACATAAGAAATACTGGAGGTTGTGTTATTCTGTAGTGTTGAAATTACCGTGACGTTTCGATGTATTAAATGTTGTGGGCTGTTTAACGACACCATCACCATTGTGGACTAAATGCTGTTGACTAATGAGTAGGAAAAGATGTGGAAGCAATCTATCGTCGGCAAGCCTACTATTCCGGCCTCGAGGGACTGAGGAAGACCGTGGAGATCTTCAGATATGATAGTCGATGTCCCAGCCGAGATTCGAACTGTATACTTCCCAGTTACGCTTCATAAGCGTTATCACTTGAGACAGCTAGCTGGATGATGTAGGCTTGCGCGAGTCCAGGAGTGCACAGTTGCACAAAGTTATCGCCCAGTAGTGTAGTCTCGATGTTCGTGAACCTCGAAGTTTGGCATTTCGACCTTTCGTGATTACACATTTTAACCTTTGGTGTCCTAAGGGACCACATGCTGGTCTCAAAACATAATGGCGAAATGCCTAGCGTGTCGTATGCTGGTCTCTGTGTTTGCGTGGTAGAAATTTTAATGTCCGTTGTAAGTCAGAAAAATTCGTGCCGTTATGAGATAAATTGGCATTACTAATTATTGTTTATTACACGGAAAGTGGAATATATTTTAAGATAAAATAGGAGTTTAAATCCGTCTCCTAAAGGTTTTCGACCTTTCGTGACTGGTTCCGACGAATCGGGATGAGACGACGCGGCTGGCGAGTCGGCTTTCCCCACTCCTGTTATTGTGCAGATCATCCTCATCTCATTCAAGCTTCTCATTAATCGAATCATTTAATGTATTGCATGCTTCCAAAAAGTTGTGTATTTTCTTGAAAGTAAGCTTTCTTGCGTTTTTTGCTTTTTACGGTGATTGTATTTTTTTTATTACGGTATTCTATAAATTCTTACGGAAAAAAACAGACTTTTACATTGAAAATGGTTTCCAGTGTTCGTGACGGATTTTTTATCGACTCCAGTTAATCACGAACATCGATATTCTGCTGTACTGTAGAACGATGCGTCCCGTTTGGCTGGCCCTGACCATGTCATCAGTGCCGGTGACTTTGTGCAACCCCGTGTTTAGTGATGACCTTGGGGATAGGAGCAGTTGTCCTACTAACACGGAAAGAAATCGCCGTAACAATACGTGAGAGACCCGAACAGCACAGACGGTGAACAAAAATATGTAGGTGCGTCGCCTGCTGCGTGTTAGATCGAGGTGAGTGGTCAGCCTCACGTTCTGGCCTCTTTATTCCCCGGGAAAGAACCCCGGTATCCGTTGAATAGGAGGACCGGTGTGTCCCAGAGCCGGTATGGACTTCTGGAGAAGAGAAAAATATTTTAACCCTCCCGAGAACCGACGCTGTTCCTCGGACCGCCACCTGTTAGTGTAGTCACTATACTGACTGAGCTATTCCTTGTTTGCAGTCTACTTTCGTAACGCAGTTGCATTGTAGACCCAAGCGTTGTTTGGTAGCATCCTTTCTCTTTTTCTTCAGCAGGTAAGGTAAAGGTAAAGCAATCCCATTACAGGCCTGGGCAGGACCTTAGGGTTCCAGGAGGTTGAGGCTCCCAGATTTCTAGACAATCGGCACATGAAGGTGGTAAGGTTGTCAGCCATACGCACAGGCCGCCTTTAACCCCCAGGAAATATTCCTGGTACTCATTTCTGTTAGAGGCTCAGTCGATCCCAGGGCCATAGTGTGACAGGGAAATCATTTGTAAAGTTCCGTGTCACGTTTGACTGTGTGAATAGGCCTTGTCAAGCGGTCCTCACATTCTGGGTACCGAACCCTAGGGAATAGCCCCTGGTATCAATTCCGTAGGGCGTTGTGGATGAAAAATTACGGGGAAAACATATTAAAGAACGGTATTATGGCTTTGTGGGGCGTGACGCCGTGTTGTTTGGTAGATGCGTCCTGACTGCCCTCGCCTTACGACCTGAAGATGGAGGCAGCGGTGTCTGAAAGATTGATACCTGTTGACAAAAGTGCACGGCGTCGTATTGCAGAAGCCTCTTAGCTTGATACTCGTCACCGTGAGGACCTCGGATCTCTTGATAATTGCGTTCAGAAGGGGTTAGCGTATTCCGAATTATGTTTAGAGAGGTTTAGGGTATCCTAATTGCGTTAAAGGAGGGTTAGTATATTCTGAATATCCGTGAAGTTGTGCTCAGATACCTGCGTGCTCCGCACACACAGCTCCCTGCACAGTGTTGCCTTCTGTTGTGTTGTGCCTCATCTCGCTGAGAGCCGCTGGTTATGCTGCACCTGTTTATAACAGTCGCACTTTGCAGGGTCATTACGACCTGCAGAAGAGCAGCATTCTTTTGCACAGATGCGATTGCAGACAAGCGTGGTAAAGTGTTGTGTGAATCCCAGTAGTTTCGGAACGTGTGTTTGTTACTGTACACAACTCAGGGTTGAAACTGGAGACAGCTTTAGCCAGCTCTCCCTGTAGAAGGAGAACATGCACACTGATATTTTTTTCAAAATCATATTCTAGAATTTTGAAATCTTCGTATTATCAAAAGTATTAGTGTGTTTTTCAGACATCGTCTTGTCGATCGGAGGAACCATGCGTTCGATTCTGTGCGGGAGCAGAGGTTCTGCGTTCGAAACCGTGCGAGAGCAGAGGTTCTGCTTTCGATTCCGTGCGGGAGCAGAGGTTCTGCGTTCGATTCCGTGCGGGAGCAGAAGTTCTGCGTTCGAAACCGTGCGAGAGCAGAGGTTCTGCGTTCGATTCCGTGCGGGAGCAGAGGTTCTGCGTTCGATTCCGTGCGGGAACAGAGGTTCTGCGTTCGATTCCGTGCGGGAGCAGAGGTTCTGCGTTCGATTCCGTGCGGGAGCAGAGGCTCTTCTCACCACCAAAGCATCCAGGAATCCATTCAGTATCCTGCCGCTGGGGGTAAATCTGCCAGAACGTAAAGCTGGGTACTCCATTAAGTGTGAAAGGTTAATAATGCGTGGAACTATACACCCACTCCCCCACGCTCCATGGCGTGATGCTTCATTAAGTGCAGTGACAGTTTGCTTCTTTTTATGTATATTATAAAATTCTGTCCTAATATTAAACGCTGTATACAGTTAGCTGTTACGTTTTCTTAACACTGTCCCGTGTTTGGCAGTGTCTGAATACACAAGTAGACGTTCCTGTAATTACCGGCCCTGTGTTCTTGTTGTCCTTGTGCGGTCGAGAATACAATTGTGTGCGCTGCGGGGACGGGGACGCTGTCGTAATTAACGGCGTAGTGATGCAGTTCCGTAACGTGTATAGTCGGTTGTCTAATTTTGGATGTTCGGGTGAAGTGGTAGTCAGTTTCTACAGAGTTCAAATTTGTACGAGTTATAAATCCTGAGCCAGTTCACCCAATAACACGCAAAGTCTAGACGGACATACTGCAAGGCATGTCACGGACTCTTAAGAGTCTCCAGGAGCGTGCAGGCATACCCCGCACTTACGACAGGTTAGGTTCCAGATGACTGTTGTAACTCGAAAATCGTCGCAACTCGAAGCAATGCATTTTTTTTTTCACTTATCGATGCATGTACTCTTCATAAGTAGTACAGTCATCAAGGACCAAACGCTTTCGTGCTGGTGATTTAGAAGGACTTTTTGAAACAGCAATAGAAGGAGCAAGGCTTTGGGTAGAAGTTGATGGTCGAGCAGGAGTTTCAGTGGGTGCTGGTCTTTTTTTGAAGTACCTGTCTAAAGAGTTTTGCATGCTAGACTGCCCTTTTTTTCTCTCTATAAACTTCTGTATAACAGGCATAAAGCTTTACAATGCCACAATTAACTTTAGAGCTTCTTTCAAAATTCCTATCCTGCTTATGTTTTTTTTTAAATTGTAATCACAACAAAAACAGTAAAATAAAGTTGTAATGTAAACAGTCTAATAATATTCCCTTAATCACAGAGCGTATGACAGAGATGCAAAACGAAACGTGTTTGTAAGCGAACTGACAAAGCGACGCCAAGTGGTGGGAGCCGATGCGAACGGTAGCGTCATGTCGCTAAGGTGTCGGTAACTGCGAAGCAAGCGCCTCAAGTTCGGGGGCATGGTGGCAATTGAAAAGCGTCGTAAGTCGAGGTGTCGTAAGTCGGGGTATGCCTGTAGTGCACTCTAGGGAGGAAGTGGAAATGGTTATTCGTGAAGGCAAGAGAATGATTTTCCGCGACGGCGCTTTTACGTTCGTGCCAAGATGGGACAGATGCATCAATGTGCTGGGGGATTATGCTGGAATATAACAATAACTGAGGGGAATAAATGAACTACATTTAAAGTTGTAATGACTTAGCATTTCATTTTTCAGGCCTGATCAGACTGTTATGTGAGGCCGGAAACTTCGGCAAAATTTTGTGTGCATGCGGCAGCATGAAATTCGATACACAAAATGAAGAATGTGACAGTTCTTATGTGACGCTTGGCTCTTTTTTTGCTTGCAGGCAGACACCCGGTCCGTCACTGCTCGGGACGTGGCAGTAACCGTGTCCCCCCTCCGTACTAAATAACACAAACATTGCTGACTGCGTGCTAGCCACCTTCTCCATGCACTAAGCCTGGACATGGCTCTGCTCCGCCTCCAGGTAATCAAGTTAAAGTGTTTTTGTCATGTGGAACACAGCAGCTGTAAACCCAAACTCGATTTCAAGAATGCAGTGACCCACACTACAGTGATCTGAAAGAAAGTTGTAGGTTGTTATGATGTTGGCTTGATATTCTTATATAATTATGGTCTTTATAAATAACTGATTGTTTGTGTGACATTTGTGACCGTGGTGATTAAAATGTTGTGGAATGTGACACCGTGTAGTTTAGTAGACACGCAGCAACTGCAGTCTCAGGTTCAGGACCTCTTCTTCCCTGAAGACAGAGGCAGCATGTTCCTCTGTAATATTGGCGTGTATCTACCAAACTGCACAGCATCATATCCCCCAATAATGTAATCTCCATTTGTTAACAATCCTGGCCTACAAGACCATAATGGACATATTTGTCACTGTCAGGTGCTCAGCTGGCCAAGAAATTCCCTGTTTTTGGTTCTGGTGATTCGTCGTAGTAATGTACCATCTGTGAGAGGTTTCGTGGCAAGTGTAATGGTCTTCACTCTTCTGGTATGTTACGCAATTAAGTTGGCTACCGACATTTTGAGACAACATATCAATCTCCCATCTTCAAGGGTCAAGCAGTCCAAGAAGATTGAACTTTTTGGTGTCAGTCACTACTACCAATGTATACTGTGTAACATCCCAGAAGAGCAAAGACCTGAGCTACACCGTGACAGAAGCCTGAAATCTTGCAAGGTGAAATGCATTTAGAACCAGGGCCAGTGGTGCAGGGCAGGCAAACCAGGTGGCCTCCCTGGGTGGGGGCTGATATGACTTTAGGTGTTTGATGAGACCCTTTTCTCCTCCACTTTTCTAAATGAAAATTGATTTCTGTTGCTGTTCTGTGCCTAAAGTGACTGTCCATTAGCATTATTTAAACACATTACATAACACTCTAAATAAGACTGTTTTAAGACTTATGATGCCAGTGACCTTTTTTTTTTGTCCCTGTGTGTGTGGGAATTTCAGTTGTGATGAAGTTTTGAGAAACTTTGCTGATTTTAACTTTATGAGGATGCAGAATTTGTCATTTTTTGGAATGGCATTTAAGGTTATGCTGTTTGTGTTCGGAATGTATCAGAAATTGTGATGATCTCCGCCAGCTATTTGTGTGAGTCGTGTAATGGAAGGTTGTATTTTACGAACACTGTTTGTTGGACCCCAGTGTTCTTGTCCAGAAGTGGACTGATTCTGGTGCAGAGGGTGGGGTTGGGCACCATTCACCTTAGACCACAGAGTTTGCAGCAGATTGGGTACCAATTGCATCTTGACACAACTGACCTCCCAAGAGTACTGAACCACATTTACTCACCTTGAAAGCTTCATATCTTATATGTGGTAGGTTGTCACTGTGTGTTAAAGTCTGTTATTGCATTTACCATGGCTGAATGTTTTACATAATTAAGAAATTTCAGGTAAAATTGCATACACACCATAACAGTGCATTATGTTAACAAATGTTTTGATTTTTGTATATGTATGTGGTTAATCTAACAATGCTGTCAGTAGCTCAGAATCTCTAGTGTTGATTGGTAGGAAAGGCAGCAAAAGGAATTAGCTATGACATAATATGAGCTCATGTTCAGGCAGTTGCTTGGACAGGTAGAGTGGAACCTCAGTATTTGAATCTGGACGTGATGTTCAGACGTTCACTTCCATTTGAAGTACTGTTCTGGCGTAAGTAGATAAGGCCTGAAGTAGTAAATATACACCAGATTGCAGATATGGGCTCATGTGAATCTTTTGTGTGTTCAGCCCAATTAGCAACTGTCAGCTGTAGTACAGTACCTGTCAGAGAACTGCAATACAATGTATTCTTGCTTACCCACTTTGTGCTGGGTTAGTAATTTGCAAAGGTAACGTATATAACAGTTAAGGGCACACCAACCAACCAACTCCATGGAACAGACTTATTCTAGAGAAGCTACTAGTTACTCAGCTAGTCAGATTCCACATGGTGTATTGTACCCGAAGGTTCATGACCATGTTCATATAAGTCCACCACTGGTCCTTGCCTGAGCCAGATAAATGCAGCCCACAACCTTCCATCCTGTTTCTTCAAGACCAATATTAATATTGTCCTCCCTTCTATGCCTAGGTCTTCCAGGTGGTCTCTTTCCTTCAAAAGGTACACATTTGGTCAAAACGGATGAAAAGCAGATATGCGGTGTTTGTACCGGTTCTGTAAATTACTGATAGTATACTGCTGTGGTCAGTGCCTCGGGTTGTGTTCTGTTTGACTTTCCTGGACCCTAATAGTGGTGCAGGAGCCCATTTCTGTGGTGAGTGGCACTTCCTGGGATGGTGTGGAGGTCTGTTGATTTTGCCTTTGTTAGAGGTGAATGATGGGAGAGTCACTCAGGAATCCTGACTTGGTCTGTAGGAGATCTGAGGTTTTTATGGCAGACTGAAGGTTGACATTGACGTAGTCTGCTGGGTAGTGAGGTTAGGTACCAACGTTTTGGAATAACATACTGCCTCCATCTTCAGTTTAGAAGGTGCAGGCAGTCATCCAGACATAGATACCTACCAGACTATACCGTGTCATAACCGAGAATTTGACACATGACCTGGTTGGTTTCAAACATGAGACATTTGTGTAGAAGGTTTGCACCAGTCGCTACAGCTCTTGATCCCTGGAAGGATAACATTAAAACTTTAATGTAAATAGTGAAAGTATGGACAGGGTGGAAGTGATTTCAGGTAGGATATGTTGGTGAGCCTGTGAACACGATGAAGGAATTCCTGGACCAATATACTCGTGGAATATTCCGTAGAATAGAATTCATTACTTCAGAAGTTGGTTAATTATGTGTTTAGCTACTTAGCTTGTAAACTTGTTTTGTTGTTATTGTCTGTCTGGTGTTTGTAGTCCCTAAAGTTTGTTTTGAGTGATCTGAAGTGTACAGTAATTGCTAAAGCAGTGATATCACCTTGTGAAACTGAATGCTGTTGAGGGCAGGTGAAAGTTCTGTTGCTTTCTGGCTGCTGCCTGCACACAACTTTGACTGCATTGTTCTTTTTACACCAATTATTTGTTGATCGTGAAAATCAGAACACGCTTTCGTTCAATAATAACTTTTTGGGTTTGTTTTCTTTTCAATTTGATGTAAGTTTATTGGCTTTAAACCATTTATTCAAGCTACCAGAAACTTTGCGTATGCGGTTGTGGAAGTAGCAAAGAGCTCGCCACTGGACCTTATGCTGAGTTACTTCAATACCAGTTGTTCCTTTTAAGATTGTGTAGTTCTCTTTGTCATCCTCTTCCTTTATCTTCTCTAAGAATATTATTCCTCAGTAGCTCCCTCAGCACTGTGTCCTCAGATGCTCAATCTGCTAAGGATTACTGGGTTTCCGAAAATTGTTCCGTACTTATTATTTAACAATGAGTACAGTATTTCAGAAACTGGATTTGTTCTCATATTCAGGGAAAGGGTGGAAAGGTACTTATTTACATGGGTCCAACCAAAAGGGATGTTCTCAATCATAGGAAGTCTGTCAGCTGACTACATCTGTATAGGCACCTGTGATATGAGAGAATGGACTGATTTCAGAAGCTTAGTAATTTTAAGTGTAATATACCACCATCATACCTGTTTAGAATTGTCTCTTAGTCTTTGTATTTTATTTGTGGTCAGGTGCCAAGCTCCACACCAATAAACACACAGCTATAGTTTTGTATATTTTAATGTGTACATTTCTGGATAAGAGACAACTGAATGATGCTGTAAAGATGGTACATATTCTTCAGTAATGTACCAGGTTGTGTTCTGAAGTGTACCGGTTCACCTTTTTAGCCTACCCCAGTTTGTCTTATGAAGTGACTGTCATTACACATGTATGGAGTGTACCATACGGTGTTGAGTCGTGGTGGTGTGATGGCTTGGATCCTCAGGTAGGAGAATGGGTGAGACAAGACCAGGGATTAAACCCATGAGAAAATCTGTGGCGGCCCAGCAACAACAGCAGCAACATTATCACAAGAGGGAGGTAGCTCAAGCACAGGTCCATCCGGTTCCTGGAGCTGAAGTTCTGGAACTGCAGGAGTATGTTGCCTTGGGCGACAGTGGTGATCTTGAGGCAACTGCACCAAGGTCCCCCCAGTTCAAGCTGACCGCCAGAACTCGGGAGGCTCACCCGACAACCCGGCGGAGGAAGGTTAGTGATGAAACGAAGGAAGAAATTCAGGAGGAAGACGAAGCCACTCTCAGGGAGTTGCTTGTGAGGTATGTAACATGCCTCTGCCACACAAAGACGTTCTGACGTGCTCACACTGCACTTCCAAAAGTAAGGTCATCTGACACTCATCATTTCGGTTCCAGCTGGATACATTTTGTACCACACTCTGACTTCAGTGTTTTTCATATTTTGCAACTTGCCTCAAGTGTTAACGCTTCTCACTCATATTTTGGAGATACCTGGTTCAAATCTAGTCGAAGACAGAGACCAAGGTTTTTTGTTGTTTTCCTCAGTTCCTTCAGGAAGATGAGGTGATGCTGCTTTAATTAGGCCAAGACCACATCCTTTCACCCCTTTTCCTTTTAATGCTCACTATTTTATAATAATTCAGCAGTATATCATAACTTCAAGATTAGATTTCTGACTTCATGCTGAGTCAAAATGTGATAACATTGTCCAGTTCGCAACCATTACAAAGGTACAGGACTTTGAATTTTCTGCTCGCTGGTAACCTTCAGCAGACTCCATGGTGGCTGCATACAACGGCTGACAGGTGATATGTACACTGACTTTTTGAAAAGTGAACTGCCAGCGCTCTTAGAAGACATTTCTCTCCCCACACATGTCGTCAGAAGTACTACCAACATGTTGAGGCACCCACCCGTTTCTGTAGGCACGCTGAAACGGGACAGACTGCATATCCAGGCCGAAGGTGGCCATTTTGAACACTTGTTAAGACACTTTCACAGTGTGACATTGTTTGAACTAAACATAAGCATGTCTTCCACTAACTTTTGTGTATTTTCATGCTCACCTGTCCTTATTCATTTGCATTTCAAAGTCCTGTAGCTTTGTAATGGTTGCAAATCAGACCCACGTTGATGTGACATCTTTGACTCTGTATGAGGTCAGGAATCTAATCCTGAAGTTATGGTATAAAGTCACTGGACATTCTATATAGTGCTGAGTTACTGATTGCATTGTTGAATAAAGTAAGAAAATGAACAGTGTTTATCAGTAACATACTATGTAACACACTGATATTGTGTTAGGGGCTCAGGAGAAATGTGTGTGCCCACGTATAGTTCCACAGATTCGGCAGCATGGCCACCTCATTCTCTCTTCTAAATGACGTACTGTTCTTCCCTGTACACCCATAAGCCAGCTGAGTGGTCACCACTATCAGTCTGCTTACAAAAACTGCACTTAAAACATGAAATGTGAATTTGTTTTGTAAATATTGAAAAATTAAATTTTCAGAATTATGTATTAAATAGGCATTGTATTGCCCTTGAGGGTTAGATCATGTAGAGTCTAACTCTGAAACCTGGTCCAGTGCATTGAACACCAGCCACAAAAACTAAAGTGTTATCAAATATTAACTATCTAACTCCATGGAACAGAATCCTTATTGACAAGCCAATAGTCACATTTGCTCAAGAGACCTTCATGTTACCTAACTGTAAATTACAGTGTTCACAAGAGTGCAACACTCTTGCATATTCTGTGTCAAAGGAAAGCAGACCACACCCTCATGTTCTGTTTCTTTTAAGATTCATTTTGATATTTTCATCCCACCTGTGCCTAGATCTTCCAAGTAGTCTCTTTCCTTCAAGTTTTCTCACCAATATTCTGTATGCGTTTCTTACTTGTCAGCACCCTATCCATCTTATTCTCATTTTATCGCCCTAATAACATTTGCTGATGATTACAAATTTGGAAGCTTCTTATTATTCAATTTCCTCCTTCCTGTTACCCCCCCCCCCCCCCCCCCACCACGCCACACCCACCTGGTCTTGGCACTGAATATTCTTCTCAACAGCCCCTTCTCAGACTCATCAGTCTGAATTATTCCCCAAATGTGAGAGTCTGACTTTCACACCACTATAAAGTAACATATTAAGATATAGACATAAGCGTAAAGATTTTGTATCACAACGTTGTAACTAAAGAGACATACAGACATAGGGGTTAGAGATTAGTGCACTAATGGACCCAGCAGAGTAGTTTTCATATTTTTATTCTTTTTCTGTCTTATGATGGATGCAGAGATGATACATTATGTTTAACAAATGAGATCATAGAGAAAGTTAGTGTTAAATTCACATAAAATTATGTGTTTGTAAATTTTGAATGCTGTATTTTAAGGCAAGGGTCACTAAACACATTGCCGTAGAAGTAATGCTGTATATTCCTCTTTGGGCTGTTTTTTTTTTCGAATCTCGGCTGGGTCATCGGCTATCTTGACTGAGGCCTGTTGTGGTTTTCCTCCTTTCCTTCAGGCTAATTCTACGATAATACCTAGATCAGGCCATGACTGCTGTGTTCCAAATCCTTTTTATTTTGTTCATCACCCTGTCATTTAATGCCATATAACCTCTTAAGCTGACAGCATTATTAAATATTCACCCCTCCCATCACCCCTTAAAACAGATGATGGGAAGCAGCAGTGTCCGATGTCTGGCAGCAACATACTGCTTTGGTATGTACAGCTGTTCATATACAGTGAAATAAGGGTGCATAGCGTGACTTACTTTTGGAGTGCAGACTTACATGTACTATGCTGGGTGGTTGTGCTGGCTGGATGAGCTGATGTAAGCATTGTTACCCGCTTGCTATCTGCACGCTGTATTCCATATGACTGCCAGTGACATACAAACAAAATTCACATGAACATTCACTCACTCTGTTATCAGATGTTTTCACATGTAGAATGCCCATAAAATTTACAACACATCAGCGCCTTCTAGAATACGTGCATGAACTCCCTACTGACAGTCCTCATTTTATGAACCATTTATGGGGAGCACAGTAGAAATTTTGAGATGTACAATGTGCTTTGCACTAGCTTCTGGATTTGTTTAGTTCTCCTCTTGCAGTTCAGTTTCTCTTTGTGTGCAGAATGCTTACTGTTACTTTACATGCGTGTGCAGTCCCGGTATGTTGACTGTTGTCACAGTTATCCTCAACGTGGTTACAGACTTAACTGCATGGTTGCAGTAGCATAGTGTGTGCATGCTCAGGCATGTCTCCATGCTGTCCGATAGAGTCAGTAAGATCAGGATCATGCACAGAATAGGTTACAATTTTGTTTCATTCAATAAGACACATTATCAATTCAGCCAGTTGAATACTTTCTGAAGTTTCCTAAAAACAAATATGTGATGATTAGTTACAGGATTGACTGTACAGTCTCTTTTAATCCATAACTCCTGCAGTTCTGTCTTACGTATGTTACAAAAGTAAGAGTGGTAGTAGTTACGAATAGGGAAGGAAGACAGCAGCAATAAACAGCAGTGGAATATATGCCTGACTTCAAATTTCAGTCTTCACCTCTTCTGAAAAAGTTCGTAGCAGTACAGTTTAGCATCTGTTGTCCGTTACCTTATTGTAAATGCAGTTGTCATTACGGAATGTTTCAAGTTTGTAGCTTAGATACTTGGTGAAGTCGTGATTTTGAAGTGTGCCCCAAAGGCTGTGTTGTGTAACAGTAGATCACAGTTCATAAGTAAAGCGTAATCATGTATGATGTTGATAACCACAGTTATTGTCCACTGAAATTTCGCCATACTATGCTGGTCTCGAATAAGTGGTTATAATACACAAGTATGTTACAGAGGGAAGTAATTCATGTATATTTAGTTGTAACACAACAGCATACCTCCGTCAAAGTTAGCAAGCACAGTACATTGCTTTTATGGTAAATTACTTGCCACATTGTCTGAGTGGCATTGACCCTGAGATTTGCATAATGCTCGTCTTGAAATAGTATGGAATTGTGTGGTAACCTCAGAGTGTGTGATGAGTGCTGCGTAGCTGTAACAGCACGTATAGGCAGTAAAACTGTGTGACTGAACAAGGTAGAGGGTGAACGACATGTTGATTGCTGCCTTTGAAAATTGTGTGATGAGATGTGTGTCAGTTCCGTGTTGTTAGACACCATCCTAGGGGTCATGGGGCATCATTCCTAGACGTAGAGTATACACATTTAGGTTTATGAGCTGATGCCTCTAAATTCATTACCTAAATTTGTGAGATGGCACTAAATTCATGAGGTAACATCTGAATTTGTAAGTCAACACCACTAAATTCATGAAGTAACACGACTAAATTTATGAGGTGGAGGGGTAAAGTTGCTCCTGTGCACACTAGGAAGGCATATGGGGAGTGGATGTGTAGCTCCACTCATTCTTAACCTTTGCATTATATGGAGGTGAGTGGTCAGATTCATGTCCTGGCTGCTTTAGACCCGGGGAAAGAGCCGTTGGTACACATCAGATAGGAACCTGGGTGGCCTCCAGAGTCACCTGGGTTTGTCAGAGGAAAGAAAAATCTCTTGCCCCTGTCAGGTAACAAACCAGGATCCTTTGGCTTTCCAGGCTGTAGCCAGGCACAATACTGATTCTGTGCCAGCTTCCACCTTGATGAGATGACAGCTATGAATTCCTTAGGTAGCACATCTATGTTCATGAGGTAACATGTCAAGACGTGATGTAATACATATAGAGTCATGGACTGGCTTCAGATTCTTGAGGGAACAACTCGTGTATTTATGAGGTAACATTTTTAGGTACAAGAGGCAAGGCATCTAGATGACCTATGGTTACTCCATGTTCATGGTTTTATCATCTCCAGAGTCATGATTTCCATGAATTCTTGAAGTGCCTGGCGTTCATCTATCATGTGCCGATGTACCAGCCTCTGTCTCGATGATACAATGTAGCGCAGAGTGAGGATCTTTGGAATTACCAAGCTACTACAAAGACCAAATGTAAAGTTTTAATTTAGCATGTTGGCATGCTCTGATACATAGGTCATTACAGAATAGAGAGGCGTGGGAAAGTAAACGTAAGATATTCTCTGCTTTCAGCACACACAGGAAATCCCAGTTACCAGCTCTCATCGAAGTAAGTAGATTCAAATTGTGGAATCAGTGTTTTTGTTTGAATTCAGTGGTGATGAATAGCTCCACTTTAATTCCCCTGCAATAGAGCGTTCAGTACATGCTTTGATGTGATTGGTCATGATAGGGCACCTGTTCTTAACACTTGCCGCATGTAATCGTAACATGCCAGCTAGAGATGCTGGTGTACTTTATTGTTGGATATACTTGACTAGATGGGAAGCTGTGCGTTTGTAAAGTTTGAGTGGTTGCCTCAGTGACTGTTTTGTTCATTGAAAAGTGTGCTGTGCAGTACGCTGGCTTATACTGAGATTTGAGTTGTCACAGGGGTGAACGTAGTAGAGTGTCGGTGTTCTGGATAACTGGGCCTGAAAATTCCATCATGAACATTGGAGTCCATTTTCAATTTAGAATATTATTTGCTTCCAAGAACTTAATTGAATACCAGTAATAGAAAATAGAACAACCTCAAACAGCATAAAGCATGAAAGTTTATTTTTAATAAAATCATTAAATGATTGAAGGAGAGTTACTTTCCACGAAGGTCAACCTTACATAGTGAAAGACTGAGCGTGACTGAGCTGGGAGTGATCTGTGCAATAACAGGACTGGAGAAGCAGCTTTGCCAGCCACATGGTTTCATCTTAGTCAGAACCAGTTGTAAAGGTCAAAATGGATGATTCTGGGAGGTAAAGTTCCCAAACATAGAGGTTCATGAAACTCGAGATTCTACTATATTAGGTTTATGTTATAATACAGGGCATACACAAAAGAATGGTGCGGTATGAAAAGTCTGCTGGTTTAAGGGCCTGCACCAATCGCATCTTGTACGGTTTAAAACATAGCCGCTTACGCAACACCTTCCACACCGTCATTTTGGCATGCCCAATTCCCTGCTTCCTGTAGCCACTGACTTGCAGGGACTTCGCTGAAACGCCTCACATTCTCTTTCATGTTTTCATCAGACACACGAGGTCGACCAGGACTCTTGCCTTTACACAAGCATCCAGTTTCTACAAACTGTCGGTACCACCTGCTTATGTTATCGTGTGTGGTGCGTCTTTTTTAAACCGTGCATGAAACGCACGCTGCTCTGTAATCACAGATCTGGACACCTCAAACGGAGCAACAGAAAGCCTTCTCCTGCTGCAACGCCATCTTTGAAACTGGCCCCGCGGCCAGCAGTAAGCATGAGAAGCGAACTGCTGGTAGCGCATGAGAAACTTGGACAGTTGCCGCCGCTGACGGTGTATGTTGTGCCCATGTAATGTGAGACATAAATTTTTTTATTCACTTTTGAAACCGCACCATTCTTTTGTGTATGCCCGTATTGTCGTGTTGGATAATGCCCAGTGTAATTTTCATATAACAATGAACCATGTCACAAAGATTTAGAAATAAACATTTTGGCCTACTTGGATGTGACACTGTGTAGCTTGGTAGATAGGTAGAAACTTACCAGATGAACCTACTGATTCCATTCTCAGGACAGAAGAAGATGAACGCAGCAGGATCCTCTGCAGTGGCAGTACCTGTGTAACAAGCTATGTGGTGTCGCATTCCAGAGGCATAATCTTAATTGGCTATTATCGTTTGTAAATAGCACAGTAATGTTGAGGTACTAAATGTGAATCCCTGAGAGTCAATACAGAGTGCAGGAAACTAAGGATAGCTATTCAACTGGCTGTGCACAGCACTGGGGCACCTCTCCCCTACAACAGACCCAACCCAGTCATGCTTTTCTTTGAATTGTCTATAGTGGAGGCATCCTACAACATGGCCACTTCTCATTACTTCAGTTTACCTATGTTGTTGTACTAGAAACTTCTGCAAGAATAAAGTATTCGGTTGCCTGTAATATTACTGTGTTTTTGTCTGCTGTCATAGGGAACTCATCTTGTGAGTCTTGCGTACAAATGCTACTCACTAATGTGTACACATTCTAACATTGCCGCATGCAAGTGAAACACACATTCAGTTCACCTCCAGTGATGATCACATCTCTAGCTCTGAATCTGCAGTATCAAATGTCTTTTAATCTTGATTTCATTTACTGGCAAAACTTATCCTGTCTTCTTTCAAGTGATGCACATTTTATTTGTGGTTTCTGAACTTTGTGTTCTGTACTTGGGATTACTGTGTTTGTGGCCATTGTCTGTTGTCTGGAATTCTGAACAGGACACAACATTTCAGACACTATTTATTTCCATCCTCAGGTGAAAAGGTGTGAACACACCTCCACAGATGAGTTTATTGGCGAAGAACTTACCTCAGTAACTGGACAATGTATGCAAGATTTGAGGTTCTCAGTGGTGTTGCTGGAGATTGCAGTCTTCTGGAATGTGATGCTGTGTTGTTGGGTGAGTGGTTCTTGTTGTTTAGAAGTATCATAGTTCCTTCATCTTCAGTGTCAAGCAGTCCAAGAAGATTGACTGCTTCACCCTGAAGACGAAGGCACTATGATGATTCAAAATGTTTGAACTTCTAACCCCACGACATGGTGTCACATCCCAGAAGACATATTTTGTACACTGTCACGTCACTCAAATTAGGATGGAAGAAGGTCAAGTTTCATTCTGATTATAATGTAGACTATGGAGAGTGTCCAGAAGTTCAGTTATTCTAAGTTTAATATACCACCATCAGAACCCTTTGAGTATGACTTTTATTACATATACATGCATGGGCATCAAAGACTGAGGTTTACAATTGCTGACTGCCCCAGTGCACTGTTATTGTAGCATGTCGTATGCTAAGAGGAGCAGTTTTGCTGCAAGTATGGAGATGTAAAGGAGACTGGCTGGACACGTGACTGCTTAATGACCGCCTGTACATTATGGCACAGAATGAACTCTACGAGACATCTGTCACTGTACCTTGTTGTATTGTTTTGAGGTTAATTGCAGTGGTTTTAACAAACAGGAAATATGCTGTGTGCTGACAGATTAAGACTGTTACATGCAGTTGATTTTATTCTGAGCCATACACAAAGAGCGCATCCATGACATTTGTTTAGCACTTCAGTGTGTCCAACGTTTGGCCTCAGTGACTGTGTTTTCTTGTCTGTTTCTGTATTGTGCTGCTGATCAGTTGTGTGAATGGGATAGTAACTCGCTGTGCATGAAATATGTGTGTAGATCATTATCATGTTTTGTGCTGTTTGAGGAGCTATTGGTCGTGTAGCAACATGTGCGTCAGTAGATGTGCACCGTGCACCACTCAGCACGTCGTATACACATTAGAAAGGAAGATGGGTTCATCCTCAAGCTGAAGATTCCCCTTATTTGTAGAGTGCCTAATCTTATTTTTATATCACTGTTCAGACACACTATCCAGTTTCAGTCCAAGAGTTGAGTTTTCTGTATTCTGGAAGCTGATAGAAACTCCTGATGATACAGAAAACCATTTTATCTTATGGTATTTGAAGTTATTACAGCGGAAGATTATGTCCTGGAATATGTCTCTGTGCAGTATGGTGTGCAGGTACTAATGTTTTGGGTGAATGTTCTGCGTTCATCTTCGGTGTCACTTCTGTCCTGAACATAGAGGCAGCATGTTCCTATGAAATGCTGGTACCTTTCTACCATCCTGCATGGTGGCATATTCCAAACCATGATCTTAATGTCACTCTAGCTTTACCACGCAGTTATTATAAATTGGGGCACTCACAACAGCATGTGTATTTAACTGAGACTAACTCAGTGTAATATAATTTGGTATTTTTATTTTCCAAAAGTTGTGTCTTCATTACAGAGAGCGTTTATACCCAGAGAAAATTTGTTGGAAAATATGTTAAAGAGGCACTTACAGAAATTTTCTAGCAGCCAGATCTCATAGTGACCGTTGATGATCATCTGTCCAGTGATTTGAGGCGATAGTTGGCAGAAATGGGTAGAGATGGATTTGGGGACATAATACCATTTTTTAAAAAATTCCTGTGAGACTTGAAATGTCTGTTCTGTGGGTGTAAAATCACTAGCTGTTTCAGTTTACAGTGCTTCACGTGTTTATGAATTGTTAAGAAATATTTTATTGTGAGCTGGGATAGCGTAGTCGGTACAGTGACTTGCTATGGGCTGGACAGTCCAGGGATCGAGTCCCAGTGGGCGTGATATTTTCCACACCCATCCAGACTGGCCCTTGGGCCCACCCAGCCTCCTGTACAATGGGTACTGTGTCTCTTTCCCGGGGGTAAAGCGGCAGAGGTGTAGCATTGACCACCCACCCCATCTGGCACTGAGATTAAGGAAGAGTATAGCTGTACCTCTACTTCGCCTCTGGTTCTTCATGGCCTGTTCTAGGGTGAACTACGTTTTTACCTTTTTAAAGAAAGATTTTACTCTGTGGGGTATGAACTGTTCACATTAGACTGTCATATGCTATTGGCTAAGAAATTGGACAGAAAAAAAAATTAGATAAATGCCTTTGAAATTAACTGCTGGTACATGGAATCAAAATGTTTGATGCCATTGGCATGAATGAAAAATGTTTCATTTTTCAGTACTTGAGAGTTCACAATTTTTAATCACAGTGCACAGATCAGGCAGATGTGAAACTTGATCTCTCCCATGAAGGGGAAAAATCGTAGATTGGGGTGTGTGAGAGAGGGTGCTGATGTGAGAACTGGTTGGAAAAGGGAAGAAGTAACAGGATGCTTTAGAAAATTACATGTATGGAAGCGTCATAATTTGTACTCCTTGTCAAATGTTGTTAGGTTGATCAAATGATGAATAAGATGGTTGAGACTTGTAGCAGGTGCAGGAGACATGAGAAACACATGAAAAACTCTGGCCAGAAAACCTGGAGGGAAGATATAGATGTATGTGTAGATGAGTTGGTAATATTGAAATGGATCTGAAAGTAATTAGATAGAAGGATACAGATTTGATTATTAGGCTGAGTGTAGGGACCATTGGCAGGCTATTGTGAACATGGTAATGAAACTTCAAATTATACAAAAGAAGAGTTTCTTGACCAGTTGAGCAACTCTTAGCTTCTCAAATAGGACTTCTGCTCTGAGGATTTGTATGTGATAAAAAATTATTACTATCTTAAGAGATGTATTAAAGGAATTTAATGTCTGCATGTGGACACATTGAAGTCCACCAGATCACACTGCAAATGTTTAGTTCAGCATGCAAGTTTCACAGTGAGCAGGTTATTTAGTTGTAGTGCATGCACAGACTGTATGTTGAGAAGTCTGTGACATTGCAGGAACCAACATGTGTCCTTACTACAAACCAAGAACTATAACACACTGACATGTCATACACTATAAATATGTGGAACTTTAACACTGAGTACAGCTAGGTGCTAGGTCAGAAATGGTGTCCAGACTGGGGACCAAGGTTGCTATAAGATGCTGGCTGGTCAGGCCTGTTGCACACATCAGTACAATGATCATTGACAGAGGACAAGTCAGACACCTGAAAATAAGTTGTCACAGTGCTGTGTCATACCTGTCGAAAGAAAGCTGAGAGATGTGTGCATTTTTATGTTGTCAGCTTGCTGCATGTACATGTACAGGATGATCCATGCCAAAGCATACCCTACAGAAAAAACTGTATTTTATATCCCATTGGCATATTTGCTTTTGTTGAAACTCTAGGTGCTCTGTTGGTAACGTCTGAGGATTATGTGAGATTTGGAATTATGCTACTGATTATGAAGAGAACTGTCTTCTGGATGTGGTGCCATGTAGTCTGATAGAAATTTACTGACATTTCAGAGGAAGTACTGCTCCATCTTCAGGGTAGACTGGTATAAATATACTGATGTTCCGGAGGTATGTCATAAATATCTGTCAGATTGCATGCGTATCACTTGCCAGAAGATGGTAATCTGCTGACCAGCTGCTGTCAAGAGCTTTCCTTCAACTTGGTTTGCCTGTGGTGTGTAGACACTTCCAGCCTGTTTTGTGAACACTTGTTTGTTGATTTTGTATTCAATGAGATTGAAAATACAGTGTTTTATGTTGGGTGCTATTTTGAATGGATTATTCTGTGATAGCTGTATTTGGGCGCTGTACCTGGACTGTGCTCTTGTCAGTTCTGTGAATATCTGGAAATTGGATTTAACTTAGTCTTGTTGAAAAAAATACAGCATTACATCTCATTATTTTAATCATCAAGTGAGCAAAATATTTTTATGATGCGTGAGATCACACGGAGCATATTTGGACTCGGCCTTATTTTTGGACTTGACATTATTTTTTACATATATATAGTATATTTTAATGCTTTTTGCTTTTCTGTGTTTGCAATACAAACCTGCACAAACAATATACATTAGGTTTAGCAAATCTGTCTGTCAGTCAGCATGTTAACAATCTGAGAACTTTAATATAGTCTTCTTGGGCCATCAGCCGCGTCAAATGGTTTAAAAAATACAATGTTTCGGGGACTGGCTCCATCCCCATCCCCAAAACGTTGTATTTTTTAAACCATTTGACGCGGCTGATGGCCCGAGAAGACTGTATTAGATCATGTCTCCGCGAAAGTTTTAAACTTAAATCTAAGAACTGCCGGATGAATTGGAATGAAATTTGAGGTTGGGGAATTATACTAAACATGGCCACTGATTCTAGTTTTGTTAAAATTGGACAGAAATAATGGACACTTTAAACAGAGATCATGCAATTTAGGGCACATCTGGTGTGTAACTCACCAAATATTTATTGGAAAGAAAAATGTTTGAATAAAAAATGAAACATTCAATGCCCAATTTGTTTGTATAGTCTTACAGTTTTTCAGATAATAAAATGAAATGAAGAGCACATGCCATAATTGTTATGCTATGCATTTGTTTCATAACGTGTTCCATTTACTTGCTTTAAATGTTTGAACATACCTTTTCTTAATAATTGACATCATATGTCAAGCACAGGCTTCATTTAATTTCCACTTTTTAATCGAAAATGCACTGCAGTATAATGCAATAGCTGGGTTTGGAAATATGTACTAATTTAACAACAAATTTCTTCCTTGGTTTAAATTGTTGGAAGTAATTAACTCTTTAAAACCTCAAGTTAATATAAATAGTACTTAAAGGATAGTTCCTACCTCATAGAAAACACTCCACTTCTTATTATGAAAGACCAGTCTGTTAATCACATCAAACACACAAACTGACTGTTTTGTGCATAATGTAGAGATTTTTAATGTTAAAGCTGGTAGTGCATGTAGTGACCACTAGGTTTTAAAGTGGTAAAACACTCAGTACACCTGAATATGTTAGGAAAGTGAGCTAGATGAATATTTGTGATATATAGTTCTGTAGTTATTAAATAACTCTGTGTATCATGTGTGACAGTGTTTGGTTCTCTAAAAACGAGGGACACAAATTGTGGATCTGTTCCCGGTATCCCATTGCAGATTACCATAGGCATTCACTGGTTCATACAGGTGGCAGTAGAATGCACTTGGCCACAAAGGCAGGTTTTCTTGTGTTCCCCCATTAGGCCTGTTCTTCATGCTCTCCGTATTTGTGTTCATACCACATGCACAGGGTACAAGGGCAGTTTTTCATCAGTCCACACATTTCCCTTTCCTCACTCATAATTACCATCCACCATTCCTCAGATCACAAACAATGCACCATAAAGAGTACGCCACAGTTCCATGTTGACTGTGCACTGGCTTGCTGTTGGCGACAGGGATTTCTTGCCGGGTCTTACATTTCACCTCCTTCTCTCTATTCGTAAGTCCACACTGTTGTAAACCCAGCTGTCAGACTGGCTCTGATTGCTGTGTAGGTGGATGCTGTCAATGCTTGCAAGATGTTTCATTATGTCACTCAGCCGGATAACATGACAGACAACACATGAGCCACTCTGTTTTGTGCATGGAAGTTGCCACAGCTTGCAGATGAATAGGGTTACACACTTTGGTGGAGAGTTACGAAGCTTATCCTACTTGAGTTTGCACGGATTTTAACTGGTTCCTTTGTGTGAGTGTTGTTTAATGGAGTACATGTTCAGCTTCACGACAGTGATACAAACGTAACAATTGTATAGCCAGCTTAATTGCATTTTCAGTTTTATTGACACCAAAAATGAAGAGACTTAACATTTGAACTAGCCTTGCAGAATGTTATGCTAATATACCGTTGTGTTGAAATGACAAAACACTCTTCCAGGAATCTGTGATTCAGATTCTTGCGAGTGTTTTGAGAGACAGCCTAAGATAGTAGGATGCCTCACTATGTGCAGTGCTCTTGTGCCTCCTGTAGCCATGTTTGTGACGTTTGTGGACCGCCGTCTAAAGGACAAACTGTGTTGCCATAAGCAATTTTTGATAGAGTCATGTCATGTTGGGGCCCACACTGTCGTGACTAACGCGAGGGCCATGCGTAGTGTGTAACCTAGGACCATGCATGGCTGCAGTCTACAGAAGCAGGTGAGCGTCATGAGCATGAACCTGAGTGCGAAGCTGGACGAACTGCAGCGTGGGGACCGGCAGCTGGAGACTACAGTAGCACTGTGCGAAATCCGGTCGCAGCTGCAGGAGCTGACCAAGTCGGTAGAGTCGTGCCAGAGTGAGGTGAGCGAGGTGAAGCGTGACATGGTGGCCATCAAGCATGAGCTCGACACGGTGCAACAGGTGAAGGAGGAGATAGAGGAGCTACGAGAGTATGTGGACCGGCTTGGAGAGCAGAGCCATCGTCGCAAATTACGCCTCCTCGAGCAGGTGTGTGCAAGGTCCAGCAGTGAAGGCATTATGATGCAGGTTGTTTGTGCATGTTGTTTCTTTTGTAATGCTTGTTGATGTACGCATGCTGGAGGACATGCCCTTCAAGAGAGATACTGAGAAGGTGCATGTCTTTGCACAAACTGAATATCAGTCTGAATTTGGTGTCATTTTTTCTCAGTGCAGAGCATGCATATGATGTTTAGCTGTTTCTGAAACCACACTTTGTTTTCAATAAATTATATTATTCTATATGTTTTGCATTTTAATTTGTTTTACAGTACCTCAGAACCGTGTTTAGTATAATGTAATGTATTTTGTACACATGACAGAGGAGAATGATGGTGGCAGCAGTGTTATTGTTGCTGCTGTCTGAGTTGGCACATAGCATATAATTCTTCATGCTGTGTTAACTGAAACTTTCTCCCTCTCATGAATTGTGCTTGGTAGGACTCTGATTGTAGTGGTAATAAAATGGAATTCTGTCACATTTAAAATGTATTCCTGCTTACAGTATAAATAGCTGCTTGTGTTCCACCATTCATTCTGTTTACAGTGTGGAGCCATAATCTCTGTTGATTTTTCTTTTTGCAACATTTTGTGGAGGTTATATCTGTCGGACATCTTGAATGTAATGCCAGCAGCGAACAGTACATTAATAACCTTGCAGAGTGTAACAGTGCCTTTGGACAAGTACCATAATCATGGCTACAACTTAACTGGAAGGATCATGCAAACTCTTCAGTTCATCTTGCTAAATGTTCACCAAAATACAACTATTGTTTTTTAGTTACAGAATTAAATGAGATGAATATTTCATGTTGTATAGTTACTTCTGTTTGGAATAAGAAAGATTTTCTGCTACAGTTGAAGAAGTGTGCTGTTATTTATGAAAAGGTTGGTAGAACACACCGTACTTAGTGGATATCAGTCGTATGAATTACACATATGGCTTAATACAACAGTCATCTGTCAGGATCAACTCCATACATAACAACATTATTGGTGATTTTTAGTATGGATTTTTATCAACTAATGGTCATCTGCATTTATCAGGTACTGGAGAAGAAATGAGAGTAAAATGGAACATTGCCTAAGCTACTTTTAAATTTTGTGGAAGCATAGGGTTCAGTTAGGGGAAAGGTCTGTGCACTCTCATCGAATTCAATGTACCCTTGAAACTAGTTAGGTTAATTGAAATGTGTTTAAATGAAACTTATAATAAAGTGTGTATGGGCAAACATTTGTCCAATACATTTTCTATTCAGAATGGTCTGAAATAAGGAGTTGCTTTATCATCATTGCTTTTCAGCTTTGCTGTATAATATGCCATTAGGAAGGTCCAAGTAAGTCAAGAGGGACTGAGATTGAATGGGACACATCAGTGTGTGATCTATGCTGATTATTGTGCAGAGACATAAATATTATAAAGGAAAACACATAAGCTTTGTTAGATGCTAGTGAGGAGGTTGTGGAAACAGTATGAAGAGATTCCTGCTTGATCGTGCTGTTGGGTAGGGCTGCAGTCATGCCCCGAACTTGAAGCCGGAAGTAGAACTGGTATATCAAACGTGGTGGTGTTTGCATAAAAAACTAGGACAGTGGACATATACCAAAGAAGTAACTGAACTTGTCAAATAACTGCAGATTTAGTTCCGTTTTGTGTTTATAAGCATGATAAAGACAAATTACAAGTCTTGTCTTGTCTTGCTGACGAATGTAATGGCATGCTAGTGATCCAATAAACGTAAATTTAATTTGAAGGTTGAGTTACTATTTTGTGAATACGTGTGATGGCATAAGAGGTTGAAATGTATCTGTTGACAAGGAAAAATAAATGTGATAAGAGTGATGATGAATTGTATTGTGATAGAATGAGTCATGAAATTGTTACAAAAGGTAAGTGAATGAGCTGTTGTCTTTATTGTGAGCGCATCTAAGTTGCATATGTATGTATGTATATGTATGCTTATTTGAGATGTATTTTAGAGTAGAGAACAGCCTGTAGAGATGCTGCAAGCATGCATATTTCCACTGTTGTATTTATCTGAAGCTGACCCCATAATGGTCCCACTGAAATTTGACATGTGTCCCAGTTGTATCATGGCAAACGTAACTACAGCATTATTCAGGGTCTTCAAGAAACAGTCTGCTGAACTTTGTGGGTACATTGATTGAGTCTGAGTAAAACAAGTCCTGTGAACATGGGCTGAGTATGAAAAGTTTATGGAGTTATGGCAGTTGGAAAGTAAGATACAAATATGCAGAAATGAGACTTTTCATTGAACAGTTATGTCATTGCTTGGCAAAGATAATAATGAATCATTTACAGAAACTGTTAAAAGTCTGTGCCTGTGACTTCAGTGGATGATGCACTGTCACCAGCCACTTAAATAATACACTGTGCTCAAATGTGCATTAAAGTCACAAACACTCTGAACAGTTTTGTGACAAATTGCAATTTAAAAAAAATAATTTATTAAATTTTACATTCCAATTTTTTAAATTTTATTCATTATAACAGTTTCACTCTTACATCTTTATCTTACTTTCAAACTGTCATGACTCCTTTAACTCCCTGAATTTGACCAATGTTAATAAGAGTTTTCTTTTACCCAAAGTCACTTTGTGGATGTACCCACAAAGGTTGATAGACTTCATTTTTATTATTATGTAGAAGGCAGGCATGCATTGTAATTACTTTCATAAAATTTGTAATCAGTGTTGTTAAAATGAGGTTGTAATGAAAATAATGTCAGCCGTTCCAAACTTTGCTGACCTTTGTTCATGTCTGTGTATTGGTCACTAATGAGAGAAGGCATTCCCATTTTTGGGGGTGTGGGGTGAAAGGTAAGTGTTAGAGAGTTCGCAGTACATGGACCCTCGTGGACTGAATGTTGTTACATTGCAGGGACTGACATTCTTCCTGTCGTATGCAATTCTCGCTGCAGTGCTGGGCATGCTGCAGTTTGGCTACAATACTGGAGTCATCAATGCCCCAGAAGTGGTGAGTGATAAGTTTCCATGCCCTTTCTGTAGAATAGGCATAATGTTGTAACTTCCGGTTTCTTTTGAGAATCGAATGATGGAGGGATTAGTGGATTATGAATTGGAAGGGATGTGGGAGGAGATGGTCATAACCTCATTTATAGTACTATCCTGGCATTTGCCCCAAAGGACTGAGGGAAACCATGAGAAGCATGTGTCTGGATGGTGAGTGTTCTAGTCAAGATTCAGAATGGGCATATCCCAAACACAAGCCAGCAGCATCACCAGTTGTCCCAGCTCTTTCAGTATGAAGTATCATCAGAGAATTGAACATCTTTAACATTATGATAAGGTTGATGTTTGTAAGAGGGAATGAGTCAACCATGTACAGAGGCTGGAAACTCAAGAATACCTAAATTGGCTATGGAATATAAACCTTAGTATTCCTGTCTTCTGGAATGTGACACAGTGTCATTGGGCGCATGGTTCCCTGCAAATTTTAAGCATCGTCTTACCTTCATCTTCAGTGGTGAAGCAGTCCAAGAAGATCCTTATCTTTAAGGCTATTCGTCTTGGACTCCTTGACTGTTGAAGACGAAGCTATAATGATCCTTGGAAACATTAAAATACAATAATACCTGATTAGCAATATGTTACACTGGTGACAGACGGGACCATGCCATAGCGCAGGCAGGGCACTGGCTTCTCCTTACGGAGGCCGAGGTTTGATCCATAGCAGGGCAGTTAATGTGGGGTTTGTGGTGGAAGAAGTGACACTGGAATATGTTTTTCTTAAATTTCCCCCCATGAGTTATCATTCCACTAATGCTGTAAACAGATTTTTATTGTACACAACTTTATGAGGAACCAGTATAGCTCAGTCAGTGTAGTGACTAGGCTGGAGGCACGAGGTTTTTCGCTTTTCCATAGTGTTGAGAACTGCTCTGTCACTGACCCAGCTCTCTACCCAGTGGGTACCAGGGTACAAAGCTGACCACTCATCCCTGTCTAGTGATAAGGTTACGAATGTGTGTGGAGCTCTACCGTCACTTCCCCATATGCTGCCATAGCATGATGCTTAATGAAGCAAAGGAAAACTTTACCATCTTCTGTGTTCCTTAATTTGGTTTATATTTCCGGTGACATATTTTGGCTGAATAAGACACACTTATTTATAGCCAATCAGATTTATGTAAATGTGCAGACATGAGCCTATAATACAGAGCATGCAGGTGTTGGTCTAATTTGAATATTGGCAGCTATGAAGATGGCTTGTTCAGCTGAAACAAGCCACCAAAATGTAAAACTGGTTGAAGGAATGTGTAGTAAAAATTGGTGTTGTGTACCTGGCTATTATAAATATGTATAGCTCACTGTTCTCATTAAAACTATGCCAACAAGTGAAATTCTACATATATATATATATATACCTGGAAATTCAGTACTGTCAGTGTTACAGTTGAAGCTGTAACACTGATATTTACATTTAATTTACTGATATCACAGACCACTTCATTCATTTATAAAATCATTGAGAATTGTTATTAATACTCATGTATCCTGAAACTTACATGGCTCAGTATTATTTCTGTGCAAACACTTGAATTGTCTGATGTATGTATATATATATATGTATGGGCCAGTTATTTGTTTCTTTTTGTAAGCTGTGATCTGGTATCTTGTTGATGCTTGTGACATGGACAGTAACTGATGTTTTTACCTTATTACAATGAGCCTTGTATAAGGAATTGACCTGTACCTGTATTTTGTACCAAGCCTGTAAGGTAGGTGTAATGTGTGTTGCAGAACATAGAGAACTTCATGAAGGATGTGTACAAGAGCCGCTATGGGGAGGACATTCAGGATGATGCCGTGAAGGTGCTGTACTCGGTGGCCGTCTCTATATTTGCCATTGGAGGCATGCTGGGAGGGTTCTGTGGAGGCATGATAGCAAACAGATTTGGAAGGTAAGATCAGGGTGTCATACTGTCTTGTTTGAACGTATGTTGATGATGTAACAACCACAAACACAGAATTAACCCTTTCAGAGTAAATAACTTATGTATTGCAGAAGGCATATCAAGTTGTGTATTTTCACAACATTAAAGAGTAGTATTTCATCACAATTTGTTACATGAGGTAGGTGAAAGATGGCATTAGCTTTGTGGTTTTTACCATTTGTTTGTATGATGTCTAGATGTGCAGGAAATTGTATATGATCACATGACAAAAAGTTGTATATATATTTCAGAATTTTAATATCTTAATCATTTTAAGAAGGGAGACACAATACCTGGATCAGCTGTTGGCCTTGTTACTGCTTTGTTCCCTGATGATGACACCCCGGTGCCGAAACATGTAGGAGTTTTATAATTGCATCTGAATATATTTTATTAAATGCATTAGTTGGCTGATGTATTGACAGTAACAAAAGAGAAGTTCTGTGATTCATAAAGACAGAATTTCATATATTAGACTTCTGCAATTTACAGACTTTCAGAGAAATCTAACAGAATATTTTTTCCTTGGATATGATTTTAAATTTAACACCCTGTATAACTGACGCCCAGCGTGACGTAGCACCAACAGGTAGATAAGCCGCTGTCTTCTGAGTTAAAGTTAAACTTTTATATATACGCAAGTTTATTTGCATAATGTTCGCTGTCGTTATAAAGAGAGATTTAGAACACATTTAAAGGCGTGAGAAATTGATTGTGTTGTGATCTGTCGGGAACACCTCGCAGAAGTACAGATATTTGTGTTATGGTTCTGAAAGGATTAACAGAGTGAAGATGTGATGCCATGTAGTCGGATAGAAATATGCCAGTATTCCTCCAAAGGTTGGTAAAGTTCTACCAGAGTATGTGGCATCATATCCCAGGAGACTGTAATCTTTATAATATACCTAGTTTCTGAAATACAGTGATTTCTAAAGACTGGGATGATATACAAAGTTAAAAAGATGAAGTTAAAGTCTGTTTCACTGGTTAAATAGTTCCTGGTCAGGGTGAAGTCTTGACTTGTTTCTGAAGGTGAAGGCAGTACGATCCTTCAAAGCATTGGGAACTGTAACTGCAACAACACAGCGTAACGTCCTGGAACACATGAATGTTCAGGAATGCTGCTGTATGTAGTCTTCATGTCACTTGATCACCAGAAAACCATGGACTTGCTTCAAAGTGTGCAGGTGCTTGGATATTAATAGGCACAGTCTGAGGTGCAGACAGAACAGTAGTTCTAAGCTGATTCGTCCCCGTTGTGTTCTGGTATTGCAATAAAACCAGCAAATGATCTGTCAACACAAAATATGTTCTTAGATGTCAAGAGACAGCTACATGTTTCGGCTATTAAAGGTAGCCGCCATCAGGCCATACATAAAAGAAAGTAAAATGGCCTTTTTACTGTCTTTTGTGTACAGCCCGGTGGTGGATAGCTTAGTAGTCAAAACATACAGCTGTCTCTTGACATCTAAGAATATTTGGTATGTTGATGGATCATTTGTTGGTTTTAATGTGAAGCAGTAATTCATTGTGAAGTGTTGTTGACTGAGTGTATTTGTAGCTGAAAGCACCTGTTCTGTGAATAATCTAATAAAGTGGTGACTATGTTTGCATATATATTAAGATCTTTGGAATGTATATCAGAATCATTTTATTTAAATTGTGTTTTGACTGTCTTCTTTTACAGGAAAGGTGGATTACTCCTCAACAATTTACTGGGGATAGTAGGAGCTGTACTGATGGGATGCACAAAGTTATTTCAGTTGTATGAGTTTCTGTTCCTGGGACGCTTCATTATTGGGGTGAACTGTGGTAAGATGGACCATAATAAATGCATCTGTGACATTCTCATGGCCATGAATGCTGAGATTGCAGTTTGATAGATGGGTACTAATATTTTTTTGGAACCTAATGCCTCCACCTTCATGCCTAATTCACACTATAGGGATAATCACATTTCGGCCAAGAGCCATTCAGATATTCTTCACTGTGTTTGAATCGGAGTGTCCACACCAGTGACTGTTCAAGGCGTGGTACTGTCGTGAATAGATGTATTTATATCATTCATTCATCATTCTGTAGTAGGTCCATAGCCTCTCCCAAAGTGAGTCTCCCACAGTGTGTGATATAGTGCTTCCTCTTTCAATTTACAGTATCCTCTCTTTTTTCTTACGGTCATCAAGTAGCTGCTTACATCTTCTTCCTCATGTTCCCATCACTTCTATTCTTCCTTCTATCTTTCCTTCAGTTACATGTTTTAGAAGGCAGTTCCTATGCAAGATGTGACCAATCCAGTTAGCTTTCCTTCTTTTTATTGTGTGTAGGATATTCCTCCCCTCCTTGACTGCGTAATACTTCATTTTTCACATGATTGGACCGACTGATCTCCATCCTTCTCCAGCACCACATTTCAAAACTCTCCAGGTATTTCTGATATACTTTCCACAGTGTCCAAGTTTCAGCACCATACAATGTGACGGTCCAAATGGAGCACTTTACCAGTTGCTTCCTTAAGTCCATCTTGCTGGTGAAAAGAGCCTTCTTATTGAGTGTCATTTTTGCTGTGGCAGTCCTGGATTTAATTTCACATGCACATCTTGCATCATTTGTTATCAGTATTTATGTGCTGGCAAGGAATATTTTCTCTGATGGTGAGTGGACTGTGATCAGACTTTGAGCATACCCACATTGGGAATCAGACGTCATTCTTCTACCTTGATACTGGAGGTAGCAGATTCCTCTGAGGTGTTGGTACCTGTCTACAGACTATGTGGCATCACTGTAATCTTAATAAGTCCCTCGTTTTATGAATTTGTGATGTAAGAACTCTGTACTGAGGGCAATGAGTAGTGGCTGCTAGCATAATGGTGTCAGCGGCAGCATGCTCAGATGTGTTAGCAGCTTTGCAAAGTCGCAGTTTATAAAACTGAAAATTCTGTTAAAAATTGGTTTTATTTTTTCAGGATTGTTTCCTTAAAGTATATATCTCTGCTAACTGCGAGAACAGAATATAGTGGGTATACCGTCATATTCTTGTAGTGATGTATGTGTGCTGATATTGATGTCTGTTTAGGAACAATGGAGTGGTAGTTTTTATAAATTGTAAAATTGTTTGTTTCACCTTTATTTGCACCATTTAAATTCTCCCTTGTCCAGTAATTATGAGACCCTTCACTTTAATTGGCCCTGCTACAGTGTGCTTAATGTTTCAGCTGTGTGTCAGGTGATACTGTTGATCTTTGACACACACTACTGCGAATTTGTGCTATGGACAGAAATCATGCTTTGCTGCCCGTCAGATTTGAGCATTATGGGTCTTTGTTACTGCAGATTTGTGTGTTGTATGGGGATAAAAGTGTGGCAGGGAAGAACAGAAGACATAGTCTTCTTGAAGTCTGTTCTGAGAGAAATAAATTTTTAATTAACCAGTTGTGTGGGGGAATGTCAAGAAACTCATGACAAGTAGTGGCATTGCATTCTTGAGAATAACGTGCCTTGCACATAAAGTGCCCATCATAGTGTTTAAAAACTCAGCATTCCACTTTTTCTAAAGGTGAAGCAGAAACAAAGTTTTACCAGGTACATTAGTTTTCCTCCTGAATTCCAAGTGGACTTGGAAACTTTGAGTATTAAATGTAATCTGTGGTCTTTTGGGTAATTACACGGCGTCGTGTGGTAATAATTACCACACGACGCCGTGTAATTACCCAAAAGACCACAGATTACATCAACATCGCGGCAGAAGCCTGAAATCAAGGTTTGAGTATTACAAATTAATTCCACTCCATTGATTCCACCTGTTTTGTATCACCTCTTCATCATAGAGCATGAAAAATTGTAAACCTACTTTGATTCATGATTTTCACTATCATCTTGCTGTTGAATCACATTGGCACACTACTTCAAGCCAACTTTTATGGCATGGCAGGTCTAAACACATCGCTCGTACCCATGTACATCTCGGAGATTGCGCCTCTCAATCTGCGGGGTGGTCTCGGTACAGTGAACCAGCTAGCTGTGACCGTAGGACTGTTGCTTTCCCAGGTGTTGGGAATTGAGCAGATTCTGGGGACAGATGAGGGCTGGCCCATGTTGCTAGGTGAGTCAGAATGAGTGTTACTGACACTGGGAATATCAGCAAGATGAGCGCTTATTGTAAGATCTTAGGCATGACTGGATGAGTGAGGTTCCTCTCTCTGTAGAGAACTTCAGGTGAGACTGAAGGTAGAAACTTTAGTCTGCTCAATGGCATGCTGAGTGAGAGATGATTGCTCACATCTTGGAACTGAAAATAACTGACTGGTGATCTCAAATATTGTGTAACTTCTGTTAATTTTTGTTGGGAGTATTGAGCCCACAGCCTGGTGGCTGTATGAAATGTGTAGCTAGCTTTTGTTCTGATGATAGTAACCATTGAACTGTTGGAGCTAGACATGTGAAATTTTGTATGGAAATTGTTTATAAACGTACCTGCATTTCATAGATGTCATGGCAGAAGTAATTAATCTACATTTGAATCAAAATCACATTCAGTAGTGCATTGAACTCAATTTTTTAGTAATTTAAGGGCATTTTAACTGCTAAATTGTATGATACAAGTTTCTGTATCACAGGAATTTTTAGGCTTGTACAGACATTGAAATATAAACAAATATAACCTTCCATAAATGGTAAGATTAATTTTTTCAAAACTTTCTAGAATATATTTAGTGGCTTTTCTCTTGAGACCAACGATATTTTGCATCAAATGTTACTTATAAGCTATGTATTACGAAAATGGTAATGATGCGAATCCATGAGGATATATCGGACATATTTATAACGGATAAAATATCTGTATTGAGGTAATAAAATTTCTGTATCACCACACACACACACACATATGCACATGCACACCCATGAAGGATTGTATACCATCCTTACAGTTGCATACAATAAAATGCTCAGGCTTCACTAGGATATTACTGTATAATCATCTCCACATGAGTGCAGCATGCAAACGAATTACTTGAATTGCAATACTTAGTAACCAACTAAATGCACATTCACTTGAAACTGTTTTATAGTTTATTAAATTTAATAAACTATAAAATAGTTTCAAGTGAATGTGCATTTAGTTGGTTACTAAGTATTGAGTGAAAATGCACGGTGAGAGTAATATAAAATTAGTTGAATTGCATTTGATTGTTGGGTTATAATTTTACATCAGCTGAAATACCTCAGAAGTACAGTATTCATATGGCTGGAAGTTTGTGCAGTAGTAAAGTAGGTTGTATGATTTCTACATCGACCTCTTCTCTTCTTTCTGCATGTTTTATCTTATTAACAGTATTAAAATAAATAATAGACCAACAAATGCACTGTTAACTACTTTAATGTAGTATTCGTCTTTGTATCACCCTACACGTGTTTCGGACTCAAAGTCCATCTTCATGGGGTCTCAATACGATCAGAAGCTACTAAAGCAAGTGCAGTTTACATAAACGTACATCACTTGTGTATCACTATTCTGGTAGAGATATGTATATAAATTATAGAACATAAATGTGTCTATTTATAATGTTAAAATATGAAGTATGAAGTTCCCTGATACGGAAATACTGGCTTTCGTGGATTGTGATGCATGTTCTTAGTTTGTGTAGGAATGTAATGTGTTACTGTTTGTGCTATCTATACATTGTGGAAGGTATGCGGGGATTTTAATTCATAGAAATGCACGGTGACAACAGTGTGAAACTTATTAACAGTGTTTTATTGGTTACTGTTTCTTGCGTGCAATTCAAAGCATACTGTTAGAGTAGCTTGGAATATGCCGTGATTGATTTACTTACTCTTTACAGTTTATCATTCTTAATCATTTTTCAGCTGGTACTTCAACATTAAATAAATGCAAAAATAAATAAATAAATAAAATGCCCTTGAATTGTTTCTGTCTTGCCGGCACTGTGGAACTAAGTAATCACGTCAGTTCTGCATGCTATTCAATGTAGCAGTAACAGTAGTGAAGCGTGTCTTTGTGTTCAGGTCTCGCAGTGTGCCCTCCCATTCTGCAGCTTGTGCTCCTGCCTTGGTGCCCAGAGTCCCCACGTTATTTGCTCATAACCAAACAGTGGGAAGAGGAAGCCAGAAGAGGTGAGTGACACAGAGCAGTGTGACTTACGTTTGACATCAGGTCTGTTGTCAGCGTGTGTGTTTTGTCTATGTGGCACATATGGGGGACAGGGGGGGTGCATGAAGGGATTTGGTGGGGAAACCTGATGGAAAGAGACCCCTTGGAACACCTAGGCGTACATAGGAGGATAATAGTAAAATGGATCTTCAAAAAGTGGGATGTGGAGGCATGGACTTGATTGATCTGGCTCAGGATAGGGGCAGGTGGCTGGCGCTTGTGAATGCGGTAATGAACCTTCGGATTCCATAAAATGCGGGGAATTTATTGATTAGCTGAGGACCTGGTAGTTTCTCAGGAAGGACTGTGCTCCATGGAGTTAGTTAGTTAGTTAGTTAGTTATGTTTTGTCTGAGTCCTTGATGGACATTGCACAAGAATTAATTGAATTCAGTGTATAATAATGGAGGTCATGCATGTACAGAACAGTATCTTGCCTCATACTGTTAATGATAAAACAGTTATGGGTAAATGTTTTTATGTTTCAGTACAATGCCTTATTACTGGTGTCCATTAGCTTTGCATTGGTCATCGTGGCTCAAGTGGTGATGCTTCAGAAGGAGCCCTTCCATGTCTTCGCCAGTGTATTGCCCACGCTGACTAGTTTTTCTGAGCTTCTCAAGGCATTCTGAAATAATACCTCAAATTAGACAGTGCCCACTTTCTTCCATGTCCTTTCAAATTCATTGATCATTGTTTATTCTTCCTTTAAATGCTATATAGTCTGAGCTACTCCCTTTATTACTTAAAATGTTGCACAGCCTGTCTTAGACTTCAAAAATTATCTGCCTGGTGTGTGTGTTTGAGACCTCTGATTTACACATTCCACATTATGCATCAGACAGGTGTAAATGTTGACGTGTGTGTGTTTGAGACCTCTGATTTACACATTCCACATTCTGCATCAGACAGGTGTAAATGTTGACGTGTGTGTGTTTCAGCGTTACGGAGACTGCGTGCATCAAACCAGGTGGAGGAGGACATTGAAGAGATGAGGGCAGAGGAGAGGGCGCAACAAGCAGAAGCTACCATATCCATGTTGCAGCTGATCTGCTCTCCCACGCTGCGGTCACCTCTCATTATCGGAGTGGTGATGCAGCTCTCACAACAACTCTCGGGGATCAATGCTGTGAGTGTCTTTTAAGTTCATTGTGCTCAAGAGAATGTTTGGTCCCATTTGGGGGGGGGGGGGGGGGGGGAACAGAGAAAATTAGAAAATTGAAGTGTTGGGACTTTCACAGTTTGTACTCATCACCTGTTATCGTTAATGTTATGGTTACAGAAAATGTTTGTTGCTTGAGATGCTAAATGTTTATTATGGTAAACAGACTGCATTGTTCTGTAATGTGACACTGTGTGGTGTGGTAGACAGTCATCAACGTTTTAGTGGAACATACTGCCTTTATCTTCAGCGTAAAAGTGATGTCTTCTTCTACCCTGAGGATTTTTTTTTGTTAATTATTAGGGTGGGACAAGAACTTGATGTTGCAGCCACTGATGGGTGTATTGTTCTAGCTTCTGATGAAGATGATAATGTTAAAATGAATCTTATCAAAATAGGTTACTGACATGTGAATTAGATTGAACTGGCTGTTTAGAATTGGATCTTGTGGTTATTGTTACGGAGCTCTTGTTAATTACCAGCTGTTCAGGAAATAGCCTATACCAATGAGACAGCTAGTAAAGGTAAACGCACCATGTCAGTGAAGCAGTGTACTATAAAGTGGAGCATAAATATGTGCGCATAGGCACATGATAGTATTTATGATTCAGGTATATAAATGTTATTTGAAACATTTTCAGTATAGTATGTATTGAGCAAAATACCTTTGCACAGGGTGAAATCGGCAGTTTTAATTATATTTCTCACATTTTCAATGTGGAATTCTGTACAATTTCATATCTTTACTGTTGAGTGACTCTATGAACGATAGATTTGTATCCATTAACTGCAGATTTCATCCTGTGCAAAGGTATAAGACATTTTGCTAAATACATATCATACTGAAAATGGATATCAATGCAAATGAAACATACAAACTTGCAAACACATTTGAAACATGTATGTACTCCAAAGTGTAGTACAGTAAACCCCCGATTTAATGTTCCCACATTTAGTGAAATCCCGGATTTAGTGATGATTTTTCATGTCCCGACAATAGCTCCATATAAACATATAAACCTCCATTTAATGAAAACCTCGATTTAGTGCAATATATTCTAATCCCCAGCAACTCATTAAATAGGGGCTTTACTGTATATCTTTGCATTGTTCTTTAAGTATTTGCTATGTGAGGTCAAGGTAAGGTTGTCAGTGGGTGTAATTACACGCCACACCATGAGGTATAGCTCCATGCATTCTTAAAATTGTCAGTAAATTAAGGTGAGGGGCCTGCTTCATGCCACTGCTAATTTACCCCAGTGGAAATTACTCCCAGTACCCAGTTGATAAAATGGTAGGTGGGCCTCAGAGCTGGTCTGGTTGCTGTGGAGAAGAAACAAAATTTCTGCTCCTACTATGAGTTGAACTGTGATACTAAGGCTGTGTAGTGTATAGTGTTATAGTGTAGTCACTATAGAGACTGAGCTGTGCTGGATCCCGAAAGTAAAATAAAATTGGTAATATCAGGAGCTGTGAAATGTTGGTAGCACTGACACTGTGTGCTGGATATGTTGCAGGTGTTCTACTATTCGACGCTGCTGTTCATTAGCTCTGGGCTCACGGAAGAGAGTGCTAAGTTTGCAACAATTGGCATTGGTGCCATTATGGTGGGAATGACGCTGGTGTCCATTCCTCTCATGGATCGTACAGGACGGCGGACGCTGCACCTGTATGGCCTTGGGGGCATGTTTATTTTCTCCATTTTCATCACCATCTCATTTCTCATAAAGGTTTGTAAGAAATATTTGGGTCTGAAAGTGGGGAGTGACATTGACACTGGGGGATAAAGCTGACACCATATTTTACAATTGCTGATTTCAGTTACGGTATACTGTGTGTGTGCATGTGCCCATACAAACACACACTTGCACGTGCGTACATCATAAAGTTTTCCTGTATCAGTGCTTTGAAAATGTCTATTTTATAATCATTGTGAATAAACTGTGCAAGATTTTTAAAATTAATATTTTAACTTTTCCCACTCCTGTGTCGACAAATTCATAGGTGCACTGGCTTCTATACTTATATCTTGTTGACACAGCTGTTTATTTCATTTCACTGCCGTCTGTTTGGTAAACATTCCACTTCATGCTCATGGCTTCTGCACAGTATCTATGACTGTAAGTGGAAGGCACCTATTTCAGTTAGTTTTCTGCTTCACCTGAATGTTTTTTTTTTGTGTCAAAGGAATAAATATAATCCTTGTGTAAAAAAAGAAAATGGGAGTGGAAATGGTTAAGATGTTGTGCTTGTTTACATGTTGCCTGATGACATATTTTGAACACAATGCATTTGTTAAGTTGGTTGAATTTTCCATTTTGAAGGTGACACAAAGCAGGGTCTGATGGCTGTTCTTTGCACAGGTGTAAAAATTGTATTTGGGTACCACAGAGGATTTAGAATTCAGGGTATAATTACTTTTTGTGCACTGTGAGGAAGCACATTAATTGTATGTTGGTGGGAAGGGTGGCCAAACACAAGAGCCAGACTCGTTCTTCATTCACCAGTTGTTAAAAATGTGGGTGTGAGGAAACACTGAATGTGACATGGTATTGTGCCAGCAGTTATTATCACTTCGTTTCTGTACTTGTTGTACTGTATGTTCATTTTTACAGAACTCAGCATGCAAGATCTGAGGTTCTCTCAGCAGTATTGTTGAAGATTCAAATCTTCTGAGGTGTAATGCTGTGTCACCGGGCGAGTGGTTGCCGACATTTTGAAGGAATGTAATGCTTTCATCTTCAGTCAAGCAATCCAAGAAGAACAGCCTAACAGTAAGAACTGTTTGCCACTGCTTGACCCTGTGATCCTTAAAATGTGGGGAACCACTGACCCAATGGCACAGCATCACATCCCGGAAGACATGAGCATAACATTTCAGCAGTTGCTTGTTCATCATGTTGACAGCTGGTTTTCCTATATACAGTGCATTGTAGTTTTCATAGTTCTTTTGTGGCTAGTTGTCTTCATTGTTAAGGCACAAATACTGTGCAGTGTGTGATTTTAGGCGTCCGGCATGGTGTTAGTGAGATCTTCGCTCTTCTGTAATGTTACGCAATCTGGATTTTGTAGTTACCGACGTTATGGGACAACCTGTCGGTCTCATCTTCAAGGGTCAAGCTGTCTGCACCTATAAGTTGTCGTGAAATGTCGGTAACTAGCTACCAAGCAGCACTGCATAACATCCCAGAAGAGTGAAGACCTCTAGTACTTTGCAAGTTCATGTGCTATATGTATAAAACTACTTTTTTATTATATTTCCCAATCTTACACACCTAAACTTTCTTCATTTCTTCCTTTGTTTGTTTGTTTGTGTCTCTTTTTCTCTTACATCATGGATGAGCTTGCACGATCTCTGTACCTCTGACTGATTCAGATGCTTATCTAGCTGCTTTGGTGTGAGCTATGGTACATAAGGTGGCTCCTTTTACTGCATTATGAGAGGCAGGGCCCTTCTGATTTTACTACGCAGTATTATGTTTTAAGATGAACAGAGATTTTTCTTTTGTTTTTAACTGTGGTACTTCATAAAAGTAGCCTGGCCTTGCTGAAGGAATGTTCCAGCAAAGAAACTGTCAGTAGGATCTAATGCTACTGTTTGGCATTGCTAGCATTTTATCCTAATATTATGAATCGTTCCTACTCTTTCTCTTGTCGCTTGAAAAACAGATGTGTTGTTGTCGGGGTTTTGTGGTCCATGGTCTTCGGTGTTAACGACAGCATAGTTGGGGCTTTTCCAGTGCCTTGCCGAACATTGCAGTTGTGGTGTGCTCAGAGTGGGCAAGGAGGACAGTGAATATGGCCTGATATGAAAGTTTAGGTCTTGTGGCTGATCCCTGAAGTTAGACATACATAGACTACTGCTGCAAGATGCAAGGTTCTCACAGCAATGTTCTTGAGAATTCAGGTCTTCTGGAATGTGATGCTGTGTCTGTTGGTTAGTGTTTCCTTACATTTTGAAGGCATACTGTTCCTTTGAAATGCTGGGAAACTCTAACGCAACAATGCAGCTTCACATCCCAGAACACCTACATCTGCATACACAGACTGCCTGTTATATAGAAGTCACAGTGCGTTTAGTCACCCAAACAAAGTAGTTGCCATGAGATTGATTTGGTGCTTTCCCTGGGGTAATGATAGCTTGCCATGTTTATCTGACCCTGATGTAGCATGCTATGAGGTGGAGGTACCCCACTGTTGCTGCAGTGAACCATCCCAGGAGAGATGGAATATTGCTTGCCCCAGAGAGAGAGATCTAGGTTTTCTCTGGCAAATGGTGATCCTTTCTTCACATATACCACATGCTTTGATATATCAAGTGACCATTTGTTTTTTTAATTATGTCTAAAGTCTTGTTTTTCTACACGGCTGGATACATTGAATGCCTCAGTTCGATTGCTCTGTCATCTTGCGTATATTAACTTCATACACTTTTCAACAACCAGTTTCTCTGTAGTGTAAAGTCATGCAATTTCTGTGTATCTGTATATCCACATTTTGATCTGTCACCGCTATTTTCTTTGGAAGACTGTGTTTGTCGTTTCTTATGAAAACTACAAAAATATGTAACACTTCACAAAGGTTTGGCTTGGAGAGTGGCAAGCATGTAACATTTGATTACTGTAGTGTCTGATGTCATTCAACCGTTGGGTCAGGAGCTGTCACTTTTTGCTCTTATGGACCATTGAACTGCCATATTATATCTGGCCACCTCTCTTTATCACTTACTGTGTGTTAAATTTTGATCCTGTCCTTTGAAAATGGTGGGTGGTACAGGCCTTTGAAGTCCAAATTGACATTGAGCACATTCATTTTTACTAGTTTTCTGTTTTTCTTTAAAAGTGGAGAAGTGGCTGGTTTTGTTGCACAGTATTATCTGCATAAAAGTTGCTTCATTTCTGGTTCAGTACGTTGCATATTACTTTCTTTTAAGCTTTCTAAATTCTATGTTCAAATAAAAGTAATTACAAAATGTGAGGGTTTGAAGTTATCATATGTAAGACCAGCATGATAAACAGAGGTTTAACTTGTTATGCTCGTGTGTCAATGGCGGAGGTGAGTTGGAAATGTGAACTGACCATCTGGTTTTGTGATGTGGGAACTGTCCTGGACACATAGTGGCACTGTGATGTTGGCATGAACTTGACTGTAATTGGATGAATTTTGACTGCATTTGGTACAGGAAGGGGATGCAATTTTGGAACATGCTGTTGCAAACAAATGAAGATCAGGTTTTTACTGTCATTTCTTTCATCTCTTCTTATGTAGTTCAGTTTGTGACATCTGCAAACTGATATCTTGAGTGATAATTGCATTACCGTATATTCTCGAATCTAATGCGCACCCTTTTTACAGTTTTAGAGGGCTAAAAAATCAGATGCGTATTAGATTCGCGTGCGGATGAGATTCGCGGTCTAGAGCTGGATTTTGGAAAAATGATTGAGCTGCTGTACGTGCCGTAAGAACAATACAATACAATAATCTATTATTTTATTATTTATTATTATAATTTATTATTCATCAGACTCGCCGTCATCACTCATAACTGAATCGTTATCCGTGCTCTCCACCCAGTCACTATCATCTTTATCTTCAACATCGTCCTCCCATACAATGTCATCGCTGCCTTGTGTTTCCGCCATAGTTGAACGCTGCTTTCATCAACTCCAAAAATTGCAGCGGCTTTGCGGTTTCCATTCTCCTCTGCACACCAAATAACTTCACATTTGAACTTTGCCGTATATGAGAGTCGTTTAGATTTCAGGCGTCCCTCTTCCATAACTACGGTACACGACAAATTGGAACAAGCACCTCCCACGTTTCAACAACTAAGGCTCAGCTGGCTTCAGACGAGATTGCGCACGTCTGTTGAGAAAGGCCCCGCCTCTATCGGTATGACTGATCGGCCACAGGCGTAGCGTCGGATTTTAACACATTGGTAACATCCAATATTATTCAATCAGTCGCCCCGTGGGCAAGGGGTGGTTGAAGGAAAGGTGCGGATTAGAATCGCGAACTAACTTTTTTTTTTTTCGTTTAAGAAGTCGCCAAAAACTGGGTGCGCATTAGATTCGGATGCGCATTAGATTCGAGAATATACGGTATATTGTTACTGATCTGTGTTAGAGGCTTTGTGACAATGCAGTTGGCTTCACACTGTGGTGCCTATGGATCATTCCCATGTGACTTTATGTGATGTTTGTGGTTGTCCCCTGCTACTGATTGCTCCTCCAGAATAAAAAAGAAAAAATGTTGTTATGTGGCCACCATTAATTCATTTCACACTCTGCCCCCCCCCCCCTCCCCAAAAAAAGGGGGCGGGGAGTGCTATAACTAGAGTTGTGTATTTGTTGGAGTTCTGTTAACACACACCATCTGATTGTCCTAAATTAAATGGCTTTGGCATTTTTGAGTTACTGTGTTGGACCCTTGTTATTGCGGATTGTCCGAAATTGGAAAGTGTGAGGTTGAGATGGTCGTCAGCAGCATAAGGTCTGCTGAGACATCAGTGAAAAATTTTTGGTTAGTGCAGAAGTTAAAAAGGATGACACTGGGAGCATGGCTTCATAATCAGACTTTTTCCCAAGGAAGTAGCCTAAAATGGATTCAGTGCATGAAGAGTAGATGTGAAGTTCCATAATTCATATGTTTTGTGCTATGGTGGTTATATCTAAAGCAAGGAGTGCAAGGAAGTTAATTTTGTGTGTGTGTGTGTGTGTGTGTGTGTCTGGCTGTCTATTGGCTTTGTTAATGACACAATTCATGATTGTGAGTCTTTGCAGTGTAGTGTAATGTGACTAGCTTTGCAACAGCAGGTTTGTAGCTACAGTAAATGAACAAGTCCAAAAAGGTATCCAAAATTGCAAGGCGTATGTTTCTTAAAGGCTTGGGCTTCATACAACAGCATACTGTTTCTCGTACTGTGGTTCAGATACACAAAAATGTTGGTAAGTCACCAGTGCAGAGTTGCGGCAAGTGGATCCATAAACTGTGTTGTGTATTGGGGTGGGGCTTGGGTGGAGCTGTGTGTGCATATATTGTTTTGTGAAGCATAATTCCTTGTTTTGTCACAGACAACTGATGATAGGCGAGTGATGTAAGGTAAACTTTAAAAAGAGAACCATATTTGTAGCAAACATCAATAAAGATGCAAAGTAAGAGCATATTATGGGCCTTGCAGTAAAGTTCAGCGAGCTTAGATGGTTCAGTGCTTGACAGGTTTACTGCAAACAGAGTTCATTTTTGTGTGATGGCACTGAGCTGGTTGGCAGTCCCCATCTTCAGAGCAAACGGACTGGCAGCAGTGACGTGGGTGCCACGTGGACTTGGTTTGCGAAGGTGGGAGGAAGGAGGGAGACCCAGAAACAGATTTTACAAGAACAGTGATTATTTTATTCAGGTTAAACTTTCTTTAAAAATAATTCTATTTTTCGTATTAATATTTGGTAGTCTATATTTCCTTATTTTACTCAGTTTTTTTTAATTTTTTGCAAAAAAATCTGGGAAGGGGGAAGCAGGTGCTTGGTCTGCATTCCCCCTCCAGTTATCCATGTGCAAGATGTCATCACCCAAAACTGGAATCACAAGCATGAATAGTCCATGTAACATATACCTTTTATATGTTAGAATTATTTTTAATGTTACTGTCATGTAGGAGATGTACAGTGTTGAAGTGGGGTAGGTTACAACTAACAGTTTATTATCATGTTACATAAATAAAGTGCACAAAACATTCTCAAACAATTTACTGCTTCAAAGTTGAGTTAAATACCAATGTCTTGGAGATGCCCGGTTTCAATTATTAGGGTTGATGGGGTGAATGACCAGAGAGCTAGATCAAAAGACAGGAATGAGCACCACACAGTTTGTCACTGAGTGTCCCAATGGCAAAGAGTGGCATTGTATTGACTGAGTGACATTTACAATAATATCTCAGTATACTCGTATGAGCAATAAGTTTACAAGTTTTCACTGGGATGAGATGCACAAATTAATACCTCAATATAGTCTTCTCGGGCCATCAGCCACGTCAACTGATTTAAATACAACGTTTCGGGAACTGGCTCCGTCCCCATCCTGAGGATGGGGACGGAGCCAGTCCCTGAAACGTTGTATTTAAATCAGTTGACGTGGCTGATGGCCCAAGAAGACTATATTGAATCATGTCGCCGCGAAAGTTTTAAAACTTATAAATCAGTACCTGTTTTTCAGTTTATGGGCCAGCTGATATGAGCGCATTCTGTGTGGAAACTGATTATCGTTTCTGTTGCTTCTTCTCAGTCATTTTCAATTCCTGAATCATCTTGGATGCTCATATCCTAGTCATGATGACCTGCCAGCTCTGACATTGAAGAATGTACTGTTTTAATATGTAATAAACATTTGTTTATGTTGCATTTGTTTTTATAATAAGGATGGTGCATAGCAATGCAACTGTTGCTCTTGCTCAGGCCAGTGACTAAGAATATAATTTAAATACATCAACTGATCATTTAGTGATGTTTTCTTCATTTTCAGGTGTCATTCTGTGTTGTACTGAGGTGAATTTTTTATGGTTGAGGAGACATTTTTTACCTCTGGAAGCAATTAAAATTTTTAGTGTGGGAAGAAATGGGGAATTAGTTTTGGTTGTACCAGTGTAAGGCATATGAGTAGTTTTCAAGGAATGAACTAAGCTTATAAACTGAGGAATTACTGTATGTTTGTGTGTGCATGTGTGTGTGTGCATATCAGCAGCTTATGATCATTCTTCATGGGCGTTGTTGCTGAAGGTTCACCATGTCTCTGAAACATAAGTTTTTAATTCAACCTTGATGTCACTAATCGCCCAAGATTATAATGCGTTATCATCATGTTGTTAATGCATAGTTGTAAAGTTTTAACAGTGTAAGGGCAATGTGAAGGTTATTTTGTTGCTTTCATTCTCAGTCTCATGTGTATGAATGTATGTATATTTACAAAATGCAGCCATGTTGTTTCTCTTTGCAGTTACTGTACAGGGTATGTGTGCCATCCAACACATCTTGTTGGTATGCCTGCATGCACATCAAGTCTTTCTATGTTGCATTCACCCTGCAAACAGCTTTGTGGGCTAAAAAATGTTGAGTTTCAAGCCAAGTCATGGCATCCTACTTCCAATTTTTCCAAAACTGCAGGACTCCCCTCCTGTGTGTACAGTAGGTAATTGTCACTTGCAAGAGGACTACATTAACCTTGTTATAGCCTTTTAATTTGCCATAGCATCTGCACGTCTTGGAACATTGTGGGAGTCGGTTTTAGTACTTTTGAGTATTGAGTAGTACTTATGTACCCCATTTGCTGGTGGTTGCCACTGTAGCAATATTTAGAGTGTAGAGGTTGCCATGACTTTGTTTTTTTTTTTAAAGTAAAAACTTATGCTTATTTCCATTGGGTCAGTACTCTGTGAATACTTCAGGGATGGTCTAGTTATGATTTTCTTTCTTCTAATGTACTGTCAAGTTGCATGTTATGATTTGCTTGGCTTCCACCCTCACTGCCTGTTTTCTTGCCCTCCCTCTCTTGTCCATGACAACTTTCCTGACATTGTCTGGAGGAGAGGCTCACATAGCACCTTGCCTGTCTCTTTTGTTGAGTGCTTGGTCAAAGAGGAGTTTTTACTTTGTAGATTGTTTGGTTCTAGTACCTTTGTCTCCTCCAGCATTTTGGGAAAGCAGAACACCTTACCATCGCCTTATAGGAGTTTTTTGGTTACGTCCAGGAGATGATCGACTGGATGTCGTACTTGTCAGTCGTGTCGGTGCTAAGCTTCGTCGTGTTCTTTGCTGTGGGTCCGGGCTCGATTCCGTGGATGATCACTGCCGAACTCTTCTCCCAGGGTCCACGTCCTGCTGCCATGTCCATTGCTGTGCTTGTCAACTGGACGGCCAACTTCCTTGTTGGTATTGGCTTCCCAACCATGAAGGTACTGTGTCCCATGTGATCTCAAGTGTTTGCTGTGGTTTCATATTGTTTCATCCTGTCATATATTACAACAGTGAACACACCATCAGTTTATTAACAGTATTTGACACTTAATTTGTGTCACTTGTATTCAGGAGATGCCTGTTTCGAATCAGTCATTAAAATGGTTATCCTGATGGGTATTTCATGGGTTTTGTTAGTCCCTGTGTGCGGAAGTGACATATTACATAGGTGTCTAGTCTCATTTGTGTGACTGCTCATGCCCAGTCATTGTCCTTTGACAATAAAAGGGTTAATTAACCATATCAGCTGTAAAGTGCATTGTGCATGGTTGCAGAATTCACTGGAGAACTACACGTTCCTGCCATTCAGTGTGTTTCTTGCCATCTTTTGGATCTTCACATACAAGAAGGTTCCCGAGACTAAAAACAAGACGTTTGAGGAAATACTTGCATTATTCAGGCATGGAAATGGCAGGTAAGTGAGCCCAGATACAAGATCAGGCTCCATAATTCAGGACTGTTTGTCTGCATTGTGTACAGAGTTGATCCCGGTAATGCTAGACCAGGTACCACCTGCCAGATGGTCCTTGGTTTGCTTTCTCTTTGTTTGTATAAAAGTAATTGTATTAACAGCTGGATTGCTGTAAGTATACTCCCAAAGACATGTTCAGTTTTCCTGCGCTTGATTCTCAGGTGGTTGTGCATGGTACTGTCTGTGTTGTCGTGTGTGTGTGTCCCGAATATAACTACTCACATGACCAGTAGTGATTCGCTAACATGAACCCTATAAAATACTGCAAGAAGGTAAGCATGTAATGGTAAGCTGTGAGGTGGCTGGGAGAACTGGGCAGTTGGCAGGCACAAACTGTAATCCTTTACTGCCATTTTGGAAGCTGTCCACCATGAACTTTCAAATAAACTGCCCTGTTATGACCATGTGCCATTTGTTATATCTTTGCTCTTTACATTCTCTGATATATCTTCTGGGAGTTCACAAATATGAACAACAGATGATAGGCATTTTGTTGTATTTTCTTAAACAGCTTATGTTTATATTTTCACACAATTTACCAACTATAGCTGGTGTGAGTTGGGCTGGAAATACAAGAGACTGGGAAAGGGTTAACGAAAGATGATTAATGTATGAGAGGAAAGACATAGCAAAAGTTGATGTATAGTTATTTTTGTGTGTAAAACCTGCGTGGTCACCGCAGCTATACAGTTCAGTTGTGTTGCTGCTGCAGCTGGTGGTCATTACAGAGCTGCCCTGTGATTAATGCATTCAATATAGTAAAGCATTTCGGTTCCGGCATTGCAGCTCTTAATAATGTCATTTGCGGGGATCAAAATAAATCTGAAGAGAAGAAACTATATTCTATTTTCACCTTGCATTTTTCGAGCATAGACAATGTTTTTCACCAACTAAATGCACTTGTTATAAAAACACTAAAATATTCTAAAACTGTTTGATAAAAAGCCCCGACATGTTTCGGCTCACCAATGAGCCATCCTCAGGGGGTCACAACTGACTGTTCTCAAAACACGTACATATGTTAATCCTCTGTAGAGGTATATGGTCAACGTCTTTTCTCACCAATCTTACTTTATCACTTTGCAAGCCGACATGTCGGGGCTTTTTATCAAACAGTTTTAGAATATTTTAGTGTTTTTATAACAAGTGCATTTAGTTGGTGAAAAACATTGTCTGAGGAGAAGAGTTTATTGTGCCTTCTTGTAAAGGAGCTTGTCATGTGCTAATGATGCAACTGTATCCATTAACATTATGGTCTGCTGGAATGTGTCGCTGTGTGGTTAGGTGGACAGGTTCCACCGTTTCAGAGGAGTATACAGCCTCCATCCTCTGCATTGTGTCAGTGTGTAGTTTGGTAGATAGGTACCAACATTCAGTTCTCAAGTTGTGATGTAAGGACATGTGATGATTTGTATTAGACTAATAGAAGTGCTGGTTTCTATTTACAATTCCTGGGCTACTGACTGCCATGTTTATTTCCTTGTACCAAACACTCTGTATAATGTGTGATTTGAGGTATTCACAGTGTTGTGGATGAATATTACAGCATGACCAAGGAGGATGTCTTGACTGTAGGCACATCATTGAAGCTTCTCATTCAGTCTCTGAAGGAACACACAAAACCTCCCATGAAAACTCAAAACTCCAGGATTATGGCCCTTCCCTGTGCCAGAAGCACCAGGCTGTCCTTCTGCCATTTCTTCTGCAGTTGGCTCTCCTTCAGTTCCCCCAATCTGTCATTAGTCCTGATTCTTCCTCCTACTGCTTTATTCCACTTTGTTTGGCTCTAGCAGAGTCTACAGATCCCTTCACACACCCCCATAGGACCTCCCTCCTATTAACTCGCAATGATGATCGCCTAACCCAGTGGTATTGAACCTTTTTTGTTCGCGTACCCCCACATATAATTTCTCTTCAACTTTGTACCCCCAAAGTTGTTGGTGCATAATTCAAGTTATACATAGTCTATAATCTACAACTAAAATAAGTTAAATAAATTACATCCAAAATAATGTATTAAATAACAAGTTTTAAATGAGAAAAAGGAGAATCAAGCTATTAAATAACAAATATATTGTTGCCTATCATATAAAAATTAATAAAGGAACAAAGGTATTTTCGCACAGCAAAATTATATGCACTATGTGGAATAAAACGAAACTAGCCACCCAGATAAGAATAGCATAAAGGAGAGAGAGAGAGAAATGGCGCTCCCAAATTGCATGTCCTTACGTCTGGGTCTCTTGTGGCTAACCCTAAATCTGGCCCTGATTATTTAGTGTTTATCATGAAATAATATATTTATTTTTTTTTTAATTTTACATAGCCCCTAAGATGTCTTTGCGTACCCCCGGGGGTACGCGTACCCCAGGTTGTATACCACTGGCCTAACCCATGCTCTCCCTATATAATTTGACCAGTTCTCCCAATAACTTATTTTTCTTCAACTACCCTGAAGATGGAGGCAGAAAGTGCCTCTGATATGTCGTTAACAAATGACCAATCAACATGGTGTCATGTCCCAGAAGACTGTAATCTTCGGTACTCCATGTGGTTTTACAAACATGCTTAATAACTTTATCAGACAATGGGCTGCATGTTGGTGTAACAGAATGTCTGTCCTGCGTCTTCTCGTACTCTGAAGCTGCAGGCAGCAGATTCCTCCAAAATGTTGCTAACTACCAGATTGCATGACATCACATCCTGGAAGAGCATTAGTGTGATGGAAACCTCAAATTTCTTATTCCTGTATCCATGTTGAACTGTGCAGCATATTTAGACATTTTTCACAATGTGAATCATTCTTTGCATACTGAAAAGTTGCAATGTCAGTAGGTACATACAGAGTGGTTCAGAAGTTACAGTGTCATAGTACATACAGAGTGTTCAGAGTTAGTGTCATAAGTACATACAGAGAGAGTGGTTCAGAAGTTAGTGTCATAAGTGCATACAGAGAGAGTGGTTCAGAAGTTAGTGTCATAAGTGCATACAGAGATAGTGGTTCAGAAGTTAGTGTCATAAGTGCATACAGAGAGAGTGGTTCAGAAGTTAGTGTCATAAGTACATACAGAGAGAGTGGTTGAGAAGTTAGTGTCATAAGTACATACAGAGAGAGTGGTTCAGAAGTTAGTGTCATAAGTGCATACAGAGAGAGTGGTTCAGAAGTTAGTGTCATAAGTACATACAGAGAGAGTGGTTCAGAAGCAGTGTGTCAAATTACATCTTTATATTAATCAACTGTTGTGGAGTGAGTCCTGGCGCCTTAAAAAAAATAGACATCAGAAATGGGGGCTTTTAGTGAAAAATTTCAGGTTAACTTTAGTGTAAATTTAACTGAAGCAATTGGCAGCACTGTACTGAGAATGACAGTTGGGTTGTAGAAAAACATTATTGAGCAGTTTTTCTTATGTCTTTCATTATTAAATAACTGCTTCTTTTAGTGTCACATTGATTTTTTTTTTAATTTTTCAGACAAGCCCTTATTCTGGTATGTCCTTACCTTTCTTTTAAACTACAAGGACTCCTTAAGTTTTGTAAATTAGGTCCATGTTAATAGGATTTTTTTATACAGAGAACTGCATGATTAAAGTACTCATGACATTTGGCAGCCCCTGAATTGACCTGAATGTCCTAAGAACCAGGCAGTTTATGTAACCAAACCCTTAACATCAGAAATGGAAATGACAGGAATATATGTTGATGCGAAAGGGGTAAGATGAGAACAGAGGCAAAGTGAGCGTTCTGAAGACTGGATGTGTTCATAACATCAAGTGGGTGCATTGTCCCACCACACAAGCTTCTGTCATTAGGTGCAAGATGTGAGGTTCTTAATTGGTGTGTTTGAGGATTCATGTCATCCACGATGTAACACTGTGTTGTTGGGTCAAGCTATCCAGGTCATTCTTCTTGCACTGCTTGACCCTGGAGATGAAGGCACCACAATCCTTTGAAATGTTGGGAACCGCTCACCCAGCAACACATTGTCACATCCCTGAAAATTTGAATCCTCAGATCATTAGCTGTGTTCATACAAGATCACATGAACCTATTAGTTGGTCTCTTGATTTTTCATATTGCCTTCTAAGGGCTGAAGGACTTACAAAAACGAGTTTCTTTTGTTGCTGTTGTGTAAAACACAAAATAGGTAGCTAGGATAATATTTCAATATTGAATAGTAGTAGTGCTCTAAACTTGTATTCATAATGTGTGTGGTTCAAATCTTGACCAGGACACTGGGTATTCAGAGTGAGAGGGTTTCATGACTTTCCTGTCACGCTATCAAATGTAGGATTAGAACCTCAATTGCCTGTGATGCAGACAGCATTCTTACATAACCCACATAAATAGGAAAAGCATCTGTGTGTAAAGTATATTTAAAACACTGCATACTGATGTGTGCCAGGATGTTGAACAAACAGCATGAACCAGCATCCACTGTTTCATGATATCCCCCATTCTTTGTTAGCTTGTTGGAGCAACTGTATGAGGGTGAGGGGTGGGGGGCTGGTTGTTGTGTGTGGAAGAGAGGTAGAAACATGATAGATAATCATTATACTAACTTCCTGCTTCATACAGAACTCCAAATTTTATTATCGTGGACTCTTTAGACCACCACTGGACTCTGTTCTCAGCCAAATGGATCCAGTCTGCCCTATTCCACGTTATTTCTTTATTATCCATTTCAGTATTATCCTTCCATCGCACCTAGGTATTACAAATGGTATCTTCCCTTCAGGTTCTTCATCCAAACTTTCATATGCATTTTTCATCTCTCCTGTGTTTTATGCATGCCCCACATGTCTCAGCTTGGTTGTTTGATTGTCTCAAGATTCCAAACATGCTGTGAAGCCAATACAGGTACAGAGCTCTATCTCTGTGGTGCTGAAACCTTTTTCCCTCTGGAAGAGCAGCACATCTGTCAGCCTTGACCTTGTTCCCTACTTTCCCAGTGTAACTTGTCCCTTCTCAATTTTGCTCACTGTTACACTGAATGTGGAGGCAGCACGATCCTTCAGAACGTTGGTAACTTCATAAAGAACTATATGCTGTCACACCACTACCCAAAAAATATTTGTCTTAATTTTCACCACCATGGAAACGTAAAAATTTGTTTGTTCTTACATTGCATGTTAAGTGTTATTCTGGTGTTTTGGATTGTCAGAGCAAGGTGTGTAGAATTTTCTGCAGTGTGGGATGTGCAGTGATAGAAGTTACAGTCTTCTGGGATATGACACCTAGTAGGGTGGTAGATAGGTACCAGCATGTTTCTGTCTTGAAGAATAGCAGAACTCATCCTTCTGCCTGTCCATAAAATCTTCCACCCCACATCCCCGGTAATCATAACCACATTTCCTAAAGCTTTTTAGCAACTTGCGAAGTATCAAAATGACTTAAAGGACATCTTCCTGTCTGTTAATAAAACATAGCTTCTGATTGTATGTTGCTGATATGGATGCAGAATCTAACTTTGTACACATGTAACATATAGTGTATATTTGAATGTGGGATATGCATGTGGTATTAATTGTAGAGATATCTCATAACAGTTGTATGCATCTCAACAAAGGTGCATATTTTACAGTAGAGATATCTCAACACAGAGCCTGCTTCTACTGTAAGTGTGCCCCTTTTAAAGTATTTTAACACAGTTGCAAGTACTGCAGTGGAGGTACCAATACAGTTGTGTGTCCTACTGTAAAGTTATTTGAACACAACGTTTTCTTGCAACAGAGATGACAACACAGCTGCATATCATGCAATAGATATCTCAAATACAATTATGTGCCCTGTAATAAAGATGTCTCAACACAACTATGTGTGCTGTGTACAAGAGATGATAGAACATCTGTGCTGCACAGTACAGGTATCTCAATATAATTGTGTGTCACACAGTACAGATGTCAACACAATTGTGTGCCCTGTGGTGAAGATATCTCAACCCAATTGTTTGCCCGGCACTAAAGATATCTCAAAGCAATTGTGTGCCCTGCAGTAAAGATATTTCAACACAATTGTGTGCTCTGAAGCAAAGATATCTCAACGTACCTGTGTTCCCTGCAGTAGAGATATCTCAACATAATTGTGTACCCTCCAGTAAAGATATCTCAAACACAACTGTGTGCCCTGCAGTAGAGATATCTCAACACAACTGTGTGTCCTGCATTAGAGCTATCTCAACACAACTGTGTGCCCTGCAGTAAAGACATTTCAACACACTTGTGTGCTGTGAAGTAAAGATATCTCAACATAATTGTGTACCCTCCAGTAAAGATATCTCAACACAACTGTGTGCCCTGCAGTAAAGATATCTCAACACAAGTGTGTGCCCTCCAGTAGAGATATCTCAACACAACTGTGTGCCCTGCAGTAGAGATATCTCAACACAACTGTGTGTCCTGCAGTAGAGATATCTCAACACAAGTGTGTGCCCTCCAGTAGAGATATCTCAACACAACTGTGTGTCCTGCAATAGAGCTGTCTCAACACAACTGTGTGCCCTGCAGTAAAGACATTTCAACACACTTCTGTGCTGTGAAGTAAAGATATCTCTACATAATTGTGTACCCTCCAGTAAAGATATCTCAACACAACTGTGTGCCCTGCAGTAGAGATATCCCAACACAAGTGCGTGCCCTCCAGTAGAGATATCTCAACACAACTGTGTGCCCTGCAGTAGAGATATCTCAACACAAGTGTGTGCCCTGCAGTAGAGATATCTCAACACAATTGTGTGCCCTGCAGTAGAGATATCTCAACACAACTGTGTGCCCTGCAGTAAAGATATCTCAACACAGTTGTGTGCCCTGCACTAGAGATGTTTTCAACACAATTGTGTGCCTTGAGGTAAAGACATCTCAACACAACTGTGTGCCCTGCAGTAAAGATATCTCAACACAGTTGTGTGACCTGCACTAGAGATGTTTTCAACACAATTGTTTGCCTTGAGGTAAAGACATCTCAACACAATTGTGTGCCCTGAAGTAAAGATACCTCAACACAATTGTGTACCCTGCAGTAAAGATACCTCAACACAAGTGTGTGCTCTACAGTAAAGGCATTTCAACACAATTGTGTGCCCTGAAGTAAAGATATCTCAACACAGTTGTGTTCTCTGCAATAGAGATAACTCAAGACATTTCTGTCTGCCATAATAAAGATAGCTCGGCACAGTCTTATGCCCCACAGTATAAATATCTCAGTGAGAGGAGATATATTTATACAAGGTGTACTGTATTGTTAATCTACTTCTCTCTTTACTGTGGTTCAAGGGGCAGTCTGCGCGACAGTAGGTTGTATGGGTGAGTAGCTTGATTCTTGCTGCATGCTGCCTAACCTCGCATGCCATTCTTCTGTCTTTTATTTAAGTACCTTTCTCTTTGTCCCCAGTCCCTGCTGGTGGCAAGGCTTTGAATGTCTATGCATGCTTCCAGCTCTTAGACTGTCCCATGTTTGTTTTGTTTCTTCCCTTCTTGAGTATGTGTTCCTATTTAATTTGTGTCTGTGGTGGGCCAGTCTTTGGAGTGAAACTTCTGTCACAGCCAAAACACCAACTGCTTCTATATAAACACGTAAATAGACTTAACAGTAAATGTGTTTTGTCTGGAATTGATTAATTTAAATTATCCTACTATAAATTAGACTTGTATCACACATCTTCAGCAATAAACACTAAAGCACTTTATTTTCATTTAGATATCTCTGACTGTTACTAAATCAGTTTGCAGAAGTTCACAAATTTGTAACACTAGTACAAGAAAGAGAGAAGTGATAGGTTACAGAATATATTCTTTTGTGTTTTTTGTGTCCATGTTACTCTCAGGAAATGTAGTGTGGATTTGTGTTGGGCAGCATGCTTGTGTTCTGTGTTGTGTGTTAATCAGCAACACGTACTAGTGTTTGAGACAACTCCACAGAGCACTGAGCTTGCTGAAAACCATCACAGTTTTAATGGTTTTATTCAAGCAGATTTCTTTTCCAGAGCCTGTCAACAGTTGTTTTTAGAATATTTTCTTACCCAACTCCCTCAACGCAAGTATATTTTCTGTTTTGGATGTAACATGTTCTTGTCGCTCCACCTCGACTTGCCTGAAGGCAGGATTCCGGTTGGATGTAAAATCTGTTGGCACATGTATCATATTGCTTGAGAAACGTATGCATGGGGAAAGCTGGCTGCCGTTGCACTATGACAGTCTTCAGGCCAGCCGACACACCCGCTACGCGCCACCGTGCACAGCATGACAAGAGTGTCCTAATTCCCTTCTGGAAGTCTGCGCACACTCAACACATTGCAGCGTGGGATGCAGACAGATTTTATACACGAATCGGGAACCTGCTTTGAGGCTTGCCACCTTTAGCAGAAGACATCATTATGCGAGAGGCGCAGGAGGAGCCTTAATTGAAGTGTGTTCGCTTTCAGGAGCATGGAGGAGACATCAGTGAGCAAAGAGACAGACGTGAGTGGTATGGTGGAATCTGATCAGAAGCATTAGTGAGAAGATGTTAGGTTGTAATTGTTGTTTTGAGCTGGCAGGTAATGCTGGGTGTTGTCGGTCTCCAGAAAACTATCTGATTTACCTTGGGTTCCACCCAGGTATGTCCAGGATAGTTTTCTAATTCTCCTTCAGGCAAAATACAAAGAAAAAGGAAAGATGATAATTGAAATGGTGTGAGTTAATGATGTTGGGGATGGTCCTCTCCCCTCACTGTGTTGTTGTTGCATAGCTCACCCAAACCAGGTATGCTGACTCTTTTCCAGGAGCATGTTAAACTGTGTGAATGCGTTAGAGCAGCGCATGCCCCCAGCAGAGCGTGCAGCGCTAATGGTGGCCGAGGAAAAGCCACACCCCGACTCATGTAAGCACCTTGCCCCATTTTCTAGTTTTACATTGGTGTCTACCTTGCTGGGTTTCAGATATTCATGACACAGAACACATATCAAACGGTTAAACTCATACTGTGAACACCTCGCTGCCAAATACAATGTGTGTCTGTACCAGCACCACCACAACACCTCTGTTCAGTTTGTTGAGTTGTAGTTGCCCTGCCAGCAGACTAGAGTAGTGCATGTGCAGTATTTGGCAGACATCAGATAAAATCCATCCTGCAGATTTTTGCATGAATATTTTGAAAATTCAACTCCTGAATTTATGTTTTAAATATACCTTTTGATAAGCTTCTGTGAAACATCGTGGAAAAGTCAGAAGTAGTATAGGCATAAAGTGCTGATGTGGTACTACCACAGGTGAAAGCCAGTAGCTTTCTGCGGTCACTCACACAACTGTTGTGTGTTATAGCTCTGGCGATGTACATAAACTTGCTGTAGCTTGCATGAACCAAGTAATGTTGTTTTAAATTTTAGTTTACCTTTATCTTTTTTCTTTTTGAAAATGTGAGAGCATGGAAGTGAAATGTGAACAGCTTGGCAGTGCTGTGTGCAGGACTTGTCTGCCCTATCTTCCCAGTCACTTGGTTCAGTTTATTTTCTTGTACTTGTGAATCATTGCTGAAATTAAAGTTATATATTTTCATTGAGTTTTATATTGTGTAGACCCAACATTGCATGCTTTCCCCTCTTACCTTCCCTCCTTCCTCCTCTGCTGAACCAAGGTGTATGTAACAGTCAAGTTCTTTGTCTGAAAGGAGGGTTTTTTTATTGTTGTTATGATCCGTCATCAAATACTTTTTTAAAATCTTTTTGTACCCAGTGCCGAGCCCGTTTGAAAGAAGGACGTTTATGAGTAAATACAATCCCCGGCGCCACTCTGCATACGCCACGGTACCAGGTATGGGTGTGTGTTCATTCCTCAACACACCATGCACTGAAGCACAAGGTTTTCAGTCTCATTTATAAGGCACTGGTGGTATACATCACTTGCGCAGCACTGTACAGAGTGGTACAGTGACCAGATAAAGCATATTGCACTCTGCACTTGCCTGGAAAGAAGGAATAATCGGTTAAATTATTGTGAAGACAAGATGAGAAGACATGCCGCTATCCTTCCCGAGTCCGGCCTGCATGCTGTAGTGTTTGGTGTTGTGCTTGTCTGTCTGTCTGTCACAGTCCTCTTCCTTTCTGCCCAGGGAGGCAAGCTTGTGACGTCGTTTCTCTCATTTCAGCTGCCTCCGAGCGCTCTTCACGAGAGCTCGTACCAGCGGTCAGGCCCCCCCCCCGCTCCCTCCACCACGCTTTCCGAACAGCGCTGTTTGACAATGGGAAACTCTTAACATCGGTAATTTCTCCGTGTCAGCCCCACTCCCCCTGCTGCTAGCAGTGCCTGGAGTACAAGGGCAACTGTATGAACTCATCTTGGACTGTGGCAAGGCTTGTGTCCTCTACCTACAGCACAGCCTGCGCCAGTCCTGTCATTGAGAAGAGACAGATCAAACAAATGAAGTGAAAATGATCAACGATCCCAGGCCTGGGCCATTTCCCCATGTGTATGTTCTCAAGTGTTGTAGACAATCCCTACATTACAAAATTATTATCTTCCATTGCACCATGCGCTGTAGTATGACATTTCATCTAGCAGGTCTATACGAATGTTTTTTATTAATCTGTAAGCAGCCTAATAGAACGGATGAGGAGTGGTTTAGTGTTTTATGTGGAGGTGGAGCGAGAGAGCATGGTGGACGCAAACCTCCACCTCTTTGAGAGGAACAGAAACCTGAAAAACTTGTGAATTGCTCAGTGTGTAGGCAGCAGCTCTCTCTGTGTGTTGAGTGTGCACCAATCAAAATGTCCCATCCCTAGTCGTAGCATTAGTCTGTGAATTGTGTGTGTGTATGTGTGTGCGTTTGAGTGAGAACGGTTCATTAGTGGCACTAATATCAGTCCCAGACATCGTTTTTAATGCGTATTGTTGTGTATATATACATATATATATATATATTACATCGCGACTTATTCTAATCACGTACACTGCCAGGACATCACATTGGAATGTACATAACCTACACTCAGAGGACGGATAAAGTGACGTCAGGTGCTCAATTTTGAATAGTTGTCACCAAGCAGCAAGACGTATTAGTGTAGCCTAGTCAGAGTAGTGTGTAATGGTTTCATCTCCTCTACATTGAGTCGTTTCTTGTCTTGTCAGTAAGGCTGGCACGCCCGTCTGTTGCGTCAGAGCACACTGGAGATTCCCTAGGGAACCTGGGGCCAGTGGCTAACGATGGACGGGTTCAAAGGACCAATCTGGTAGTTGGTTTCAGAAACTGGAGACTGCTCAAGCAAGATGGTGTGTGTTGTGACTGACAAAGATACAGTTCCATTAGGGTGGGGAGTGAACGATTGCTCATGTTAACACAGTAGAGAACATTCCACTTGCCATTTCAGTTCAGAAAAAACCAAAATGCCTTTATGGGGGGGGGATGTAAAACTGTCAGATTTGTTTTCTAAACCACCAGCATAACATCTGACAGACTTGTGGTCTTTTCCAGGAATGGATCATTTTAAATACACTGTTTACAGATGAAACATATTTTCAGGCTATAACCTTATAAAAGAACTATGGGGTAGGTGTCAGTAATTATTTCTGAGTTGAATTATGGTTAAAGGGGGCATCCCACTGCTGTGGAATGGAACCATTCCCTTCCTCCTATACCAGATTTTGTTTTAGCTGGTCTTATTTTGGGAAAATGTGGAAGTCCGATGTAATTAAACATTGTAACTAGAAATTTATAGTGGACAGAAACTGCGATTAGTAATATTTATTGAGGAGTTGTGCTAAGGTGCACTATGGCTCGTCTGGGCAGGAGACAAATGTTATTCTAAATGTACATATTGTTACATATTCCTGATGATGACTTGTGTTCTTCTGTTTATTTTTTAAACATTTCTGTGTATGTAGCAGTACATATAACTCCTAGATTTTAGCCATCTGTTAGAAATGTTGGGGAGTACGGAGCACGTTCCTCAGTAATACACATTATAATATAGACTAACGTGGACTTGAAGCACTGTGAGGAGGATAATTGCGCCGTGTTCCTGTTGAACATTTGAACACCATTTCTACCACTACAGCATCATAACTTATTTTTTTTTTCTTCTAAAATCATAGTGTAAGTTGTGTTGAACATCAACTGAACCACGCGCAGTTCTCCGCCTGCCGCTGGAACAAGACTGTGACAGCAGTTTGTCAGTGTGTAAAGTTCCATGAATGCAATAAAATTCTATCTCTATAAGGAACATGGTTCATCTTCATTACCTGCCCCTGAATCTCTCCCACTTCTGTCTGTATAAGGAATACAGTTCATCTACATTACCTGCCGCTGAATCTCTCCCACTTCTGTTTATAAGTAATACAGTTCATCTACATTACCTGCCCCTGAATCTTTCCCACTTTTATTTTCAGTATGGTTGTTGTTCTGACCATCAGCTGTTTCTTTGTCCTGTGCATTGAGGGTTCAACTGTGCGAAACTTGATCCTTCTGCCCCATAACTTGCTTGTGCATTCAGTCTGTACCAGCAAGCTAACCCAACCCTTTAATAACTGATAACCAGCCAGTATTAACCACTTTTGTCTGAATATGGCTAAATGCTTCAATTTCAGATGCTTATTCATGATGACATATAGAGCAGATAAATTTTGAGAAATACATGCTATCATTTCAGTTTAAAACATTTTTTTTGTCTGTTGTTAAACCTGAATTTCAAAACGCCCTTTTACGTTTTATTTTTCGGTGACGAACTTGTTTCTTCTATGCTGAATTTCTTTGAACAGTTCAGAATAAATAAGTGTTAAAGGACATATGTGTGTGTGTAGCCTGACATAACTTAACATGTTGAAAGACATATACTGTACATATGCCTGTAGCAAACAAGGAAAAGCTGTAGATGTACAGGGAGAAGAGAGACTTTGTAACTGAGAACAGAATGCTGCAGTAAATATGAAGTGTGATCATTAAATGTAGAGTAATCTGTCTTAAACAGAACGTGGACAGAACAGAATCCTGTCTTCAGCAGAAAACTGTTACCGTCCCGAAACCCTTGTGTAAGAAACGTTATGAAACCAGCTTTAATGAATGGAAACTGTGTAATGTGGAAACAGAGAGCAAGGACAGGACCTTAATGGAAAATATTTATATTTTTATGTAATTTTTTGCATACTGGACTTTCAACATGACCATACCCTTCTGTTGTCGGATAGGTAAAACTGTAACAGAAACTCAAACGTGGAAGAGGAATAGAAATGAAAACAGGATGTTAGAAGGTAACTGAGGAATACCATTAACAAGTCACTCAAATCAGAGTTTATTACATTTCTCAGTAACAAGTGATGTACAAAAAATGATGCACACTTTACTGCTAACAAGGAGGTTCACAATTGGTACGCCTCACCAAATATTATTATTGAGATCAAATGATGGATGATTAGATTGGTGGGTCATGGGGCATATGTGGGAGAGAAATGCATACAGGTTTTTGGTTTGAAAGAGACCACTTGGTAGACCGAGGCATAGATAGCAGGATACTATTGAAGTGTATCTCAGTCACAAAATCACTCAGATTGAATCTTATTCACATTATGCATAGTTTGTCCGTGGGTTTAGATTTGAAGGTAACCATATATTACACAAGACTTAACACCGCAAGCTATCTAGTATTTGCAGCAGTTAGTTGGTTCCATTGTGTGTTATGTATGGGAGCATAATTCACTTTTCTCTGAAGAAATTTGAGTGAAAAACAGAGTCGTCTTCAAGCCAAAATGTAATTAGAGATAAATATGGTTTGCTTTGTATTAAATATAACAACTTTGTATGAAGTGAAGCATCTCTGAATTTGATTAAGATCCAGAATGAACAAATTTTAATTTCAGTGTTCTTAAACTGACAGTGCTAATTGACACTGTTCTAAAATGGGCTGAGAATGACCATCAGCACACTAATTTTGTTAAACAAATTAATTTCTTGTAACAAATATGGCTTTTTACAAGAAGTTAACTTGTATAACAAGATTAGTTGTTTTGGTGGTCTTTCTTAACCTATTATATACCATATTACTTTGAATTTAAGATGCACCTTTTTTTGACATTTTTCAAACTGAAAATTAGGGTGTGTCTTAAATTTGAGGTATTATTTTTCACTCTTCGAAAGTCTCAAAAACATAATTTTCCTCGAAAAACAAGGGGCGTCACTAACAGAGCAGTGAATTTTACAGGGTGTGAAATGCATTTGCTTTCAAAAATTTTTTCCTAAAATTCCTTTTTAAAAGCGAGGTGTGTCTTAAATTAGAGGGCGTCTTAAATTCGAAGTAATAAGGTATACGTACATAACACAATAGCGTGTCCCACATTAAGGTACTAAAATATAAGTTTATATCATTAATGTAATAACAGCTGGTAACAGAAAATTTTACACAAATTATAAATTAAAATGGGTCATTTTTGTAATACTGCACACAAACATATATACTGTCATGGTTGACTTCCTCTTCAGATATTCTGCATACAGAATGATTAAGGAGAAGTCTATAAAACTTTCAAAGTGTCATGACTCCTTACAATCTCAGAATTGGACCCATGTAAGTTGTAATTTTCCTTTTACTGAAAATCATGTGTTTAGCATATTGGTCAGTCACTGACTCCAGAGCTCTAGGTGGGCTTGGTCATCAGTGTGGCCCCCTAACCTTCCAGTCCACATTGTATGGCACAGGCAGAATTTTGGCACATATTACAGCTATGTTTGTTGTTTGTTCAACTGATTTTCAGTTTGGTTTGAGTTAGTATTTATCATTTGCTTAGTGAAAGGCTGATTTTGATACTGAAGTGAATAAAGTAAGAAATAGGTAGATTAAGAGCCAAACATGCTAAGTTTTGCTAGATTATATGACAAAATTTCACAGTATCTCAGTAACTATATAATTTATGAGGATGACTATTTTACTCTTCATTTTGCAATGTTGTGTCCTATGTCATTATCAATACCATCTGGTGTTGGTATGAGTACACTGTACACAGTTAATAGTCACACTTTAAAAGCAGATCCAGTGCACAGTATGGCAGATTCCTCTTTACCAGAATGCATACATTTGGACACATACCAGTGAAGTAGTGGAAGCCAAACCACTTGCCTGGCCATGTGACATTTTGACTTCTCACAGCGCTGGTTGTGAAAGCAGCCTGCTGGGATATGCTGCCATGTAATCAGGTACATAGGCACCAACATTTTGGAGGAACTTGCTCGTTCCATCTTCATGAAGAACTATTCAACCCTGAAGATTCAGGCAGTATTTTCCTTTGAAACGTTGTCACATCCCAGAAGATGGTAATCTTCACATCATCATAATTTTTCCCTGAATACATGTGTGCATTGCCATGTTTAATCCCTGGCAAAGGAATGGGTGCTGTATATATGCATTGATTCTACTTTTTTTCAAATCCCTTTATGACATCTCTCACTGGTTTTGCTGGTTCATATCGCACTCCTGCAGCATATGCTTGTCTAACTTGCATTGCCGCATTCTTTGGTCTAACTGGACTTCCAGGGTTTGATGCGGGCACTCTGACTGCATTTGGCGCTGGCTGCAGCTGCTGCTGTCCCCTGGCAACCATCCCTGGCTGTGGCCTGTTCGGTGCGCGCACAGTCCAATTGTGATTGGAAGGCATGTACTGCAGTACCCCTCGCGGTTGCCTCAAACTACCCCCTCTCTGAAAGGGCAGAGGTGCAGGAGCTGGCTTGTTCTCAACATACGGCTTTCCTGGCCACATCAGATGATGTGCCTTCCTTCTCATGTTGTCATCCTGCCACAGACAAATACTGTGAGACGTGGTGCATGGTCAGCACCAAGTGGGGAGATACACAAATCGAAACTGCATTCATGAATAAACAAAACAGATTAAGTCTGGGGAAGGTTGCTGCCTTTCAATTTGTCTTTTGTCTTCCCACCTGTCATCTAAAAATGTAAGGATTTCCATGCACAAAAATTTAATTTTCCCTGCTGTTTTGTATAGGTGTGAAACTAGGTTCCTCATATTAAGGGAACAACATAGACTGAGGGTGTTCAAACAGAGGGTGCTGAAGGGAATGTTTGGATATAAGAGGAAGACTGGAGAAAACTGCATAACCAGTAGCTTCATACTTTGTACTTTTGACCAAATGTAGGGATGAGTAGGGCATGTGCGTGCATGGGAGACGGCAAATATATGCACTGTTTTAGTGGATATGCTGAAGGAAAGGAGCTGCTTGGAAGACTAGACAGATGGGGGATAATATTAATATGTATCAAAGACGTATGATGGGAGGTTGTGAACTGGATTCATCTGGCTTAGGAGAGGGGCGAGGTTCTCTTAATGGTGAAAAAAAATTAGGGGTTTTTTTCTGTGTGAGGCTATGTAGTGTGGTAGATAGATACCAACATTTTGAAGGAATATGCTGCCTCAATTGTTAGGGTCCTGTCTTTTTCTCTTGCACCCTGAAGCTGAAGGCAGTATGCTACACTACATGGTATGATATCCATAAGACTGTTTATCCTTTGTTACTACATGCATTACGAATTTTAGAGTTGCAGGCTATTTTGTGGTACCTGATGGGATAAACAGTGTACTTGTTATAGTAGTTACTAATGGCATCAGCTGTATTAATTTCAGTACCCATAATACTACTTCACTACATTACGCTGAGTTATACACGTACAGTAGAATTCCTTTAATCTGGCACTCAGGGGACCAGACTGATACCAAATTATCTAATATTCTGAATTATCAGGCAGTAACTATACTGAACCAAGTTCTGACAGGTATTTTTTTTTTTTACTGCTTGTTTACTTGGGTTGTACAAGTAATCAGAGGAGAATTCCATTTGGTTATCTCATTCAGCTGCTGTTTCAGAGGTGTCAGGGTCTTCTTCTGTTGTTTCTGAAGTCTTCATAGCTGAAGAAGCTGATGGGATAGGAGACAAGGGGTCAGGAGATATCACAACAGTCAGTGTAGAGACACGGAGGCTTTCGTAAGTGGCTTCCATACTTGGGACTATTTTTGTCAACTGCTGAAGTGTCAGCTTCCAGAGTAAAGGAATTCTACTGTATTTACTATGCACAGTAACTTTTACATGGTCTTAAAAATGGACTCTTCTGCCATTGCTAATAAATCATTTATTTGTTGCCTAGCAGAAAGTTCATTGAAACTGCAAAAGGAAACTTACAGCCTATATCTAAAATATGTAATGTCAGTAGCTTCGAAAAGTGGTACAAGGACAGGTGTGTTTATGCTTTAAAAACTTGATGCACCAACTGATGCTATCTACAAGAATTTTTTTTTAGCAAAGATGGGCACTGTAATCCTGACTCTAGCATATATTCCACTGCTGCTATGATGTGTTTCAAAATAAACAAGGAGCTTCAATCACTGGATTTGTATAAAATGTTGAGGCACCAATGCAAGCTTCAAGGTCGGAGTGAAAATAACCCTTAAATCTAGTTACACAGGTTCCTTTATCTGTGCAATGCTAGGGTACTGAATTACAGTCGTGGAATCAGAGTTCAATTCCCAGCAGGAGCAGACATATTTCTCTTTCCTACCATTTCCAGACTAGCCCTGGGGCCGGCCCAGCCTCATATCCAGTGGGTACTGGGGCTGTTCCCCTGGGGGTGAGGGCATGAAGCTGACCATCACCTTTATCTAGTGCTGGGGTGAAGGCATACCAGTACTGAGGTTGTTACTTCCTGGCCTCTCACCACAGAAGCCCAGGTTCGATCTCAGTGCAGCCATGTAATATTTTTTATAAACAAAGTGGCACTGTGACAGGTTTTTCTCCAGCTACTTAACAGTATTATCCTATCAGTGTCATTCCACCAATGCTCCATACTCATGTTTCATTCATCTACTATCAACACTACTTAATCTTAGCAAATGACAGCATCATTAAGTAAATCATCTAAAAACAAATTTGTGGAGTTATGCAGCCACTTCCCATGTATCTTACTGATGTAGTGCTTAATTCAGCATACTGACCGTTTTATCTTTTTTTTTTTGTACTGTTCATTTACATTTATGGTGGCTGTAGCAATGCACAGTCCATACCTTCAGCCAGGGCATGAGATAAGACCATGTTGAGGTCAATTCGCTCTTTAGGATGATGTTTGAGCATGCGTTTAATGAGATCAGTGACTGTTTTGTGTTATGGATCTCCAGCATTGTTGTGGGAATTTGACCTCTCTTGCGACATTTCCATTCTTTCAAATGGAAACTGGTAACTCAGACTATAACAAACAAGAGAGACATTTCATATTTGTGGCAACAAAATTAGTAAGAAATGCGGAATGCAATCAAGTCTTGTAGGGTGACCAACTGTGTGTAAATGCAGTTTGTGTCAAACATTATGGAGACTGTCTTCACTGCATTGTTCATGAGGAGTTGATTTAAAGAGTGACACAGCTGCCTGTTGTGTATATATCCCTATGCATAATACCCTTGGGTGATTGATTGAGTGAGTGAATCATACCCAGACTGACATTTCTACCAGGTTGCCGTGCTGATCGAGGTTGCGAGAGACTGTTCTCCGTAAGATACCTGCTGCAGCTGAATGAAACAGTTGAGCAATAAAATAGGCCTTGGAATAGTGTGTGAATGTTGTGGCAGTCTGTCATGTGACGTCACATGGCTAGTATACACACAGCCACTTTTGAAGTCATGTACAGTATTATGTCTGAATGCGGACCACCCTGGAAGCAGTGGCCAGAATGTGTTGGACATCTCTCAATGTTCTCCTCAACCCCTGGTGATGAAGGTAGAGACTGTCTGGAAAACTGGATACTAACTACATTTCCACACAGTTCATCATCTGAGAAAACTTCATTGCATACAGTCACTGTGAAAGCTACAATTCTGTGATTGCAGACTGAACGTACCAGAAATAGAGCAGAATCCCCATGCTCCAGATGTCAACTTGCTTGGTATATGTATGGATGTGTGTGTCCAAGATCTCAGGTGCTTGGTAGTATGGTGTTCCAACATTGAATCCATCTTGTGTGTCTGGTGTCAGAATCTTGGACACCCCAAAGTCTGCCACCTTTATAAGAGTCTCAGGTGCCTTGGATGCTAGTAGGATGTTCTGTGGCTGTAACAGATTTGATGATTCCACTGACAGCATGCATGTGAATTCCTGTTCTTCTTGGATGTGACGTGTCATTGGGCAGTCGGCTCTCAAGGTTTCAAATGAACGTCAGGACCCACTTACCCAGTGACACAACATCATATACCAAAAAGAAAAGACTCCTTGTCCGTACTAATGTGAAAACCTCAAAACTTCCAATATGCTTGTGATTTGCAAATACTATTCACTTTGACAGAATGGTAAAGGAGCATAATTTCCTCATTATAGATGAAATATGAAGTATGTGCAACTGAAACCCATTTGTGGCGCTACTGTGGTAAGGTAGATGACACAGATGTGCATTTGACTAAGTAAACACACTGGCAGACACTTGTGGAGAGCTGTACAGTCGACTGGGTGAGTAGCTAGTACAGGCGACATTACGGCGCAGCTTAAAGATGGTGTACCAACTGGTGGATCTGTCCAAACAGGGCAAGAGGGCAGTGATTCAGCTTCTCAGAGTGGCAGGATGTCATCCTGCTGTCTAAGGTGCCACATGTTTATCAAAGACAATGGTGTTGGACTGGTTCTGTCTGTTTTGAATGGGCAGGCAGTGAACAACAGACATGCCAAGACCAGAACAGGCGCACATTGTCACTAATCTGAGAATATTCGTGAATCAGGAATGTTTATGTGAGGACAGACGTCTGACCGTTTGTTCCCTATCAGTGGAATCAAATAAGAGTGTAATCACAGTTCATGCAATTGTATGGTATCCTGGATATGACAAGGCATGTTCCCAGTGGGTCCCACATTTACTGAGCATACCAAAGGACCATTGCATGTCAGTATCACTGGAACATTTGCACTGGTACCAGGTGGAGGGTGATGCATTTCTGTAGCATATTGTGTGGCTGATGAGATGTGGCGATAACTCACAACCCACAAGAAAGTGGTAGGCATGTATTTGAGACAGTCCACTTCACCCTGACCATAGAAATTAAGTCACAAGCAGCCACCAATAAAATTATGTTGACTGTGCTCTTTCATTGTGAGACCCCGCTTTTGGAATTCAAATCGTGCAAACCACAATCACTGCAAACTGTTACTGTCAAATGCTTTAAAAACTGAGAACCAATATCAAGAACAAATGTCCAGTTCTAAAAGGTTTTGACGATGGTATATAATATTGTGAACCACTTGTTTCTTGGACTTTGTCCATCGTCTAATGCCTATGTATTGATTATCTTCCTCAGACATATTCTGACATCAGGAGGTCTTATAACTGTGATTCCACTGACTGAGTTGTCCAGTGCTTAGACTAGCTTAATCAACAGGACCCACCTGAGTAGGCCTGAAGACGAAGAAGAGCCATCTTCCAAAACGTAGTGAATTTAGATTTTTATATATTTTTATATTTTACATTTTAATCACTATTAAAGACGATGGACAAAGTCCAAGATACAAGTGGTTCACAAATGTCCAGGCCAACCAACTGATAACATAATCATCATTCATCATCATCCTGGGGCACGACAGTGTGACCCACACAGTTCAGTGCCCACTGAATGGCCAAGCCATGGGAGGTGCTCAAACATCCCACATGCAGCCCAGACCTATTTACCATGTTATTTTCACATCTTTGGACACATTATACAAAGCTCTCAAAGGCTTACATTCAAGTTGTGCAACAATTGTAGAAGGCTGTAGTACAGTGGTTTATGCAGCAGCCAAGGAATTCTTTGCAGACAGGATACACCAGTGTGTGCAACAGTGGGACTCCTGTCTAAATGCTGTGGTGATTTTTTTTTAACTGTTGTAATCACCTCCACTGGTAATCCTTGCATGGGTTTAGTTGTACGTGCCTCATAATTAACTAGTGGTTTATATATCCACTAATTGATGGTAACAATAATTTTAAACTTGCACTATTATTGCATAATTTGTGATAGTCCGCCACAAAACACCACACAGTCCAAATCAGTAAATACCAAAAACCAAAGAATATACCATATATCTAGGATGGATCACAATAGAACATGAACACTGAAAAAAGTCAGATCTGAGGAACCGGTGAAAAAGTGAACATTGTATGGACTAATTTTACTAGTAATTTTATCAAAACTTTTAACAAATCATAACAACTTCAAAAAGAATCTAAATTATGCCAGCATACATAAAAAATAGTGTGACAGTCATAACTTGAATATGACTAGCTACTGGTTAAAACAGACTAACGACTCCTAGCTACATGTAGTAGATTCCTCCTTGAGAAGCTAATACTTCCTCAGCTAGTCAAGTTTCCCACACTTTATGCAACACAAAGGTTTGTTACTGTGTTCACAAGAGCCCACCACTGGCCCCTGTGTTGCAGGCACATGAACCCAGTCAACATTCATCCTATTTCTTGAAGATCTGTTTAATATTATCCTACCATCTACTTCCATGTTCTCCAAGCAACTCTTTTCTTCAGGGCCCCATAAAAAACTTGTAAGCACTTCTACTCTCCCTCATGCATGCAAATGCCCTTTCCATCTCATCTCATCTTCTCCTTTACTTGATCAACCGAAAAACATTTGGTGAGAAATATATGTATCATAAAACTCTTCACTGTTTATCTTTCTCCAGCCTCCTCTTAGTTCCTCCTGCTTAGGGCCAAAAAAACAAAACAAGTTCCTAATAATACTATAAATGACATGTAATGATGATGCCATAATACACTGTTATAACAGTAGTGCCACTGGTTTTTGTTGTGTTGAGAGTGTCAGTACACGTACATGTAACCAAACTACACCTACAAAACATTACTAACATCTGGGTCTACTCTGAACAGATGGCAGTTGCTGCTGTAGGGCATCCACAGCGTGATTATTATCACCACCAAATGGATAAAATCCTACATAAATTATGAGATGTGGCGGAATTTTCCAGTCATACAGATTTGACTGCACCAACTGTCACTAGTCTAAATACTGATTCTATAAGTGAAAATTTATATAATCAAAGTTATTAGTACATGAAGTTTCAAAGATTTTGTATGGAACATGTGGGGCCCACCTTGATGTCACGGTGTACTATATTTTGTTGATGCAAATACTGGATTGCTTGTGCCAATTGGAAAAAGATGAGTTTTATATGTGTCTCCTGTAGTGACTTGACACGTCTGAAGAGGTCACCTCCCTCCATAAACTCCATCACAATGAACAGAGTAGACGGTGCGTCCACCACTTCCTGTGTGTTGATAACACAGGGCTGCCAACATAGAAAGTGTATAACTGGTTGTTTATTTTCTCATATGACATAATTTTATATTGTATCTGTCAAGCTGCTGGTACCTCACCTGAATTTAGTTCAGCTGGGTGCTGTAAAGCATACCCTTCAGTTTTGCATTGAATTCCCGTATATGTCTGACACACTATAAAATGAAGGCAAGTGAAGCTGAGGATCAGTCTTGATTCACCTTGCCTGTATTCAATTCAATTCAGTTGGTGTGCCAGCAGCCCGAAGTTTGCAACAATAACTCAAGTCTTTACAGTTACATGAGAGTGATAGCGGATTTTTGGTGCAAAGTGCCAAAGAATATTGTTGGGGGGGGGGGGGGGGGTGAGGGGTCTTTTTTACTTGCATGGAGGATTCTGTAAGTTTGTGGTTTTTTTCTACCAATGTTTGTAACTCACATGGGAGATTTTCTCCAGGATATTCTTTTCAGTGATTCATATTTGACGAGTTTGGTTGTTCTTGACTGTCTTCATAGCAAATTTGCATGCGTTCTGTGAACAAACAAGCACACCAACGCTAAAGGAAGAGTTTTTTCATTGTCAGTCTTCAAGATATCAATTTATAGCATTCTTACAGAGAAGAGTGAGCTTACTCTCAAAGGAGCAGTATCATTATCATTTATGTCTGTGTCAGCAGATGCAGTGCAATGATTGAATAGATTGTATATGCTAATGTTTCTATTACTTGTCAAGAGGATGTCACTGCCAATTCATTATTGTTATATTGGAATTAGAATTCAATTGTATACTAAATGCATGGTAGAGCAATGAATGTAGTGCTAGGCACTGCTGGCGGAGCGGGGATGTCAGGGCTGGTGAGCTTGGCTATGATCTGTTAGAATCTTGGATCTGCATGGCAGGCATGGGTAATCCTAGGGGCTGGCATTGTGTTATTCGAATGAGGTGTAAACTCAGGGAGAGCTACGCATATCAGAGGGTTTGAACTGCAGGGACATATCTCTACCTGGATATTCAGGCAGTATTAACTTATTGGACATGAGTACTGAGACTACTTGACTCAAATGATGTTCCTTAAGTGCCTGTAAGCATAGTCTTTGGATCCTCATTGGGTCAGATGCTGTGAAATTGTTATTATGTACGGACGGGTATAGCAATAGTAAGCGATCATATTCTAAGCATTAGATGGTATCCAGATACTCGACATGTATGTGCATAGCAATTACAAGTGACATGAGTAAGACAGTAACTTGATCAGCTATCATCATTACGAAGTCTAATATGTAATAGTTTCAATTTGATTAGTTTGTAGAAAGATGTATAACATTATTCAGTATTCGAATAATATTTTTACGACATGCATGACTTGTGAATTAATGATGCTAATATTGGTTGCATGCACTTCTATTCACATAGAGATTCTGTTTAATGTCTTCATTCTGTGCATACATACGAATTTCTTCAACTTAGTTTGTGTCACTACGCATTCGTTACCATACATATCATGGTAAGCGCTAATTGACACGTGTCATTTGACTGATTACTGAGGTGCATGATTGAACAGTTCACTAACTGAATGTACATCTCTTGACTATTCGTTATGAGCAAATGAAGAAATTTTAAATGTCACTATGTTGTCTTTTCATGGTAATTTAGTTTTGTCAATTTGACCACGTACTTTTAAATTAAATTTGTTTTCTGTTAACACATTTGAATATGAAAATCTTACTAACTGCTTCTATAAATGATCGTTTCAAGACTACGTTTGATAAGCACTGAATATATACTTAATTATTCGTTTAATACATATTTATTTACTACAATATAGTATACCCACTTTTGTGGGTATCTACTAATTTCATTTATTGCGTTAGTCGTCATCTTAATGAGTATTAACCTATCTTATTAATTAATTATTATATATCGTGCTCATATCGACTCTTAAAGGATTAGACATATGGGAATTACGTCTTTGCACACTCAAAGAGGTAGATGCTAGGGGGAGGTGTATGACTAGTTATATTATTTAATTAATTTTATACCTCAGGAAATTCTCCTTTTTAAATAAGTTGTTTAAAACATCTGTCATTAGAATTCAGATTTTACAAAATTCATCATTATATTATTTTGCAATCTAAATGAAGATTTAACTTTTTTGTAACATGTTGTATAATTTTCAAATATAAAGAAAACTGAAGTATTTAATAAATAAGCAGTATTTAATATAGATAATAGGACGTATAAATGTCTGTATTTTGCATGTTATAAAATTTCTCATTATCGAATCATAGATCATTCATAGCTCAAAATACTCAAAGTTCCTAACTTTATCCATCAAAGAAAAAATTACATAAGTTTCACATTTAAATTAATGAAAATGATGAAAGAAGATGAGCAGACATTTACTTTGTCATTTCAATAAGAAAGATCTCTAACTGACTAAAGATACTGTCATGATTGATAATCTGAAAAGCACTATGAATAGATGAAGAAAACTGATTTTATATGCTCATTTAGGTCCATATAAGTAACATTAATGCAATTCTAACAAGCATGTCTGCAGCAAATTAAATTACACTGTAAAATATTTTCTACTCGAATATTATCCTAATTTTTTAACTTCAACCGAATTAATTATTTCCAGCATTAATTTTTACATTACTATACTTATATCCTCTCTATCAATTACTTAAATTCCTGCATTTTACTCACTTAACAATTTTGTTAAATTTAGACTTCTTTTTTCTTAAAATTATTATCATTTTCCCATTTAATCATCTTTGACTATATTTTCACAATCTTTATTCTCATGCTTCAAAATTAATTCTTTATCTTCAACACTACTCATTACATTCCTATTTTATTTTTTATTCTAGCATTATTATTTCTTATTTAATATTCCATTAATACTGTAAAACTATAAAATAATTTCTCAAAATTTAACCATTATTATAATTCCTTTTTAAATATGCTACTTCCTTAAAATATTCTATATCTAATAATTTTTACATTCATTATTCTTATTACATTTAAATTTATCATTAGAACAATTTATATTCTCCTCTCTCATACTCCAACTCATTTACATTAACTTATTTAAATATTATATTGCTCCAGAATTCATAGTTATTAACAGTAATTTCTTCATTTATTTCTTAAAACTTTTCAAAATTAATTCTATTATCTTTATTAGATTTCAAATTCTTTAATTATTTTTAATCACACAAGTTCATATTTATCCTTCTTTCTACTTAAAATCATATTCTCTTCAATTTTAATAATTAATTCTATTTTATTCAATTCAAGTTTTATAATTTTTTATTTTTTATATTTTTAGCATTTGATTAATTTAAATATTTTAAACCTTTACCTACTTCAATTATTTAATATTTTTATTCAATCTTTTCTATAATTAATATTTTAACAGTTCAATTTTATAAGTCTTAATATTTTTTTTCATATATTTCAGTAAGATTCCAAAATTTTCCATTTCTTGTTTCATTTTTCTTCTTTATCATTACATTTCTCATCTATTCTTTTATCCTCTTATTGTACCACAAAGCTTCCCTTAATTGAATTAAAAACCTTTTTCCAAATCTAACAAACACCAATGTGCACATCCTCTTTTGTTTCTTAAGTATCGATCGTAGTTTAATTACAAAGATGTTGATAGTTCTCTTTTCTTTAAAAAAAAACAGCCTGAAATTTTGATAATATCTTGTGATTTATTAACCAGTTACTCAACCTGCCAGCTAAAATACTGTAAAAAATCTTCCCCAACATCAGTAATAATGAAATTCCTCTGTACTTTGTAGGATCTTTACTCTTCTCTTTATTTTTGTAAATACAGTGTCATTCAGCCTCCTCCTACTTCTTCCATCTCAGGTACAAATAATTGACATCTGTGCCTGCATTAAAATTAAACCAAAATGACAAAAAATAGCTGAGATGTGTAAAACTGAGGCGCTGGTCTGTAACAAGAGACCAGACATAATTTTAGTTGTAAGGAAGTGACAGAACTTTGATGTTCATGACAGATATGCTAATGAAGTTTAAACCCATTGTGCTTTATGAACATCATCTTCGCAACATTGCCTACCTTTCAAATGCAGTTTAGCAATAGCTATGCGGTCATTATGCTTCAAAGCAATTTTCTCTGCTGGACCAATCTTTTTATCATTGACGTATGTTACCGCAAATCCCTCCAGATAGACACCATCCTTCTTGTGGCTGATCTTGAACTGCTTCTTAGACACTACATTAAGGTCTACCTTGTTCAGATGTGCTTCGTTTATGACATAACTACAGCTCGCATCCCTCCCCACTGTGTACTCATCTTTCTTTAATTCTGCAACAAGGAAACATATAACAAACATTTTTTATAAGAAAAGACTGTGTCTCTCCAGCAGTTGCTCACCAGAATTTTTCATTGGGGGGTGGGGGCTGACCCTGAGGCTATGTATAATTTGTTTGATTTTAAAAATTGTGTTATGAAAATCATGTCCATAAATACTGTTTGCAACTGCATTTATATACATACAAATATAACTACATGTTACATGACTTACCTAATTTAAATCACAAGGTTTAATATTCTCGGTTTATTTAATTTCATCTAAGACATCCTAAGTTTTTTATTTTATTTTTCAAAATTCTAATGTACTAGTCATCAGCTGATTTCAGTGGATGATTTTGGCTGAAGGGTAAACCACATATAAAATATTTTATATCATCATGTCTACAAAATCTATGTTTTTCAAAATTTCAATTTGGGGGGAGCTGCAGCCTGGCTGTTTCCCCTACCCCCTTGGGTGCACCCCTGCTCCCCAGTACATGTAAGTAGTTCTGTCTAGGGACACAAGAGGGAAGGAATCTCATAATATCCTGTCCAACTTAAGATGAAAATTAAACCCACTTCCAAAACACAGATTTTTACATATGTAAGGAACTAGGATGATTAAAAAGCCCAAATAAGTATCCTTAAGCATGGAACTTCTTGACCAGCTGCAAGAACATGTGTAACATGGAGTTCATAAGAAGAATAGGGGAAGCCTGAGTGTCTTGTTACTGCAGTCACAGATGAGCTTATTGTACTGTTCACTGGTGATATGTGAGTGTGGAGCACTGGTGGAATGTTAATTGGTAGGGGTTAACTGAAGTGATTGGAGAACACCACGAATCTTAAAATACTTTTTAAGTCTTAACCCAAAGTACATCTGCCATTTTGAATTTTCCATAGCAGTCCTATACCAGATTCAGTCTAGATAGTCTTTTGCAACTTCTTTTGACTATTTAAAAACAAAATGACAGAGTCTCTTAAAAAATAATCACATCTTGTGGGATCACATAGGGTGAAAGGACTCCAAATGATTAAATTTTATAAGATCCTGTATAAAAACTCAAATGGATTTTGTGCATAGTTATGAACTACATTGTGATGACCATCTGCATTAATTTTAACCCTCTGAAGAATAAGTGAAACTACTTTTCACTCCCTCGATATCCGAAAGAGCATTGCTTTTTGGAAGGTTTCAAGGCTTTGCCCATTCGTCTTCCTGGTAAAAGCAAGATGTAGATGAAGATGAGTATGGAGCAATCTACATTACACATATAAATGTGCTTTGTACCTCATAGAGAACATAGTGTGCTTCCATTATAAATACACTGTGTGGACAAAATACAAAGTTTTTGGCATTAAACCCAATGGTACATATACTAACCACAATGCTTTAAAACAATGATGAGCAACCTGCAGCACATCAGACTTTTGTCAGTGCTCCCCCATCAGCAAGATGGACAATTTTTTGAGTGATTTAGTGAACTTGGCACACGTAGTTAAATTTAATCAACAGTATATTGTAATAGGCTTCATGCATAATGCATGGGCACACTCTATATTTTAAACTTTACATTTGACAGCAGGAGCAAAAAATGGAGTGGTAAGCTCCACCAACCCCCTTGCGCTTGCAGTGGCAAGCTTCTCACTGACACTCTTCCATTCTTCAACAATTCTAATATATTTTTTTTTTTTTTCCTATGGCTCAACAGCCCCTTTTCGGGTGCCTAGGCCTCCTCATTTCGAGGTTTCATGATCACACACATTAGACACACCACAGTCGGTAGGACTCCTGTGGACGAGGGACCAGCTCGTCGCAGAGACCTGACAACACACAACACTCACAAGAGACAGACATCCATGCCCCCGGTGGGATTCTAACCCACGATCCTAGTAAGCGAGCGGCCACAGACCCACGCCTTAGACCGCACGGCCACTGGGATCAGCAACAATTCTAATTAATTACTATACTATATTAATTTTTCTTGCAATAATACTAATAACTAATAGTAATTTGTCTTTGAAAAAATGTTATTTTTTTAATCTTAACTGGTTTGTGGCCTCTGCAGGGTTTAAAGATTTCCAAAGGTCACATTGATTAAATTGTGTATATGCAATACTTTATTCTGAGTCACAGCTTTCTTGGAGTCTGTAACTGGCTGATAAACCATATCCATTGTACACCATTGTCTCTCAAGGTGTAGATAAATGCAAAATATCTGATCAGTACTTGATCTATGATATTAGAATCTCACTGATAATTCCCATGGAACCTTGCATGGAAAACTTTGGATAAGAGTCGTTATCAGCAACAATGATTTTAGTCAGTTCTGGGTTTTTTTATAGAGTTCAGTTACCATATAAAGAGAAAACTATATTAAAAGGTACTTAATATTGCACCTTATTTTGAAATTAACATGGTGGCAGGAGACACGCATAAAGAAAAAAAGTAGCTTCTCAGGGTGGCTTCCTTTGCCTTGTGAGTTTTCTTAAAACCAAACAATTTATTTAAGTCTTTGAAAACAGGGCGACACCTACACGTATGCATGCACTCCAAAATTACGACAGGAAACATCCGTAGGTCCATAACCAGTGCAAACTGGACCCATGTTCACATGATATTCCTGACAAGGAATTACCTCAAGAATATAGTATGGAAGTACTGATACAAAGTCACTGGACAACCTGCAGTATACACAATATATATATTACGCTTATGACTGTGCTTTCCATTCGTTCATCCTCATACAAGTTACCGACTACACCAGTACATTACTAGTATTGAATAAACTGTAATGTAAGAGCTATGGTGACACAGTACAAGGCTGCACACTCATAAGCATCAGATGTACTAAGCCTGGTGAAACAAATGAAACATAAATGCTGAAACTTACCTACAGAAGGGAGTGTATTCCTTAATGGATACAGCAGACCCCAAACAGGCTTCTTGAGCATTCTTACGAGCAGTCTGGAACTGATGCTAACATGGCTGCAACTGCCACTTATCTTATCTCCTATATGCAGTGAAGGTCAACAAGAGGCGTGTTCATTGAAATGTACTTATGTGGTTAAAAGAATCGTAAGGAACAAAAACAGACAAAATGCATCCTTGAGGTTGCATTAAGAATGTGCATTTCATTTATGAATGACATGTCTGATGTTTAGGTATGTGATGTGTTGTGAATTGAGAAATCAGTTAGTTTGGGCCTTGTTACAGATAGACAAGTGGACATGAAAATTAGTGTTTTTTCTTATTTGTCCAAAAAGCACCTAGAAAATCAGCCACAGAGAATTATGATGAAGAACAATGACATTAGGAGAAAATCAAAGTAAGAAGTACTGCTGTTTGTATGTAATAATAATAATAACCATGGCTCGACAGCCCTATATGGGCTTGGGCCTCCTCTTTCTGAGGTTACGAGGTCTTTGTGCATTTGCGGCAGTGAGGGACCAGCCCACTGCCGTGTTTGTATGTGCTCTACACTTATTAACATTACTACTGGCTGTTCCATACACAGTCGAACCTCCCCCTCAATGTTTTCCCTCATTTAACATTCAACTTCAGTGACCCCAAGTCAATAATTTCAGCGTTAGATTTCCTCCAGAAAAGATCTTCCTCAGTTAGTGTTCAAATCCATTGCTCTACAAAGAAACTTTAAACACTGTCTTCATATTTATTTAGGTGCACACATGTATCATCCACTCCAACTTTACATACAACTCTTGAAGCTCCAGGTTTTCTTATACTGCTCTCTCCACACAGATCGGCATCTCAATACAAATGTTTTCAAGTGTAAAAATTGTGAATAGTTTTCTACTTCAAAAATTCAGGAACTCATGTAATAACAGAAACATACTGGAAAACTGACATGGGATTTGGAATTTTGAATGTCGCAAGTGTAGATGGGATGATATTAAAATATGAGACTTCAGGTTCTTAAGTCAGTAACTCATGACAACTGTCTACGGAGATGTAACGCCAACTAACCTGTTTAATACCAGTGTTATGGAAGACTCTGCTGCCTCATCTTTAACCCTCAAAATGGAAGCAGCTTGTTCCTCCAAAATGTCAGCACCTATCTAGTACACTACGTGGTACAATATCCTCCCAAAAAATGTGACCTTAATATAAGAATGATACGAGAATGTGGGCTGGATTAAACTGGACCAAAATATGAAAAAGTGGTGAACTCCTTTTGGGAAATGTGATGCATTTGGCAAGAGTTAACTGGTTCACTGCAGGTTGCAATGATGGATATTCTTACCAACAGAAAGCCTTGAACAGCTGAGAAGGATCTAGCACTGTACTGAGACCACAGAAATAAAGTCCTGTAGATGGTGGGATGATGGCACTTGAGACTTCTCAGCCTCTGCCTACGGCTGTATGTCCCTCCAGCCCCTCTGGTCCGCATCAATCAGTCCAAAGCACCTGCCACTTGTGAAGGTTATCACTACCAATATTAGTGTGAATAGAGTGGCTAGACGAAAAGAGGGGAATGTGGGGAAGTATGACAGATGAGGAAGTATAACAGCTCAAGGGAGATATGAAGGTAGTTGATCCATGAGATTACTTTCTATGACCTCGATATCAAAGAACTAGGTCTAGGGGCGATCTGGACCTTTACTATAAGGACAGGGCTCCTGACTTAGATTTGGTTAAGGGGCACAAAGGGCCTGCTAAAGGCCTACGTGCATCGGGACCATAAAGGGCCCGACCCATATTTCTATTCTATTCTATTCTATTCTATGACCTCAGTATCATGTCTTCAGTATCAAGCTGCAGCTTGCTGCCATCGCCCGAGACGTGGGGATACAAGGAGGGAGTATGTTACGATGCAACCACAATTCAACACAATAAAGTATTTGTATTTAATACACATCATCAAAGTATTGTTAAATGCAATTTCATGTACAGCAATATACAATTTCCAGAAAATAAAAAAATTTACAAAGCTATTGTATCGCTGGAATGAGATTCAAGACTTATGAGAGTGTTATATATACCCCTCGGCCAGTTTGGGGTATCCACCGCACTGGTCATTGGCCGGCGCATCCTGCGGCTCTCGACATGACATATGACCGAGTGTGTTCAGTCCGCGTGCAATGCTTCCTTTGTTTGTAGCACAACAAAACAGGATGATGTCTTCTGCACACATTACTCCTTCTGTTCTTCATAGCAGAAGCCCCAAACCATCCATGTCATGAATATAAAACTGGACCATCTTCTCATTTGGCAGTGAAATTCAGTAGTGTCTAACCTGGGATTGGCCATCAGTATCAAAAGGATGGCCACGTGACACATGGGCATCGATTGTGACACAAAAATTAAACTGATGGTTTAAAGTAAAAATACTATATGTCCAGTACACATATGGCTGACTCATATTAAAGATGCACCAGCACAACGTTCTGTTATGAGATACTGTATTTCTAGACCCTATCACCCATGACCATAGTTATTCCCAAACTTATACTTGTATGTGCAGATCAAGCGTGGCATATTTATCTATCAAGTGCACATAATAACTAAACTGACCAAATGTGGACATGCAGTATTTGTGCTTTAAACATGTGAAATTACCTCTACAAAGATGTCTATACCATTCTTACAATTAGCATTGGCACCAATATGTAAGCCACGGTTGGCAAGCTTACTGAAGCACAGTGAAATCTCGCAGTATCATTAAAGCAAGCCACTGGCTGCATGTATAATTCCCAAAGCCAGCAAATGATAGCCAAGGTTATTTATTCCACCATGTTCCTTAGGCTGCCTTCACTACAACATATTACAATTAAAAAATAAATGTCATATTTATACCTGTACAAAAAACGCGTTATTCACAAAGATCAGCATCCTGGGATATGACGTCGTGTTTATTGGTAATTTGTTACTGACGATTCGGAGGAGCTTGCTGCCTCCATCTTCATGGTAGCTGAAGATGCTGTTAACAGATTACCAATGAACATGGCTTCATATCCAAGAAGACTAATCTTTGCCAATACGACTGTGAAGATCTCCAGTCACACATTTTTCACGATGAAAGCAATAATACACGTTCAACTATCCAAAACGCATCACCTGCAGATAGTTCCAAGTACATTCAGTTTAAGGTTCTTAAAGTTCTTTCTGTTTTTACACCTGTTCCTCTGCAGCAGTCACATCCCCACAGTGCACACACAACCAGGCTACAAAGCAAATGTGAGATGACATCACCAGCAACTACACACGTTGCATGGAATTATTTCCATCTTCTTTAACAATGACAGACATGAATGAAATAAACTTGTTTAAGATGTTGTGAAAACTTATTATCCAGACTTGGTGGGCACCCTCAGTGTAAATTACTGTGGGTGCACTTGCAGAGTTGGTATCATCGCAGAAGAACAAAACCCTTCATACATTCTGTTCTGCAACACGGAATAATTGTTTCGTGACACAGTTGTTGTGTTCCTAAACATGTTTAATTAATGTTCATTTAAAATTAGCACTGCAACTGCAACACATTGATTTTGGTATTCCAGACGCTGCTGTACCTTTCCTTTCAACATGATCATCTCTGATTTTTACAGAATACTGTAACTTTAACAGCTTCTCACTTCAATAATCCAACTTGAAATGAGTTGCTGGCATATCAATAATGCAATCACAAGTACAAAATAATGTGTATAATTACTATAGCAGCTGAGTAGTTTTCTGTAGTCACCTAGCTGCAGCAGATACAAAATATTCATTCATATTCAGAGAACATTTTTAAATTCCATGTGTAATTATAAGGTAACCACCCCCTCCCCCCTTCCTGTTTTTCAGATGATGAATTTTCCTTCAACCACAGTCACACTAAATTGAGACAGATACAAGTTCCAGAAGATAAAAAATTTCTTGCATTAATTGTCGGTTATTAAATTCACTAAATATGGGATTTCACTAAATGCAGGAACTCTGTACTAGAGTTTCACTGTAAATGCAATTTTTATTCCTGGTTCCACGGGACCAAATTTATGTAGTTTCACTGAAGATTCAAGTCTTCTGAGATGTGACACTGCGTCACTGAGTGAGCAGTTCCTGGAATTTTGAAGGATTGTAGTGACTGCATCCTCAGAGTCCAGCAGTCGTTCATGAATGCACTACAATCCTCCAGAATGCATGGAACTATTCACCCAACAACACAGTGTCACATCCTACAAGACTTGAATCTTCATCAACACCACTGCAAAAAGCTCAAATCTTGCAAACTTCACAGTTTGGTGAGAATAATTTATACACTGATGCTGGTGCACCTTTAAATCCCCATATACTTGCATATGCATAGTGTCTGATGTGCTTTGCATCTTGTATGAAACTGCCCACATGTTGTAATTTTACTTCTTTTAATTGCAGCAGCCTCAAGTAGACCTACTGTAGCAGTGCCTCATGACAGATTAATGTGCAGGCCTGGTGGAATGCTAAACGCCACAACAAAGCTCAAGTATTCACAGGAATACCTGTCCAAGCACCACCCTGTCCACCACAAATCCCACATGCACTACTTGTGGCTTAGCCTGGACCTCCATGGTGAGAAGCTAGTGATTTGCACACCGCTACTGGACAACCACTTACATATCCTTTTGGCTTGATATTACCAATCTGCTATCTGTAGGCAATGAATTTCAGAACACTGGAAATTCTATTTATTGTTCCTTAGTTTAACCTTTATCCGACCAGGATGTATGTAAATTTTAGTGCATGGTTTATGAAAAACATATTATTTGAACAGAAAAAAATAAAATTATGAAATAAATGGCATTTTGTGGAAAATAAAACAGAGATTATGCAGCATGTCTTAACAATGCAGTAAATTTCCTTGTTGCCTAAATACATAAAATGAATTGTAGGGGTTTTTATTTTACGTGCATTTACACATGGAAACACAGGTCTTTTAAAGGTTAAAGCTTTCCCTCGTTTAACCGTTTGGCTGCAGGGCTGGACATTTAAATTTTTGCACACCCCTCAAATAAAACATGAATATTTTATGCACTACAGACAATAACATTAAGAAATACACAGAATTTTGTGCCTGAAAAAACTGACGCTGTGCAGCATGTCTCAAAAAATGCAGTAAGTATTAGCGGTACTTGCGTCCTATATATAGGACAGGTGCTGTCTAAAGGTCAATGTTCAGTTTAAATGACCCCAATTCAATAATCTCTGTGTTAAAATCCATTTAAGATTATGTATTTAGTGTTATGAGGTATGAAGTTAAAAAAAGTAAATACATGAATGTACGTATGTACACATGTACGCACATGCGTGCGTACGTATGTGTCATGTTCTGTCCTTTCTCACTTTCACACTCCATATTTATAGGCTGGTTCTTTTACTCTCTTGATTTCCAAACTTCTGGAAATACAGTGTTGCTATCATTCTCACTATCAGTTACAGACCCTCATCATCTCACAGGGATGAACTGGATGCAGAGAATTACGCCATTATGTCAGGAACTTCATGCACCTCATTTACACTTTCATTCTAAAAGTTACATCCCACACGAATTAAAATTTCTCATGAAGCAAATACAGCTCAGTAAATATAATAATACTAAAAAAAAAAGACAAGTTCAGATTACAGTGTTTTGGGATGTGATGCCATGTAGTCTGGTAGACAGATACCAACATTTGAGAGAAATGTCATGTATAATCTAACAACAGGCAGTGGGTTCCTGTGAAATGTTGGTATCTATCTACCTACCAATATACAGAGTGCCACAAGCTGTAAAATTGCAATCTTGATATTTACAACTGTGGGAACCTCAAATCGCATATAAAAATAAAACTGTTGACATCATAAAAAGAAAAAAATTTACAAAGCAATTAAAAAATATCCAAACAGCCACACAAACGTGGCTGTAACCCCTCGCAAGTCTTGTTTCCAGCAATACTGCTACTATGGGAAGTGACATGATGGCTGACGACAAATGTGACACGTGTGTTACAGGCTGCGTATGTGCCGCGTGCGACGGAACAGCAGACAGCACGACGTCAGCCCACTGCCCGTTTTGGCAAGCTCTGACATGTTCAGTGTCCGCTGGGCAAAGTCGACACGCTCAGCAAACACCTGTGAGCAGTCCGAACACATAGGTTAAATCGTGTATCGCTATGGAATCTTACTATGTCTCCACCAACAAAATTAACCTTTTGGTACTAAAAGACTTCAGTCAGTGCACAGTGTGATGCTGAGAAGACCAAGTGTCACCTGAAGTCATCAGCCAAGAATATGCAAAGTAATGGGCAGCCATTTAAATCCCGGGTCTTTTGCCGAGTACATTGGGCATTTAATTCTGGCACTAAAGGGTAAAGATAAAGTTGCATGTGACTAAGATGACCTATAAAGTAATGATCCATGCAGTTCAGACTCTGCACAATTTGGTGGCTACCGTCACATTCCAAACATAACAGAAGCAGAATAGAAACAAATATCAATGCCTATTTGATTTAACTGTGTACTGACACAAACAAGAAAACCTTGTTATGTAATTTTTTCAATTCTGTGCCCTCTCAATCGCCCTCAGTCCAAGTACATCTTTCCTTGGCACGCTTGTTTTAAATAGTTGCAACTGCAAGCTAAGATAATGTCTCACAACCATACTGAAAAACAGGTAATACAACCAAGCAATTTGACATGTGAGCTTTTCCAATTAACCAATTAAATTACTTGCACGTATTAGCCCTTTGCACCTCCTACCATAAAACATACTTAAATTAAACCACTGACACTGATTTTGTGACATGCTCTATCATATTCACATTTATTTTCAGAAACACACGTAACAAAAGCACCTCACCTTGCAAGATTCTGGAATTTCATCAACAGAACGATGGATGAGGGTTCCGTTTACATACAGGACATTAGCCGCTATATCTTCTGGTACTGTCAGAGTCTGGTAACTGAAAGTGGCCTCACGTTCAATGCGCTGCACAGAAACGAGAAGGTACAAAACGTTTCCACAGATACGAAAAAACAAATACACAACCGTAACTTCCCACACACCTTGAGGACCTCCTGAGCAGTCTTCCCTGCACCGACACAGATAACATCGGGACCTGCCATTGAAACCAGTGCCTTGAGATGTCTTGACTCTGCCACCTGTAACAGTACAGCACGATGTCATACACAATGTGTATCTCTATGACTGAGCAGATCCCTGTAGCAGTAACAATCTAGATTTATATTTGGGGGGTGCCCAGTTCAAATCTTGGCTGAAACATAGCTAGACACAACAGGAAGCCAGGATAGATCAGTCAGTATAGTGACGACTACCAAGTATAATGAATAGAGAGTCAGGGTTTGATTTTCACCAGGAGCAGAGATTTTTCTCTTGCCCACAGTGCCTACACCAGGTCTGGGGTAAAGTGGCTGAGGTATGATGTGAACCGTGTGCATCTAGTGAAGTTAAAAATATGTGACTCTATACCTCTGTTCTCCCAAATGTGTTTATGACATGGGACATAATTAAACACAGACAACTTAAAAAAAAAAAAACTTCCCAATGTAAGTTATAAAATGTTTGCTTTATTGTTGCAAGATCTACTTCAGAGATGTCACAGGCAGGTTGTCTCACAATTCAAATAATTCTCAGTCTTAATCAGCAACAACAACTCCGAAACTGTCCTTGCCTTACTCTCCATTCAGTGCTCTTATTTATTTATTTATTTATTTAATGATGTACCAGCTTAGACTATATCGTGTTCTTATTTAAAAGATATTTTACCAGAGGCAGATAATGAATTACCATACTATCTGTACATGCTAGACTCTACACTTGCATTAAGACAACAAACTAATACCATACTTTTCAAATTTCATACTGTTGACACCGTGCATCTTCGTCATATTAAACTAAGTCACAGACCAACTGATGCACACTAAAACCACTTTTTATGTAGCTTTATTATTAAAATTGTTAAAATTGTACCCCTACACGTGTTTCGATCCTAGGATCATCGTCAGGGGGTTTTTTTGCTAAAAGCTACAGTCACTTCAAACACATGATTTTAAATATTCTATCGGCACTTTAAAACTTATATATTATAAGTTAAAATCTTGTAAAAAGACTCGTTAAAGGTTGTAAAATTGTAAAAGTACTTTAGATAGTAGATTGCGGAAGTGCTGGCATGTGGGATCGTGGTATTAAAGGCATGTGATATGTTTTTGTGGGGAGCGAAGTGTACTGCCTGTTGTACGGTGAAGAGTACTATGGTGGAGCAAAAAACCCCCTGACGATGATCCTAGGATCGAAACACGTGTAGGGGTATAATTTTAACAATTTTAATAATAAAGCTACATAAAAAGTGGTTTTAGTGTGCATCAGTTGGTCTGTGACTTAGTTTAATACCATACTATAAGTTATGTTCAGTAAATAGAGTACAGCTTTGAAAAATTTATTGTGTCAGCAATTAATACAGATGATGGTGCTCCAGCTACAGTTCCGACTTGTACGAGATGTGTGACATGCTGGATGCACAGTAATGTAGGCTGTACGGCTGAAGTTGCGGGGACACACGATATGCAGCCCAGTAGGGAATTAATGTTTCACTAGAAGAGTAGGAACAATGAGTACAAGACGGCTATACAGCATCAAATATGTGCGAGTTGTTGGAATCCGGCGTCGGATAGGAGAAAACAGAGGAGCATCACTGAGGTGAAACAGGAAGAGTAAAATGAGGGGGAAGAGGAAGAGGAGGAGGAGGAGATGATGATGATGATTTACATTTCATACAAAAAATCCCCATTCATTTCCCACATTATTTAAAACCACTCACATCCATTTTTTAACATGTAGGATTTAACCCATTTACATCTCAGGTATTTTGCTGCTGACATGCACTGTTCGTACAAAGCCTCATGACATATATCTTGTTAGAATCCAACATATGGAGCATAGGAAATGTAAATTAAAGATTAGTAGAGGAAGAATATTACAACAATTCCTATCATAACAGTTAGATACGAACACTGGCGCACTGCAGGTGCAATGTGTAGTGCACATTCACCCCAATTCACTTCATGGGACAGCGACAATCCACTGTGCTTGATGAAGAAGACTTACCTGCTCCCAGAACTGAAAGCAGGTTTCGTGCAACACCACATGCATATAAATACTTCTAATAAATATTAATTCTTTATGCTCAAACGTTTTATAAGTTTGAAACAAAAAATATGTGGAATATATGTGCGTATTTACGTTTGTTCTCATGGGTCAGTGAACTACTGCCAACTGAGATGAGAGCAGTGCCATCTGTTTACGTCTGCTGAGACCAATGTTTCGAAGAAACTGCTCCCTCCAACTGCACGGTCGTTGAGTAAGGTGCATGGGATTTATCTTTTCCTCTGTTCTGCACATTCCTTCCTCCTATGCTTTTTCATCTTTACCACCATGGCATCTCCCCTTACAGAACAACACTGGTGCCTATTTGTTTATTCTCAGTGTCAGCCTCAAGTCCTACCTTCCCTGCATCCATACCAGTGTTTTCTCCACAGGGCTTAATACTGCACCCTGAAAATGGATGCAACAGATTCCTCTGTAACACTGGTACCTGTGTAATGATGTTAGATTCCTGAGACTGCAATCTTGATATTCAGTGCTATGAGGAAACCACTTGTGACTGTTTGGATGACAACAAACAGCAGTCTCTTCAAGACAGCAACCACCCAACAGAACATAACTTTTACTGTACCTTCAGCATCAGCTTCTTCAGGCACTCTCCAGGCTATCCACAGAATTCTCCTGTGCTCCGTCAAGAGATGCCTGTATGAACTGTTCGGTAAACATACTCCTCTACACCTCTGATGGGGGGAGCAGCAGAAGAATGCATGCTAATAGTTCCCCTCTAACCTGGATCATGTCTAGTTTGAGGCTGTCATCAGGGTCTACAGAAGGCCTCACCTTGACCGGTGTGCACGGGAAGTCTGGGAATGCTGCCGCAACTGCCCGCGCTCCAGCCTCATTTGTCCACTCTGACAGACCCACAAAGAACTCACGACCTAGAAACAAGCAAGAAAACATGATTTTAAGCAACTACCTCCATGGTAGAGTCTCTGACTGGTCAAGAAATGCTGTTATGGAAAACACTGTCTCAGCCTGCACTCATAAAAGCCCACCACTCCCCCATGCCCCAAATCAATTCAGTCCCGCTCATATCCTTATAACCTATGTCTTCTAACATCCACTTTTATGTGTTCTTTGCACAGTGTGTATTGTTGACAATAACAAGAGGAAAGTGACCAAATGGAACCACGGAGTCTGCATCCCTTAGATGCAGACAGTACAGGACTGCACTGCAAGACTACTCTGAAGACAGGATCTGTACCACTGTCTGTAAAGCATTCAACAGAATGATGATGCACCTCCGATCAACCAAGACAAAAACCCTCAATATCTGTGACACAGCACCAATGATCAACCACAGCAACAATGGTAACATTAGTCACCAAGTAACCAAAGTAGTCATAAATGTATGTAGGTCGTCATGTAAAGTGCCTGTTAATTTTGGCTGATTTTAACCAAACCTGAATTTTCTTGACAGATTTTAGTAACAATCCCTAATACAAAGTTTTACGAAAATCTGTCCAGTAGGAGCAGAGTTGTTCCATGCAGAAAGACAGGCAGATGGGTACAGCAATGCTAAGGTCCTACCTTCAGTACTGGTTGCAGCAGAATGATGATGATGAAGGTGAAAGCCATTACAGCATTTCATAATATTACTAAAATGGACAACAAATTTTCCCCCTAGCAGGTCCTCCAAATGTAGAAACGTGTCTCTTCATATGCTAATTCTGTGGGCATATGTACGGTTTTGGTGCTGCATCAGCTTCTAGTTACATAACTAACTGTAACTCAGTGACCTAGTGTAGATTGGTACATCAATGTTTGGGCTCTGCACACACTGCCAGTTGTTTCTTGCCATGTCTTAACACTTCTAAACATGAGTGTTTCATAACTTGTCGGCCTAGGTACAGTTCGTTGTAATTCTGGCATGGTTTAAGTTACTGCGGCGAATGATCCCGCCTTTTTTTACCAGAAATACAGCACTGTTCAAAAGTACCGTACTTTCAGTGCAAGTTTTTCATACAAACTCGGTACAGTCCGTTCATGAAGACAGTCAATGATCCTAATTACAGACAGTCACAACTACCACACAATGAATTCCACTTACACAACATACGGAACCATTCAGTACAGTACCTGTAAAGAGGACATCACCACCATCCAACTTCGCAGAATCATCCCCAATTTCAATGATTGGCAGATCCAGTTCTTTCTTCAAAACAGCCCTAATTGTCTCCACCTGAAAACATAAAAAGAGAACATCAGATTTGACATTCCGACACTGACAGATCAGAACTAACATACTGGAAGAACCTGGTACCTCCATCTTATGGCTAGAAGAATCAATCTTCTATCCTGAAAATGGAGGTGATAACTCTCTCCAAAATACTGGTAAGTATGTACCAATCAAAACAGCATTACAATTGACTGCCGTGTTGTCGATAAGAACAACACCTATAGCCCACATCTTAGCACCTGATTCAGCATTATTAAAGCAACAGAATGTCTGTAAATACACATATGCATACCAGTCAGTATGGCTTCATAGCATTTTAATCATGAATGTGTACATACATCTCCATAATGCACCCTTTCTTTGCAGCTCTATGACCCTTATTATCTTCCAGGCTGATATGCCATTTCAAGCAATATCAGTAAGAGATGGCCAACAGTTATACATGCAGATGAAATACATACTAAGCTATATATGTATATAACTCCATGAAGCTAAGTCATTTGTGCAAATATAATAATTGATCACCAACTTATGAAATTCTCTGCATTTTACAGAGCCCAAATGTTCACTGTCGTATTCACAAAAGCTGACCAACGTTTCCTGTCATGAACCAAATAAATCCAATCCACACCATCACAGCCTACTTCATTACATCAATTTTAATATGACCCAGCCAAATCTTGGTACACATTTTTCATCTGTCCCATGCATGCTACATGCCCCACCCAGTTTCCTTTCCTTCACTTCATCGTCCCAATATTTGGTGAAGAGCACTAATTATGAACCTCTTCATCATGAAATTTTATCCAGCCTTCATTATCTCCAACATCTTAGGTCCACATATTATCCTAAATGTGTCATTCTTAATCCTCTGGCACCGAACATTATATATACGTAATATTCAGTGTGATGCCCAACTTCATAAATATATCTGCTCTATCTGTGTGTAGTACCTTTAGTATGTACAATAAAGTCTGAGTTAGACTGTACCAGTCGACCTCGGTGGACTAGTGGTTAGCGTGCTCGCCACTGGACCCAAGGTTCGCGGGTTCGATCCCGACCGAGGTCGATGGATTTTTAAGGATGATAAAAATCCGGAGCACCACTTCCTTCGGAGGGGAAGTAAAGCCGTCGGTCCCATGTCGTAGATTTACGGCATGTAAAAGAACCTTACGGGCATGAATAAAAATGTTGCGTAAGCCAAATTGCCTCCATTTCTCATCCAAGTCTCCTGACTGCCTGCCAGATGGCTCTGGCGTGCACATCAGGATCAATAGAACACTAAGCGCGGCTAGCTGTCCGGTCACCAGCTGCCATGAATGCGCATGACTTAGTAACCTCGACAAGAGGAGGCAAGAGGAGGCCCAGGCCCATAGAGGGCTGTTGAGCCAAGAATTATTATTATTAGACTGTACCAGTGGTGTCATATCTTATCTTACTTTTTGGTATCGGAACATTCCATTTTGTGGTAGCATTATGCCATTGATAAGGTACCTATCTATAGACACAACCAGTTTTATTATCTGCTACAATCCCAGTATCACACAAGACAGGCAGTGTACGTATAAACGTAACATTGAGGCGCATTCGTGTAATCATTGTTGCAGGGAAAAAGCAATAAGCATTACATATTCTGAGTGTGTCTGTAGCCTTAGTTATCCAGCAGGCAAAGTAAGTGCATGCACCGTATTATGTTGTCATCTGTGGCCTGTCTGGCTCTACCATATTTTTCCACATTATCTCATAAATGACACAATTAAAAAAAAAAATTATTAAAAATAAAATGTGTGTTTTGATTTTCTCTACAACTTTTGACTGCAACATTTCTCATTTTAAGAAGAATTCAGTGAGATATTATGATACATAAATGTACATAGGTCTACATCTAAAGTACCTGTTCTTTCTTTTCAGATTTTAATTTAATCAGACCGGAATTTTCTCGACAGATTTTAGAAAAACCCATAATTATCATATTTCATAAAAATCCATCCAGTGGGAGCTGAGTGGTTGCACGTGAAAGAAAGACAGACAGACAGACAGACATGACAAAGCTAATAGTCGCTTTTTGCAATTCTGCAAACATGCCTAAAATTCTGCAACACACTTTAACCTTACAAGACCATCTTCACAGCCTTCTTACACTTGGAAATCACACACGTGAGAGTTGGGACAGTGCAGTCAGTAGGGTGATTACAAGACAGGCTAAATGATCCAGGGTTCAATTCCTAGCAAGGCCAAGAGATTTTTCCTCAGTGCCTGTATATGGGCTGAAGTCAGAACATGTCTGTGATGACACTGCAGTGCAGGGATGCACAAATTCTGGGCATCAGATTGCCCAGGTAACTAAATTTTGTATTCTGGCATGTAACATTCATGGGTCCTTAGCAAGGAACTTGCTTCATGTCACACTCTGGTGCCTAGAATTTTGAGGTGGCATCCAGTTACTTTGAAAAATTTGTGGACCCCTGCTGCAGTGGCAGGTTATCATAAAATTGGTTGTTCATAGGTGTTCATCTGTCTCTGACATTATCTTACCTTTCCTAGCCTGCATGTGCATCTCATTCCACACTCTGTCTCACAGTATAACTTCACAGCATTCAAAGTGGTTTGCACGTGATACACGCACGCACACACACGCGCACGCACACACACGCGCACGCACACACACAAGCTTCTTAAACAAAATTAAATACCAAGATTATGCTTGACTTGACTGTTTTAAGCTCCTGTTTCTTTCTTTCTGAGCTACAGGCTATTTTACATGTTATTAGTGCCTATTTGATAACAAGAAACATGCAGCCGATTAACAGTGTTTGTGTTTGGGTCCGCTGCTTTTTTTTTTTTTACTTCGGAGTTACTGACTTATGCGAAAGCACTACACGACATTTATACTTCCAAACAATATAAGTTACTGTTTTAAATTTAAATTTTTGTGGCTTAAAATCTTTATCTTCTTTTGCATCACAGTGGTTTAGCATGAACTTTTGTTGACATCAATGTGTTCGTGTGCTGTCTAATAAATTGAAGCATTTAACTTATGTCAGCTAGGTTCAATTTCTTTTTACAAAAACCTGTTACAAATTTTCAGATTTTTCAGCATTAAGTAATCAATACATTGGTAGTATACAATGTTAACTGGGTCCTTCCTGTGAGTTTTTGTACTCTGCAATTCTGTGGCAGTATGGTGCTGAATGTGACATGCGTGATATGACACTGATGTCTGTTACATGTTAAATTCGTAACTTTTTAAGTAATTTTTCTTTACGTACTCTATTACATGAAAGATATTTGTTAGACAGGTTTGAACTTCTGAAGCGTGGTCTGTGACAGGGAAGCACATTTTATTCTGCACAAGCACTTCAGAGTGGAAAATACGGGTGTAAGTAATGTAAACAATTATCTTATGGATTATTAGTGTTTTTAAAGGGACTAATTGTACATGGTGCAGCCAAATAGTTTCCGGACTGACCTTGAGATAACATTGCTGCTGTCAGTATGAACTTCTACCACTAGATACAGTACAGCCTTCTGAGCCATTTCCTACTTTGAATAAGGCTGCAGTACGTGCGATTGTTGAGTAATGTCTTGTTAAGTACAAGCGTGTTGTTCCATTTGCGATTTTGGCACACCTACATCAAATTTTGCTTTAGACTGGGGAATGCTTGAAGTAGCTTTTGGAGAGTAGACAATGGGAAAAACACAAGTATCTGAGTGGTTTACCAAGTTCAAAAGCGGCGTGATCTCTGTTGAAGATGCCGAACCCGCGTGACGTCCATCGATGAGTAAAACAAACGCAAACGTGGATCCAGCATGTCTTTGAAAACTGAAGAAGCACAATCCGTGAACTTGCTAAAATGCTGGGAATTTCGTTTTAATCGGTTCAATTTGCTAAGCAATCGACACTGCGTCATATCTCTGAAGACTTGCCTCTAATTCTGTGCGAGTCTTGACGGACGATGGCATACACCAGCTGCAAGTGTGAAGTACTCTCACGGTTCGAGAGTCCAAAACTAAGATGACCTCACACAAGCTATCGTGGGATCCAGGTTTGAAAATATTACACATTTCGACTCTTCGCGTTCGAAATGCATGTTCAACTTCCTTTCATACCAGACTGTACAAAAAATCCGTGCAATTCGTATCTCAATTGTTTGTAACCTGTGACCTACATGCAAGATGTGACACTACCAGTGCTCAAGCGTCAGCAATCAACCAGCTTAGGAGTAGCCGCATTGCTGAACCCAAATGCTTACCTCTTTAGTACGAGTTGGCGCCCCGGGCCTAGTTATTAATGCAATCCCATTGCACACCACCGCAGTATCTTCCACAAACACACATTCAGGTAAGGATTCATCTGGGGGCAATTCTATCACATCCAAGCCGAGTTCTCGCAGAAGTCGCACGTATGCTTCATGCTGACGCTTCGCTTCTTCCAGTTCTATTTCGCCTCTCGTGCGAAATGACAACGGGATGCGGCACACAACGGCGTGCGTATATTTCCACGACGCCATATTGTGAAGCCAAACCCCTCACTTCATGTAAGAATTCATAACAATGTACTATTTCAGGTTTAACTTCAGCGCTGTCTGGTGACAGCAGTAGCAGCTGTATTTGGCAATGCTACCAATACGTATAAACAAAAATAACGTATTGGAACTGTTTTGTAGCACATTATTCTGTTCTGAGACTGACTGTCGTCAAATTATGACTGTTAGTAATGATACATACCGTGCGTTGAGGTGACTTTGCTGCCAATTCCTCTTGGGAGGCGCCGATGGTTTGTTTTGAGACGTTGATTGAGAGTCAGAAGGTATAACCTCAATAAGTCGTTTCTTAGGGAGTGCCTTTTGTGGGTTATATAAGGAAGTTGATTCTATTTGAAGAGCTTAAGATGGTGTACAAAAATTATAAGTGTCAGGAATAAACTTTGTGGTGGATATTAGTGTTCTTAAATTTAGAGAGTATTGTGCATAGTAATGTTCTTGTTTGCTTACAAAAATGTCTGAGACTACAACATTTTGTACAAGGAAGAGGGTGTGTAACGCTTGTCCTTGTGTGCATCCGGTTCTAGAAGCCGCTTGTCAATGTTACCGGGGTTACGGATTTTGATATTAGATGTTCAGTATTATGGGTAAAATAATCCATAATTCTGAATTGCTCATTTCACGTTACAATTGAAATTTCAGTGTGCGTGCACCATTTAATGTGTTTGAGCAAGTTGTCAGGCTCTTCTCAAATGTGTGTAGGAAGGTTCCCTTTAACTTCGAGGAAAGGTTATGAATTTAGGGTTATTTTATGGGCTACAGTATGATGTGATCCTGACTTTCTTGATACTTTATCTTGCTTTGGTCAGACACTTCCTGTACCTATTACATTCTGTTCAGGACTTCCCTTTTATTTTCCTGGTTGAGTTTACAAATCCCAGGTTCAATGTGTGAGGATATGATTGAATCTGTAGGACTGGGGCGCACAAATCCCGGGTGCCACATTGCCTACATTTTGTACCATGGTGCCTAATATTTGGGGGTCTTTTTCAGTGGAAACTTGCTTTTAGTCATGCATTTGGCATAATAGAATTCTGAGTGGTTCCTGGATGTTTGAAAATTTGTGTGCCCATATTGTAGGATATGCAAGTTTTCAGGCTGTCACTGGGTGGTGGAGTGCAGTATCCCAGAAGAACAGAGTTTTGTAGGATATTTTCTGTTCTTACAGAATATCTGTTAATAGTACTTTTTGAACTTCTGGAAGAATTAGTGTATAAGTGTGTGTATATCATTCTGTTCAGGCCTTTCCTTCTCTGGTCTGTGGCTCACCTTTTTAAACCTCAGGTTGTGGTACTTTTTTTGTGTGTTTGTTATGTATGACACAGCAGATATTCTGTCTTGAAATAAGATGCTGTCATTAAAATGTCTGTTGTCTGGAAATGCCAAAGATAATTTTAATTACAGATTATTTGAATTCCTGTTCTGTCATATTAGTTGTACATAGGATTTATGTATGCAATCATCATTAGTCTACAAGTACAAAGAGTATTTTTATCTGCCAGACTGAGCACTGCAGTGCAGGTGGCATCACTGGTTGCTATGCAGTATGATTTCGTCTGCTCTTGGCAAACAGTTTGGTGATAAAGGATACTCTCTGCTATTCAGTTAACCAACAAATGCACAAACATAAACTACTTTATAGTTTTTATTAATATCGATGCATTCCCCTACACGTGTTTCGGTCCGCAGACCATCTTCAGGCGGTAACAAGCTACTACACTTTACATCGCATGTTAAAAGGGCCCGAAGAGCACATTTGTCTTAGTAATAAGTTATAAAACATTTGAATTTGTAAAATATGTAAAACTGTAAAACATATAATTTTATCATATAAGTTAAAGTCAAGATTTAAAATAGCAGTGTTGGTCACTTGATGCGCAGAATCATGGTATTGTATTTGTTGTTGATTATAAGCGTGTTGTTTCACGTGTGACTAACGCTGCTATTTTAAATCTTGACTTTAACTTATATGATAAAATTATAAGTTTTACAGTTTTACATATTTTACAAATTCAAATGTTTTGTAACTTATTACTAAGACAAGTGTGCTCTTCGGGCCCTTTTAACATGCGATGTGAAGTTTAGTAGCTTGTTACCCCCTGAAGATGGTCTAGGACCGAAACACGTGTAGGGGAATACATCGATATTAATAAAACTATAAAGTAGTTTATGTTTGTGCATTTGTTGGTCAACTGAATAGTGAGTGAAAATGCACGGTGAAAGCAATATAAAAAAAAAGATACTCTCTGCTGTTAACAAATCCTGATAGTTGGCACAAAATTGTTAAATAACTGGTCATTTATGTGATACCAAAAGTGATGATTGAGAAGTTAGCAGTCTTCTGTATTTGGCGGTCAGAGTTTTATTCCGTTTGACTGGCTTGCTGTGCTGATGGATGATGTCATTATTTGTCTGAATTCGTCCAGAATGTCAGGATAGCTCTGTTTGAATATATGTAGGGACTGAAAGCAGTTCCAAATGTACAGTAGTTTTGGTGAAGGGAAATTATATAATAGGGTAATGTGTGACAGCCTATCAGTAATTGGGATATTTCTAAACTGAGGTGGTAAGTACAGATTTTCAGTTGTAATATGTTGTGAGTTAGTGATAGAAAGAACAAATTTTTCTGTACACATGGAAATCGCAAGTGACAGCCTTATATGAATTGAGTCATCCACTTTTTTCTGATAAAGAATAGACATTTGCTCTTACATAATAGAAGAGAATGAGGATGTAATCATGTAAATGGTTGTTACATTGTGGCTAGTCCTGATAAACTATTATTGTGTTTCCCCATTTATTTAATTGTGCACTATGACTAAACTGTGTTGATTTGAGAGCATTCAAGTCTTCTGGGAAGGTACTCCACATTCACTAATAAAGTTACCCCTGTTTTGAAGGAGCATAGTGCCTCCATATTCAGGGTCAAGTGATCCTAGAAGAGTTGTAGCTATTTAGTAGCTGACGTGGTGTAACATCTGAGAAGACTGAATCTTCAGCATTGCTGTGAGAAGCTCAGATCTTACACTCTGATGATTTGTTTTTTTACATTTATGTGGGCTTATGAATAACCCACTGATTGGTGATGTCTGAGGCCAACAATAACCTCACACTGTGACAAAGAAACTCCTGAAACTTTTGATGAACTTGTTTTCTTGTTTCTTCAGTTGAATATTTTAACCTTCATTGTGTGAGGAAAAAGTAACTCTCATCTACTTTCAGGAATATGCAAGTTCCAAGATTGGATTAATTTAAGGGACCATACCAGTGTTTTCTTACAGTGACTGAAGAAACCCATGAGAACTTCTAGAGATTGTGGCTGAGGTAAAACAAACATGTGAGGGGGTTCCCAGATATAAAGCAGGTGTACATGTTGCAGCTTCATGTTCACAGACAGAACACACTTGCTAATACATTTTCTAAACAAAGTAGATACCACAGCTATTGACCATGAAGGCGTACTTGTTTGTTGTAGGAGTGGGAGGAGAGGCCATGCTGCTGAGCCTTCCCATTGCCTCGCTTCGCCGTCGCAATGGGCTGCTGTGTCTTGTGATCATCGTGTTTGTGCCTTGTACTGTGCTGGTGCTGATTTCTGGACCAGACTTGAGCCAGGAGAAGGCACTGGTGCAGAGATTGGCAGAACTGCAGGCAAAGCTACAGCACCTAGACTCGATGCATCAGGCTCGCCAGGAGGAGGTGCATGTCCTGTCCCAGCACCTGGGAACACTTCTAGCTGCGGATGGTAACAACAGTTCTCTTTACCTGCCACTCAGCCCAGAGGTGAGATTGCTGCTTCGCAATCTCACAGGACTGCAGAGGGGGGACTCCACCCAGGTGCTGCGTCTCCCATCAGTGTATGACTTCCTGCCCCATCTACTGGACAGTCCATCCAGTCTCCGCCCAGCCTTCTGCCTCTCCAGGGGACGTACTGGAGGTAGAGCCACTTCACGTGCTCGAACAGAGAACACACCAGTCATGGGTACCTCTGACAAAACTTATTGCTCATGAAACAGCAATTTGTGGTAATCCACTGATACACAATTTTATAGGAGACAGAAGAAACTTGACAGGTCCTTAATAGGCCAACACTTAAGCATGTTATGTTTTTACAAAAATATAAAGGCAAGCAATTTTTTTTGTGGACAAACATTTTGTCAGAAGGTGTGTTTGTAACACAGCTGTCTGGTAAAGCAGGAATCTCAGTCTGATGAATTGTGTGGGTTATGACAAATTGCCGTTTCGTCAGCGATTGTGTTTGTGTTACAGTGTCAATGGTGCTTGGCATCCCCACTGTCAAGCGTGAGGTGCAGAGCTACCTGTTGGCCACACTGCAGAACCTGATTGACAGCATGAGTGAGGAGGAGGCAGCAGATTCTCTCATAGTGATTTTCATAGCAGAGGTACCACATTTTAAGCCAAAGTCCTTTGTATTTTCAGTAGTTCAGAGATGACTCTATGGGCCCATGCATTGTCCACCTGGCCGCCTGTTTTATGCATAACCATACTGATCTACTTAACTTTCCTGTCCATTCAGAAGATTATTCATGTATGCATGTCCATCTTTGTACAGAGTTTTCAGTTCAGATGGAGATTTGCTGTTTATGACAGTGCAGCTGTAATTTAGTGTGTGACCATAGAGGCAACAGCACTGGGCTTTTTGCTACAATTGGCACCAACTGTTATATCAGTCTGTATTTCTATAGAACTTCATAATTGATTACTGACAGAATGTGACTCATATTTGACATATTTTACAAGAAGGTGGTAAATGACCCCTGGTATGGTTTATGCTCGACGTCATAAATACTTTTATATCCCTCTCATTAAATGTACGTGAAATTAAAGAAAATTGGTGGACAGAATTCATAGACCTTACTGAAATAGGCTCTGTACAAGTCTTTTGTATGGTGAGCTGATTTTGAGAACTTTGCAAAACTGTGATTTTGTGGCACAGAATGCTGATGTCGGAACATCTCACATCATGCTGACATGTTACAGGTTGACCAGGAGTATGTACTGCAAGTTGCGAAGCAAATAGAGAATCAGTGAGTATTCCATTGGAGCTTTTGTGACCTAAGTGAGTGTTCTGTTCCCAGCGCTCTGACTGTGTTATTTTACTCTTCAGGTTTTCTGAGCAGGTGGAGTCTGGCCTGATAGAGGTGATATCACCCCCTGCCTCTTACTACCCTGACATGGAGAATCTGCGCAATACACTTGGAGATCCTCCTGAGAGAGTGCGGTGGCGAACAAAGCAGAACCTGGACTTTGCTTTTCTTATGATGTACTCTCAGCCGAAGGCCACATTCTATGTTCAGCTCGAAGATGACATCCTGGCCAAGAAAAACTTTATCTCCATAATGAAAAATTATGCCCTCCAGAAGATCTTGGAAAAATCTCCATGGTTTGTTCTGGAATTCTGCCAACTTGGCTTTATTGGTGAGGGTTTTTGTTCATTTTTCAAACAGATGTATAAGTATAATTCCTAATATTCCATTCCAAAATTTCTTGACAGTATAACCGTAAAAATAATCAAAGTGCATTGATTGAGGATGTGGGTTTTTCTTCCTTCGGGTTGGTATTTAGGAAGTATTTTTGTATCCTTTCTGAATATTTATAGTGGCTGCTTTGGTATTAGCTCACTTTTCTGTTAATATTAGCTGATGCTCACTTTTCTGTTAATATTAGCTGATTGAATTCCATGATATTTGAGGTTCTTACAGCAGTACATATTAAAATTACAGTGTTCTGGGCTGTAACGCCATGTAGTTTGGAATATGGATACCTGTGATACAGAAGAACTGGCTACCTCCATCTTTAGGCTTGAAGATTAAGGCAGTAGATTTCCTCAAAATGTAGGTATCCATGCATCAAACTACACAGCATTGCATCATTTCATTCCTCATATATGTGCGACACCTGTGATCGTGTAGTCTGCGTTCTGCATCATTTGCTTCTGATTTGCTGTTCAGGCTTCTGTGCAGCCATGAGTGCAGTATAATGTAAATAGGGGACAGTGGATTTTACTTGGTTCTGGGCATGTACACAAGTGCCAGAGCGCGTATGTCTCGAGTTCAGGGTATGTGTCAGGTTTCTGCTTCTCGTTTTTGGTGTTTGTAGCTGGCTCCTGTCTGTGTCCAACTTTGATAGTCTAGACCGTTTAGGTGTCAGAAATTGTGTATGAAAATGCTGTTTCATAGGCTGGTTGTTGATCATTCTGTTTCAAGTTGAATGTTAACAGTTTTTGCACATGGATGCTGCAATGACACAGGCTGAATGTTGACATTTTGTACAGGTATTTTACTGCCATGACTCACTTCCTGTGGAAGTAGTAGGCACTGGTGTTTCCTTCATTTCAGATGGTATTGTTACAAGGTGTGATCATAAAATCGTTACTGAATTTTTTCATGTGTTTTGGGACTAACCCAAGGATTTAGTACAGAGTGAATAAATGGGGTTCAGTTTGTGATTCTGGCTAATTGTGATGAAGTTATCTGATGTTGCAGGCAAGATGTTCAAGTGTGTGGAATTGCCGTGGCTGGTCCAGTTTTTCCTCATGTTCTACAATGACAAACCGGTGGACTGGCTATTGGATCACATGATACACACCAAAACCTGCAGCCTCGACAAGGACAGTGTGAGTTCTGCTCAGAGCGTACGTAGCCTGACAACATACTGGAAACTTTTGCAGGGCCCTGAACTGTTGCTCTTTGTTTCAGAAAAATTGCAAGAAAGCCAAGTCACAGCTGTGGATTCATTACAAACCATCACTCTTCCAACACGTTGGGACCCACTCATCCCTGAGAGGGAAAGTTCAGAAACTAAAGGTATGTGCGCAATATTAATTTGTAATTAAGCATAACATTTTTATGTATTATGTTCGGTATATGTGACATTCAAGGTTTCCACAGTGTTGGTGTAGAGCAGGGGTCGGCGAACCGGGGTAAATTACCCCAAGTGGGGTAAAAATGAAATTCTTGGGGTAATGAGGACTCAATAGACATAAATAAAATTATTTAAAAAGCGCGTTCCTTGTTACGACAGAAATTGTTACAGAGAAATCGATTGGACCCCGAAGACAGTATACAAATTGCTCTGACATCAAAATGCCCCAATTTTGATGTTATTGTATCAAAAATGAAACAACATCATTTCTCCAAAACCTGAAGGTAAAAAGTTTTCAAAGAAATCCTTTTGTTTCATAATGAGGATATTAATTTATTTTATCGCATTTATTTTATACTTTTTATATTTATAATTGTATTCTCCGTATAAATAGATTCAATAAACCTTTTGAATTTAAATAATCTATGATTTTCTCCCTTTCAAATCAAGGGGGTAACGTTGGCGTAAATAAATATATTTTGGGGTAATGGGTAAAAAAGTTCCCCGACCCCTGGTGTAGAGGATTCACGTCTTCTGGGTTGTTCACACTGGATAGCAGAGTTATTGATTCCCGATGTTTGAAGGTAGCATGTTACTTCAAAATGTAAAGAAACAATAATCGTGCCACGCACTGTAACAACTAGAAGACCTGAACTTGTGTTTGATGTATGTTTGTAGGTGGATATAGATGTATCCTACAGATCGTGATGCAGGGTGTGGGACGCATCAGAACTGTATGTGGTGTGATGAATTAATTTCTGTGCTGGCTGTAATGTGACACTACTGCAGTTGGAGCAAAACACCTCTTGCTAAGCAGAGGTAGAGTAGAATCTGCCAAGCAATTTGCAGTTCATTTCAGTGTTAGAGTCTGTGTCATTCAGAAGTAACACCGTAATGAAGTGAGGTCATGTACTGTGCCATATGAAATTTGCATTTTAACAGGAAAAAGGCAGATTTTAAAGAAGCGTGTGTGCAAGATATTTGATTTCATGATAGGCAAAACTGCTACAGAAACCTCTGAGATGTTAAGACTTGCCTTCCCAGAGAAAACAATGAGCAGAACTCAAACGTTTGATTGATTTTTCAAGTTCAGAAGTGGAGTGTCACCAGTTAACCTCAGTACATCCATTCATGAACAGATCAGATGAAAGTGTGTTGCAAAATAAGAAACTTGTACACGAAAACATACACTTCGCTATCTGTGACTTGGCTAGCAATGCAGAAGTGTCATTTCTGTCATGTCTAAGCATTCTGATGATCTGAATGTGTGATAGATTGCCACAAACCACTTGTCTTCTCCACTGAATGGTGAGCATGCACAGAATGACAGTGCATGTCAGAACCTTCAAGAGAAGCTCACAGAGATACATAATTAACCTGCGTGACTTTATCTGTTTTTTTTGAGATTGAATTTGGCAGTGAACTGGAGCATGTGTGATAATATCACCCTTCAAGAACAACTGCATGCTGCACTTGCCAATTTCAAATACAGGACTTCTGCAAATGATTCCAATAGTGGTACAGTTGAGGGTCCATTTTTCTGGGATATGATGCTGCATCAACGGGTAATTGGATCCAAATGTTTTGAGGGAGTATATTGCCCTCATCTTCAAGGGTTGAGATTGAGGCACTGCGTTCTCTCGTAATATTAGGATTCTGTTACCAATTGACTCAGCTTCCTGTCCCAGAAGATTGGAATACTCAGGCACACTGCTGTAAAATCCTGAAGAGTGGTACAGTTGCTGGACTGACTGCTTTGCTTTGCAAGGGAACTTCCTCAAAGGTGACAGCATGGAATAGAGGGTAAATGCAGTTATCACAGAGAAAAAAAATTACATACCAGAAATTATTTTATGATATCAGTCAGAAAACTCTTGATGTGATTGTGTGTGTGTATGTGTTTTTACTCTGGTGTTCAGTTGCTAATTGCAGACTAGTTACATCTCAGACTCTGAAAATGGTATCCATTGCTAAACTTATCCTGTTTAAACCAACAGGACAAACAGTTCGGAAAGGTGGCACTTTATTTCCCACATAAGAATCCAGATGCTACAGTTGAATCAGACATCAAACACTACAAACAGTACAGTCTCACCAGGGCATATCTAGGCGAGACATTTTTTTGGGGCCTGCTGCCGCAGCCAGGCGACCACTTGGTCTTCAAGTTCGCCATGCCATTGTTAATAAAACGGTATGCCACCCCTGACTCTTGTTAGTATAAGTTTTTCCCACAGTTTACTCCTCCTTTTATTATTTGTACCTGGTGTTCTAGATTTAGTTCCATCACATCATCTTGGTCCTTGTAGCTGGCCACAAAGCCGTCATCCTTCCAGTTACCCTCATTTCTTATCCATTCCTTGTGCTGTTTTTAATTGCACTTCTCAAGAATGTTCTCTCTGTAGCCTGAGTGTTGCTTTCTTCCACATATTTCTGTCACCAGCTACAGGATCCTTCTTGAAAAGCTGATTGTCACTCAGCTGGTCAGGAAAGTTCTGCAGTTATGAAGATGAGGGCAGAGTTCTCTGAAAATGCTGATAACCACTTACGAGACTAGAAAGTGTCGGAGCACAGCCAACCACAATCTGAATTTTTACTACTGCGAAAACTTCAAGCCTCATGTAGTAATTGGGTTGTGGTCAGTTGTCACACATTTTGAAATTCCAGCTGAGGCAAATTCCTTGAGTTTATGCATGGCCACCTATGACAGTGTTATGTTGTATGAACCTATAGCAAGATGCTGGCAGACACCCTTCATATTCTTACAGATATGCAGCTCACTCACGTGTAATGCCTGTTTGACATGGTAGTGTGAAGTGACATTAAATAATAGATTTTTGACTGGTTGGGGGCTGGCATGTCTTAGAATTGAGTTCATAATATGAATTAACCCTTTGGCACTGGAATTAAATGCCCGTAGTGATTGGCAGAAGAACGGAATTTGATTGGTGGCTGCATAAGAGCAGATATAATTATATGACATTTGGCATTTTGAGCATCACGTTGAATTATATACACAAAATGGTTAATAGAAGCAAGTGAGGCATTACGTAGATAGCTGCTGTTGACTGATATGCGAAATGTTAGTGTTAGTAGTGCAGATGTCAGAACCTGTGAATTGTGCCATTATTAAGGCATTTATAACCTAACCTTGTTAATGCAGACCATAACCTCTAATGTTCAGACTTGCATTGGTAACATGTATGCATTGCTGAACTGTATTCAAATGGCCTGTGTTTCAGCTATCTCTTCCGGAGTGGCAATGCTGAGCATCCCTCTGACCGTTTTTACAATACCTCAGTAGAAGTTCTACCAGAATCTAGTCATGCAAGTTTGAGCAGAGTTGACCTGAATGCCACCAGTGATGGCTATGTCATCATAGGTCTGTACATGTTAGTAATGTTGCGACCAACCGTGAATGTGGCCATTTCCAGTTGTTGGTTTTTGTTTTCGTATCACTACTGAATATGTTTGTATTGTATGTTTTCTGGATTCTAATGCCATTTTAAGGAATGTAATTTGAAGAGGCTGTTAACACATTCACTGCCGGGCATTTAAATCCCCGACGGTGTTAAATTGCCAGCGATTTTTTGAAGGTTAAACAACTAGTGTGTCATCTTATAAATTATAAAATATAATTATATATATAATTATATATAAAATGCATATATTTTTTCAAGTTTTCAGCTAGGGATTAATAAAGATGTAAAATATGTTTCCTGACAGAAATTTTAGTGTGCGTGGCCTATTTAAGGCAGAGTAAACTTTAGATCGACTAAAGTCGACGCTGGCAGTTTAAAACGTAAATACTTAAATCGACCATGGTTGACTTTGGCAGTGAATGTGTTAACATCTTTCACAGGCAGGATAAAGAAATTAGCAACAGGAATAGCAGTGCAAGATTTATTTGAGGTTTGCACAGTGGTGTTGCTGAAGATAGGAGTCTTCTGGGATGTTGCATTGTGTCAGTGGGTAAGTAGTTCCCCAGTGGCACAGCGTAACATCCCAGAAAACACATGTTGAAGAAGAGTAGCAGTGTTTTAGGTGCAGTTGTTAAAGAAATCTCGTCTGTGGGCTGCAGGCTTTCACCACATAATTGTATCTCAAGTATGTGCTGTGGCTAACACAACATGGCCATTCAGTTGGGATGCAAACAGTAGGAGTGGGGAACCATTAATAGTTTTTCATGTACCTCTTGGTGCCTTCTTGATGTTCCCCATCTTGAAAATAAACTGGCAAGTCCTAGGACTGGAGATGCATTTGGCTTGTAGTTCCACAGGGTTTATGCTGCATGGTTAAAGGACTGGAGATGCATTTGGCTTGTAGTTCCACAGGGTTTATGCTGCATGGTTAAAGGACTGGAGATGCATTTGACTTGCAGTTCCACAGGGTTTATGCTGCATGGTTAAAGGACTGGAGATGCATTTGACTTGCAGTTCCACAGGTTTATGCTGCATGGTTAAAGGACTGGAGATGCATTTGACTTGCAGTTCCACAGGGTTTATGCTGCATGGTTAAAGGACTGGAGATGCATTTGACTTGCAGTACCACAGGGTTTATGCTGCATGGTTAAAGGACTGGAGATGCATTTGACTTGCAGTTCCACAGGGTTTATGCTGCATGGTTAAAGGACTGGAGATGCATTTGACTTGCATTCCACAGGGTTTATGCTGCATGGTTAAAGGACTGGAGATGCATTTGACTTGCAGTTCCACAGGTTTATGCTGCATGGTTAAAGGACTGGAGATGCATTTGACTTGCAGTACCACAGGGTTTATGCTGCATGGTTAAAGGACTGGAGATGCATTTGACTTGCAGTTCCACAGGGTTTATGCTGCATGGTTAAAGGACTGGAGATGCATTTGACTTGCAGTTCCACAGGGTTTATGCTGCATGGTTAAAGGACTGGAGATGCATTTGACTTGCAGTGCCACAGGGTTTATGCTGCATGGTTAAAGGACTGGAGATGCATTTGACTTGCAGTGCCACAGGGTTTATGCTGCATGGTTAAAGGACTGGAGATGCATTTGACTTGCAGTTCCACAGGGTTTATGCTGCATGGTTAAAGGACTGGAGATGCATTTGACTTGCAGTTCCACAGGGTTTATGCTGCATGGTTAAAGGACTGGAGATGCATTTGACTTGCAGTGCCACAGGGTTTATGCTGCATGGTTAAAGGACTGGAGATGCATTTGACTTGCAGTGCCACAGGGTTTATGCTGCATGGTTAAAGGACTGGAGATGCATTTGACTTGCAGTGCCACAGGGTTTATGCTGCATGGTTAAAGGACTGGAGATGCATTTGACTTGCAGTGCCACAGGGTTTATGCTGCATGGTTAAAGGACTGGAGATGCATTTCACTTGCAGTGCCACAGGGTTTATGCTGCATGGTTAAAGGACTGGAGATGCATTTGACTTGCAGTGCCACAGGGTTTATGCTGCATGGTTAAAGGACTGGAGATGCATTTGACTTGCAGTGCCACAGGGTTTATGCTGCATGGTTAAAGGACTGGAGATGCATTTGACTTGCAGTGCCACAGGGTTTATGCTGCATGGTTAAAGGACTGGAGATTCATTTGGCTTGCAGTTCCACAGGATTTGTGCTGCATGGTTATTGAGCCCTTTGCAACATATAGGTGATCCCCTGCTCAGCCCAGCCTTCACACAGTTACCTCTCCCACATTCTTATTTTAATTCACTTTTTTTTTTTGTCCAATGTATTGACAGGGAACAGCTGGCAGCAGACTTGCTTTGTCTGTTTCTCAACCCATACATTTATGTCAAACTCAAAAACTTCCTTTTCTGTTCCATTCGAATATAGTACATCGACTTATGAAAATTATGCTGAAATTTCAAATTTTGGGCCCTAGTTTTTTTCTCCAGCACTCAGGAATTCACATTGTTGCTTAATTCAGGATGTAAAGAAAATTCTGTGTCATCCATGTTTGTGTATGGCCCTACTTTTGTATTGTACTTTATGCTTAAATCTGTAAACATTTAAACTTTATATTTTATGTCTTTTATATTGTATATTTTCCTGTAAAGGGTGAAAAACTGTGTATTTGGTTGTTGATTGTGATTGTCATTGATATTGGTAGTACTTGACTTGTTTCATATCCAGCAGCCTGTGAGCTGACATTGGATTCACGAAATGTAAATGTAAATGTAAATCTTAGTACACTGTGTCTCTCTCAGGTAAGTTTGATGCCATGGGCATGGCTGAGGGAGCAGTGGACCCCCAACTTGGACGTATCAAAGTGATGCGGCTGAATGTGCACAGTGAAAGTGACAACTGGGCCATCCTGAGTGAAGTAAGTAGGCATGACTGGTGTCATGTGTGCCATAAACTGTTCTACAGGTGTTTACTGACATATCTGTCTGTCTGTTGCAGATTAACGTTAGTGCCAGCTGACACAGGCCTGTTGTGCATTGACTGACTGTGTGTCAGTACGTGTCTCTGGTAGGAATGAAGTGATAAAACTGTGATAACTTTTGTACAGTCAGCACCAACACAACTGGCACCAATAGCTGTGCCATATTTTATAATACAGTTTTGTGAAATATCGTTGTATAAGGTGCAACAGGGGGTCAGTGCTTCACTGACACTATTTTGACATGCCATCAACATCTTCAGGGCTCATTCTAAGTGTGAGTTTTAGTCTTGCGTAATGTGAAATGAACATTACAACTTGGAACAGGAAGTGCTTCGCTGAGCGTCACCGTTACATGGTTAGCACTCCTTCATGTCCCAAGGTTTTGGCTTAAAACCGTGAGACTGGCTGTCACTAATAAACCTATCATTCGATGTTGTGTAGTCTGAGCTACTGACAGCATCATTTAATACATGAATGAGTAAATAAATAAATAAATAATAAGAAAATAAATAAATGATAAGTGAATGAATAAACAAATGAATAAATAATTAATAAATATATATACAAGAAAATGCCTGTCTCAGAGATGGCAGGGTAGTGTTGCTTGAACCCAAAACCGCAATACAGTCTTGAGTCCTGTGTCCAAATATAACAGCATAGTTCTTCATATTTTGGAGACCTCACAATTGAATGTCAGTCCTAGGTGCTTTCCTAATTTTATGCAGGCAGATCCTGGGATAGTGCTTTAAAAGAAGTCACTGCCATCTTGTCACATTCGCCACTAATATGCAGTTCAGTGTTGACTGTATTCTACCTTTGCACTTAATGTGCCACTAAATACAGTAAAACATACTTGAGACATTACCAGTTAAGAAATGTTCCTGCCTAAGAAGTCAGAATATTTTAGTACCAGACTTTCCCCATATTATTAACATATATATTTCCCTTTTAATACATTTCCTGCGTAAAAGAATTTCCTGCCTAAGAAATATGAAAAGTTTATGATACAATGAGGTTTTCACCCGTTTAATATGTTTTTGCATCAAAATCTCAACAATTTCCAGTTTGTTCAATATGCTACCAACTTACAGTTACAGAACAATGCCCTTAGTTCGTCAAGATTCATTTGCAAGGTTGTTTCCACTGTAGATTGAAGGTTCAAATAAGCAACACAGTGTTAATCCGTGGAAATGTGGCATGGGAAATGATGTCACATTCCAGCTGCACTGCCATCTGTTTCCACACATGCTTTTCACACAGCGTGATGCATCATGAACTGTGTGTAATTTACAGCGGTAATCAGCTTGGGTTTAATGCAGCATGTTGTGACTGTAACTATTTTACTTTAGTTTCGATAACAGAAGTATTCTGTGTAGAAAATTTGTATGTATTTGCATTCAGTTCAAATTGCTCATGTGTGTAGATTTTTCATCCTATAGAGCCATTAATTATTGAATGCATTCACCACTCAGACAGGAGGGAAGGAGGTTCTGCCAACAACATAACACACAGATAACTGGAACACATGCTGGAAATAGGACCACACTGCCATTAATTAATAATTATACTATAGAGGATAGTATAATATACTACTTGATTTTATTGTAATTCTTATAAGTTTTAATAATTTAATAACTTTTAGCAGCTTAACAATACCACTAATTTTACAAAATTTTATACGATGTGGTAACAAATACCGACTCACTGTTATGACGTAACCAAAGAATTGGTCTATGTAAAAACTCACTTAAAATACCCCCTGATGATGGCAGAATAACTGCTGAAATGCGTATTGGGGCATCGTAATAATAAAGAAAACAGTGAAAAAACTGTCTTAGTGCATTTGTTGGTACCAATAATTCAATTATAGAATTTCGTATTTAAAACATTATGCCTCCGACATGTTTCGAAGATGAAGCTGATCCATAACAGATTGAAACATGTTGGAGACATAATGTTTTAAATACAAAATTGATTATTAAAATATTTGTGTGTTTTGTTGGTTATATTTTATAGAATAGAATAATAGGTTACAGATGGTATTTATGATGTAGTTCGGCTGTTCACCTACCAGTTGGGCTTCTAAAAAAAAATTTTGTCTTGTGTTTGGGAGTGTGTTAAAATCAGAAAGGAGCTTAAGGCATGATATGTGGTTTAGTGGTGAAAATGAAGTGTGTAGTGTGGAATGTATGTAGAATAATATGTTAGTAGGGGGAGGTGTCAATTTAAATGCAGTATTGCAAAATAATATCATTTTCAGGCTTACCATCTTCAGACGTTTTCCCGCTTAATAAGCCAGCTGTGTTGGATTTTTCCAGAAATGTCTTAAGAGGGTTTCATTGTACATCATGAGGCTTTTGTATTCATTTTGTTTACATAGTATTTTTTGGTTTATTTATAACCTGTATTTAAGAAGAATGTTGCAAGTTTCATGGTTAGATTGAGTAATGTCATGTGGCGGGTGTGTTTGAATGCTTTGAAACTGTAGGAGTTGACAGCATCTTGTTGTTTAAACTCACTGAGATTGCTATGTAGGATAAAGCAATGATTTTTTTATTTTAAGGTGAAATATCCCTGTTGTGGTATTAAGAGATACAGAACTATAATTTTGCCTGTTGTTTTGTATTGGTGTGAAACTTTCGCTGACATGAGGATGATTGAGAATAGGGTGTTCAGGAGGATATTTGGGCCTAAGCGGGATGAGGTAACAGGGGAGTGGAGAAGCCTACATAACGAGCTGCTTTATGCCCTGTACTCCACACCAAATATTGTTAGTGTGATCAAATAAAAAAGAATGAGATGGGCAGGACATGTAACACGTACAGTGGAGAGGAGAGGTGCATACAGGATATTGGTGGGAGACCTGAGTGAAGGAGACCACTTGGAAGACCCAGACATAAATGGGAGGATAATATTAAAATGGATCTTCAAGAAGTGGGATGGGGGGGCATGGACTGGATTGATATGGCTCAGGATAGGGACAGGTGGCGGGCTGTTGTGAGTGCGGTAATGAACCTTTGGGTTCCATAAAATGTGGGGAATTTCTTTACTAGCTGAGGACATGTTAGCTTCTCAAGAAGGACTTTGTTCCTTGGAGTTTGTTAATTTATTTTCCATGTAGTCATACACAATTCAATATGAGGTAAAATAGGCTACATATTTCAACTTGAACAAGCCATCATCAGGCCTACAACTAGAACACTGCAGTCTTAATTTTTTCTTTGTAGTGTTATAGTTATAGGCCTGATGATGGCTTGTTCAAGCTGAAACATGTGGCCTGTTTTACCTTATGTTGTGAGTTGTGTATGACTACTTGGATAAGAAGTATATCTGTAATGATTTTTTCATTAGATTGATGTGCATAGCTCAAAGACAGGTTGTATGATCACAGTGTTGTATTGTGGTCACATATTGTTCTTTTACCAAACAAGATTGGGGCCATTATCAGTTATGCTAAAGCTACAGTTGATCCTTGCAGCTTGCTTTTGCCAGGCCTCAAATCTCATTTACCAGTAAGTTTATGAAATACAGCATGTGGAAATCTGTTTGGAGGCATTCTTGATACATATTGCTTCCACCGGCTTTGATGAACCTTAAATTTCACCTGTTGTATTATTTTTTTTTTTTTTTCCAAACTGTGTTTGAATATCTTCACTTACGCTTTTATTTCAGTGTCACAGCTAAAACCTCTCTCCAGTAATGGATGGTCCTCTGAGCCTCTGTTGTGTCCATGATCAGTCTGACTACAGTGTTTCAAAATTTATTCCCAGAGTGCAGGACTTTTGTGTCTTCCTGATCTGGTTGTGATAACAGCAGTATTATGTGTTATTAGCATATACCTGAACTATGGTCCTGTTGCTACATCACTCAGTATTCTGATAATCCCAGCTGCTCCCCCCCCCCCTCCCCCCATAGCACAGAAATTATGTAGTGTTCCATTCTGCAGTTACATCCCAATTGTTACGGGTTTTTGCCATAATACGGTACTGTGCTATGGGGTGTACTGAACTGGTTCATGCCAGTTTAGCCAAACTGTTATCAAAAATTTCAAAACGAATGAAAGAAGTGCCCTGGAAGCACACTTTATCTACTCAAACATTACAGCCAAATGCACCCCGTAACAAAGTTATAAATCCCAGCTGATAAAATTGGCAGTTGACATGGAAACTGATTTTAAAATTCTGGCATCGCATGCCTGAAAGAGGCCCAGTTGCCCCAAATACTACTATAATGTTACTGTATGTTCCGAAATGTTTTGCAGATTACCAAATGATGGTTGTCATTTTTTATGGTACACCAGTTATAATTAAGGGGCACGCGGTGGCGCAGTTGGTTGAGGCACTGCGCTACAAGCCGGAACGTCGCGGGTTCATTCCTGATGGTGTCATTGGAATTTTTCATTGACATAATCGTTTCGGTCACACTATGGCCCTGGGGTCGACTCAGCCTCTAACAGAAATGAGTACCAGGAATCTTTCTTGGGGGGTAAAGGCGGCCGGTGCGTAGGGCTGACAACCTTACCACCTTCATGTGCCGATTGTCTAGAAATCTGGGAGCCTCAACCTTCTGGAACCCTAAGGGCCTATCCAGGCCTGTAATGGGATTGCTTTACCTTTTGCTTTAGTTATAATTAAATCGCTCTGAGGTGAGATCTCAGAGTGTAGCTGAGAGAGAAGGACGAAAGGCGAGTTTCCGGCGCCTTAAAACGGGAGCATTGGGCTAAGGGAAGGAAAACCCTGACAGAAAACCAAGGGGGAGGGGGGCCTCTGTAGGTGGTAAAACCAGCCTCCCTAGGGGAAGAATCCTGATTACAAACCCGGTCCTCCAGGGTGGGGGTCGAGCATAGGGCCAACAACCCTATCTCGGAAAAAAAGTGTTATGAAACCTCATGATGAGCCGTGGAGGCGAATTGTCGAGGAAGCTAAGGCCCACCCCGGGCTATGATGCTAAGGAAGAAGAAGTTATAATTAAATGTAGTCTGTCATTAAACTATATTTTTCCATTGTTCTGAAAACAACACAAAACAGTGGTGCTAGTTTTAGTTTTCATAACATTTTAGTATGTAATTTGCAATGTATCACTGTTGAAATATGTACCGTAGATATAATAATCAGTGACATGTTGGCACCAAAATATTACAATCGACAACAGCAGTACTGGTTTGTGTTGCGTTCAGAACAGTGAAAAGATGTGGTTGACATGATTCAGCGGCCATGATAGTTAACCTTGATCCTATTGGGGTGGGTATTTAAATGTTAGTGCATGATTTGTGAGAAAACGGAAAAAGATAAAATAATAAAATAAACACAATTTTGTGGAAAATAAAACAGAGATTATGCAGCATGTCTTAAAAATGCATTGCATTTTCCTTGTTGCCTAAATATATAAAATGAATTTTTAGGAGTGTTTTCCTATGTGCATTCGCATGTGCAAACACAGTTCTTTAAAAGGTTAATCAGCTGCATATATAGTTAATGCTAGAGTACAGAAAATGGGATGGCAGGTAATGGCATGTCAAAGAACCAAATTTTCTAATCACATATGTCATGTAATTACATTTTAAATGACAGCATGATATTTTAATATCTTTTGTAACTCATCATATCCTATTTTACAGGTCAGAATTTATCAGTAAAAGTTTGTCTTGAAGTATAATGTACTTTGTATTGTATTCCAGTTGGAATGAATGTGTTTGTCCCCTCCCCCATATTACCCCTGTTGCATCACTGTGCTACTGTCTGAATTATTCTAAAGCTCATTGTTGTACGATTTGTGTCGTGTTTTTGAGAGTTGTATAAATTTTCTACTTTATTTTAAGTGTAGTAACCTAAAGCTACACAAATTAAGGTAAGACGTTGTGATAGCTTGCCTCATTTCCAGCGAGGTATCAAGGTTCCATGTGTTTAAACTAGATGAGGAAGACAGAGATATTGTTGTGCACTGTCCTTACTGTTGAAGTTCTTGCAGAGTCAGTAGAATCCTTCCTTGCGATTTATGAACATCCATTTCATTGTATTCTCTGACCTAAGGCTGCAGATCAGTAGTTCCCACAGAAGGTGCTGCACCATCTCTGTCTGTAAATATGTGACTTTTGTACCTGTTCCCATTGCTGAATGTTTAAAATTACTGTAATGACACATCAAAAGCACATACACTTTACTGCTTGTTATCATTGCATGTCATTAATAAGTTTTCTTTTGCAGGTGATAATGACTTTCCTACTGTCTTTTGTCCTCCCATACTCTTTTCCTTCCTGACATATCCTGATATTGTGAGGTTCACACAGCAGTGAATCCAAAGTTTATTATCTTCTGGGTTGGTAGATAGGTGCCAATGTTTCCGAGGAAACTCCCGCCTCTGTCTTTAGGGTACAATAATGACATGAGGGATTCCAGTGTGTTGGTGTTATATAGAGTTGTTCCTTCTCCATTGAGGATTGCTGTGTGAGATTTTAGGTTCTTGTGGTTGTAACCCTTTTTAGGACCATCACTCCCATTGGCTCACTCACAGCCATGCTTCTTGTCCTCGCTTCCTTTTATCTGTATTGCCCCTTCGTGCATGGCTGCTGAAGAGGGAAGCAGTAGGTTCCTCCACAACATTGGTATCTCTGTATCAAAGTGCATGTAAATACATGTAATGTCACATCCTAGGGTACATAATCTTTGTGTCTTATCTTCATGTTCTGCATGACATTATGCCTAATGTTAATTATTAAGTATAGTAAGTAAATATACGTAATAATTAAACTTTATGTTCTGATTTTGTTCTGTATCCGTTCTTCAGTCTTTTTTGATCTTCCAGTGAGTTACCTTTGCTTTCTCTGCATGTCTGCAACTATAATCTTGTCCTGTCAAGATCACAGGACCTCATTTCTCTATCTCTTTCTCCCTCCAGCTCACTTTTTAAAAAAAATGTCAGTCCTGGTTTTCAGCATTTTGTTTTTCAGACACATTACTATTATTTATAACAATGTAACAGAGTCAGAAGGAGAGATCAAATGCAGTAGAATTTATTTCTGAGTAATTTTGATGAAGATGCATCATTGTTAGTTTTAAATGCCTTGTGCAATCTGTCATTTAAATTTTATACCAAAACACAGTATTTCAGAACCTGGCCATGTTTTTGTCTCAGGCAAAAGTGGTGCCTAATCAGAGGGGACTCTTGCAGTTTGTATCAATCACTGGACCCAGAACCAACTTCCAGAATGTGTTTTTGGTATAAAGTGTAGATAATGGATAATGTCCAAGGTGTTCACACGAACTGGCAGAGTATTTCAGATTTTATGATTGTTGTAACCAACAGGTGCCTTGATTTGGCCTAGTGTTTGGATGCTGCGGTTTTGGGAGCTGCTGAATTGCAGTTGCTCCATTGCTCTTCATCCTCACATTTCCATGCACAGTTCAGATACAGAACAACGCAGTGTTGTATTAAATAATCTGAAATTTACTGAACAGCTTGTACAAATGAACGTGTATTTTGTGATGTCACATGTTACTAAATGTGACACTGTGTCACTGCATGAGCTTTTTGTAGGGCTCAGTTCACCCCCTTTGTTGTTATCGAGTTGAAATGCAGGGTAAGGAGCAAAATCTCTTTTTTATTAATGTAACTCAGAGCTTCAGTGTGTCTCAGTTTTCTGCATCAGATGCTGTGTTTTTTCTGTCCCATTACATTTGTACACTGTTAAGTGTTCAGGAAACTTGTATGGCCTCAGACTATTTGGCGATAATAAAAACTGTCGTATAAAAAACAGCTTGAGTTTGTGTTCTGGAATGTGGAGGCTTTCCCTGCTGTCCCCACACATGTGTAGGAGGAGTTATGTCAGAATGTCATGCATGATGCATGGTGTCATGTCCAGGCAGTTTTTTACCAGCCATGCATTGCATTTTTTAAAAAATGTTAATACTAAGTTAATTAAAAATTCCTTATTACTTTACAATGAACTGATTCCCTCAAGTTACAATCTGGCCAACAACCTGTAGTCCTTGGAGATTTTTAGACTCTTGTATTTTGAGGTTAAAAGTTCAAGCATTGTGTTGTTGTGAGTGATATCATCTCCTCTTACAGTTAGTTGTTCCCATATGCGACGATAGTTCTTCAAGAACTTAAAACACTGTGCTTCCAACAAAAGATTGAAACTTATATTAGTATAGCAGTTCACTCTGTTTCTGGCTGATACCTAAACAGTTTAATTTTTAATACACAGTAGTGGTAGCATCAGCAAATGTTCACTGTGTCTTAGAGTGAGTGCAGTTATGCGTGATTCAAAATAGAATGCATTTCCATATGGATGTTGGACATTTGCAGGAAATAAACATTGTGTAGGACATGACATCAGTTAATTTGTCTATATGGGAAGTTGTTACTTTCATATTAACCCCTCACCAACACTGACAAGTGATACTTGCCCATGAACATTATTCTCACGCATTTGCTTTGGCTGTAAGTGACTCGGCATTTTACTTAATGGCAGTATCTGTGTTTGAAACATTACAAAGTGTGGGCAAAATATTTAAGCAATTACAAGATAATACATGGTGTCTACAATGAAACGCCCTGATTTTGGAGAGTTTTTAAAAATAGGGAAATGTTTTTTTTTTCAGGTCTTAAGGGTCTCCTGCGTACTACAGGAGTTCAAATTCCCGCCTAAATTTTTGTGCTACCTCACGGGCCACCGTTGGGGCGCTGTTGTCATTTCACGCAAAAATGACGTCAGCTCAGGAGAAGGCGCAAGTTGTTGTGTGGTTTTCTGAGTTTAAGTCCATTGTGAGGGTGCAAAGGGAGTTTCGTCGTGTTTATCAGAAAGCAGCACCAGACGCCAAGAGGATTGCGTCTCTATGCGTACAAGGTGCAGATTCTGCAGGAGCTGAAACCAGAGGACAAGCCACGGCGACAAGTTTTGCTGTGACATGCTTGACCGAATCGACAGAGACCCCAACTTTCTGACAAACATCATGTTTTCAGACGAGGCCACTTTTCATGTCTCTGGTGCTGTAAACAGGCATAACGTTCGGATATGGGGATCACAGCAACCGCACAGTGTCATGGAACATGTGCGAGACAGCCCGAAAGTGAACGTTTGGTGTGGCGTCATGTGCAACATGATCATCGGACCGTTTTTCTTTGCGGAGAAGTTTGTCACAGGCAGCTCATACCTGGACAAGCTGCAGCTCTACGCCTTTCCTCAGCTGGAACACCTGCAGCCAAATGTCTTTTTTCAACAAGACGGTGCTCCACCCCACTGGTCGCTAGACGTGCGGCGAGCTCTGAATGCAACATTTCCAGGCCGTTGGATAGGACGAGATGGACCAACGGATTGGCCTCCACGTTCCCCTGACATCACGCCGTTGGATTTCTTTTTGTGGGGCTACGTGAAGGACAGAATTTATGCCACTAAAGTGCGAGACCTCCGGGCCCGGATTGTGGAAGCTGTCGGTACCATCACTCCGGACATGTTGCAGCGGACCTGGGCGGAACTTGATTACAGACTTGATATCCTTCGTGTCACCAACGGCGCTCACGTACAAGTGTATTGATTTTTTAATTAAACTTGGTGTGTTGTGTGACTGATATTTGTCAATAAGTAGGCCATATCTCTATTCCTTACTTCCTGAGAATACGTTAAAATTCGGGCGTTTCATTGTAGACACCCTGTATTACTAAATTCTACTTTTTAATACTTTTTTTGAAAGAATTGTCAGGAAATGGGTTAATAGCTCGGCTGTAATTTCAAGAATTGCCAATGGTGGAAGGCCCTTACAATGATTACAAGAACATGCGTTTTACTGTTCAGGAATTATCATGTAGGTGAACTGAGTAGCTCAGTCAGCGTAGTGATGAGACTGGTTGGATGACTGGGGAATTGTGTGATTTCCAATAGGACAGATTTTTCTTTTAATCATCACATCCAGACTGGCAGTGGGATCCACCAAGCTTCCTCCTTGTTGCATACTGGAGGCCCTGTCACTGGTGGAAAGTCTGTGGGTATGCAGAGCTAACCACTTGTCTCTATCTAGTGCTGAGGTTAAGAACTTTTGGAGCTGTACAACTAGTTTTATATATTCTGGCATTTGATTTAACAGGGACTACCTACACCTTAGTAACTGTCATGTGATTACATGCAGAATAATGACGTGAGGATTGTATCAGTACAGGACAGCAAAGCAAAATAATGTATTACAATGGATAAATAGGTTGTAGAAGGACTATAAACTAATATATGTGACAGTTAATCGTATGTTTAGAATACAACTGTGCCAGAGTAAAGCAATTTAATCTCTGCAGTAAAATCTTCTTGGGTGATCAGCTATGTCAAAGTTTAGGTACAAACAACTTGGAGGGGGGCTGTCAGGAAGTGCAGCTGTATGCAATTTCGAATGTCATTCAGGCGGCAAGGGTGTGGTGTTAGGGCACAGTTCATATATTATTTGTGTTATTTGATGACACTCTCAGCTGCTAAGATTATATAGTGTTATTCATGGATGAGTGAATATGGAGTATTGGTGGAATGATACAGACAGGGGAAAAACTGTCCCAATGCCACTTTGTTCACCACCAGTCCCACGTAGATTGGCGTGGGATAGAACTCAGGCCTCTGCATTGAGATACTGCTGACTTACTGCCTGCGCCATGGCATGACCACACAGTTCATGCTAGGCGGTCACGTTACACGTGTTTTTTGGAGCCATCTGCACAGTATTTGGCACAGACTTACTAACATAGCCATACAGAAAAACGTTCACTGCAATTTGAGGAACAGTTTTTGCTGTACAGAAGTCATCTGATGTCCTGTTCTCTGTCCCAACATTGCTCCATGATCTTCCACCCTTCAACTTGCAGAAGAATATCAATTGCTATAGAAGCCTGCATAAGCATTACTGTTTTGCCTTTAATGACCACACTGCTCTAACTTACACTGCAATAAAAAAGCTTGCCTTAAATTGACATGTAACAAAAATGGTTCCCTAGTGATTATTATGGTACTCATTGTCATCATTGTCCCAGTGCTTTTCTTATGGGGGAACAAATGGAGAAAGAAACTGGCTGGAAGTGAAACCCAGGCACTAACAATAAAATTAACAATTTTTTATTTCAAATATGGAAAACATTTACATTAACAATTATCTGCTGTCATTATTATTTTGTGAGATACAGGATATGACAGGCTGATACTGTGAATTTTACTTATATATATAACCTTTGTGAAGAATAGGTAACAAATATGACAAGTTAATTTGAGTAGTTAGATGATTATGCCAAAATGTAATTTTGTGACATGTGGCTGCACCACTGTACAATCATTCTTTGAGAGTGAGGGAGACAAGTGAAGTACTGCACAGCATTTACAACAGTGTCATGTGGCCTTCTCTATGGGCATGAGTTGTGTAAGTGTCCAATGATACAGCACAGTGAAGACTGGAACACACATGGTAGAGGTAAAGGTGAACTTGTCTCTAAATTCAATGAATGCATATGAAGGTGAATGGTCAGCTTAATGCCATGTTGAGAGAATCCACAGTACCCACTGAATAGGAAGCTGGTTTGACCCTGGAGCTGGCCTGGACAGGTTGGAGAAGAGAAGACTTGTGCCTGCCAGGAATAAAGTTGTGATTCCTCAGTTGTCCAGCCTTTACTTGACATTATACTGACTGAGCTCTCCTGGCTGCATGAACATATATATATATATTTAACAAAGTGTTTGTGACAGAAACGTGAGGGAGTGAGAAGTCCTTGCTTCCTCACATGAAAGTCTTTGTCACTTATTCCCCCAAAACACTGATAATGTTATTCCTGTGGAGCTGGAATTAGTCCATCATGGTGTGCATTGATTTTCCATTTCACTTCCTTCTGTTTCAGTCTCTCCTGTTTGAGGCTTTTACAGTGGTGAGTGTCAAGATTGCTACCTTCTGGAAGCAACTCTGTAGTTTGGCCAGTACATACCGAAGTTCAGGCGGTAGCTGCTATCTCATACCCTGATGAAGGTAGCAACAGGTTCATTCAAAACGTTTGTATGTATCTGCCAAACTACATTATGTCACTTCACAGTGGACCATAATCTTGACATTGTCTGTTGTTCCTCAATTTCATAATGATTGCCACATAGAGGGATGCATCCCCCTTGAATGAAAACTGTTCAGCCTACAGCTCGAGGAGTTACAAGTGCCTGATAAGGTTTTGGTGATGGTGTGACACCATCAATAGCGTCTGTGGTTGGGGGCAGTGAACCTGGTGGGATGCTGAAGTTGAAGTTCTGAAGGAGTGACGCTGTGAAGAGAAACACGTTGGACTTGGCCAGTGTCTCTCCCATGCAGCGGTGCTTGCCTGTTGACAACAAATGTAACTTTCAGGTGTTAAAGTGTATGAAATTTGAGGTTCTCAAAGAGTTTGAAGTCTTCTGGGATGTGATGTTGGGTCCATTGGTAGATGAGTACCAACATTCTGGAGGGATCTGTTGCTTTCATCTTCTGGGTAGAAAAGTGACAATATGGAGGGAGCCGGGTTCTCTGATATATTGATACCTATCTACCAAACAATATGTCATCACATAGCAAAATACTCTTTCTTGACATTATACAACATTCTTCCTTAAAATTGGGAACACATGTAAAATTATTGCCACCATGGTATGTTAACAACTTACCAAATCCAAAGGGTGTATACTGGTCAGGAATAAAAATGCTCCCCTGTGCATCAATGAAACGCTCGGGCCGGAACACGTCAGGATCTCCCCAGATATCCTTGTCCATGAGAGTGCCATTGAAGTTGCAGATGATCATGGTGTCCTGCAACATCAGGCAAATTTTGGTTGTCATCTAGACTTTGTTTTTTTGCCTGGCAAAAGGAAAATAATGGTTCACATTTTAAATCATGCAGTGAAAGTAACAAATGATAAGCAATGCTTGGTGCTAACCTTTGGAATGTAGTAACCCTGGAGCTCAGTGTCTTTCAAAGCCCTATGAGGAATGCTGAATGTTCTCCCCATGAACATTCTCACTGATTCCAGAACAAGGGCCTCCATATATGGCATCCTGTAACAGGGACACTTGTGTCATTCAGACAGCAGCAGGTTGCAGTGTGTAAGAGTAACTTCCTGTGTTAAAGTGTAGCACTCACTTTGGTCTGTCATTAAGTGATGGCAGCCTGTTGCGCCCTACCACAGCATCAATCTCAGCCTGGGCGCGGCGCTGTACATCTGGGTAGAGCAGCAGGTAGAGGAAACAGAATCCTAGTGACTTTGTGGTTGTCTCAGACCCAGCCATGAACATGTCCATACAGATTGCCAGTAGCTGAGACTCTGAAAAGAAGGAGTGTTTCGTTGAGACATAACAAGAAGGCATAGTGACAATGTATTGCTGAGTTTGATAACAAGGAGGGAGTACTGCTGAAGCAACAAAACATACATATTTGGACCCAGAGAGTATTTCTAAAATCAGTCATTATAGTGACTAGGCTAAGGGAACTGGATTTGGATCCCTATCAGAGGCAGGGGAAAATGATTTTTTTCCTCTCTGGCTCTGGGGCCCATCCAGCCTCTTATCCAGTAGGTGCTATGGGCTGTTTACATTGGCCGAGGCATGACGCTGGTCACTTGTATCAGTCCAGTACCGAGGTTAATAATGCATGGAGCTATGTATCCACTTTCCCATGTTTTCATGCTGTGGTCCTTATTAAACACAAAGACAGGTTTACCGGAATTTACCTTTACTGAACTTTCTGGGGGACGGGGGTCCAGATCTCAAAGCAGAGAGCAGTTGTATCTTCATGCCCTTCACCATGATCTGATTTCAACTCTTTGTAAGACAGTGTAACAAGGTTCCTTATGTGTCAGTGGTAATTACGTGTCTGCATTTCTTGCAGTTAATTGGAAGTGATACTGACTTAACTAACTAACTCCATGGAGCAGAGTCCTTGAGAAGCTAACAGGTCGTCAGTTAGTCAAGAATTCCCCGCGTTTTGTGGAACCCGAAGGTTCATTACCGCAATCACAAGAGCCTGTCCCTATCCTGAGCCATATCAATCCAGTCCATGCCTCCCCATCCCACTTCTTGAAGATCCATTTTAATATTATCCTCCCATCTATGCCTGGGCCTTCCAAGTCATCTCCTTCCCTCAGGTCTCCCCACCAAAATCCTGTATGCACCTCTCCCCTCACCCATATGTGCTACATGCCCCGCCCACCTCATTCTTCTTGATTTGATCACCCGAATAATAATTGGTGATGAGTACAGATCATTAAGTTCCTCGTTATGTAGTCTTCTCCACTCCCCTGTTACCCCGTCCTTCTTAGGCCCAAATAGCCTCCTCAGCACCATATTCTCGAACACCCTTAGCCTGTGTTCCTCCCTCAGTGTGAGAGACCAAGTCTCACGCCCATACAAAACAACAGGCAAAATTATAGTTCTGTATATTTATTGGAAGTGATGCTCATATACAAATTGATATGTGGTACCTGTGAAGCTGGGCTTCTTGTCATTGGAGCTAAGCACCTTCAAGTATGCATCCATGAAGTCACGAAGATCGTCTGGCTGGAAAGTTGCCTTGTGGTTATCCAGCTCTGCCTGCAAACAGATCAATGATGCTACAATGTCTGCCTGCATGGAGAAGTGATCTCCGTAATGAATTGTACTGAACTTCAAAGGCAGGTGTTATTATGTGAGATGTTTAACCGTCTCTTAGTGATGAAAATGAAAACTAGTCATATGGGATCTATTGCCATGCTTTGATTGACAAGTACCAATATTCTGGAGGAATGTGCTGCCATAAAGCATGGTATCAGATGCCAAGAGACCGCCACCTTGTCATGCATTATAGTGATGCTTTCAAAAGCATATCTAGGACAGGCATGCCATCAGCTTTGAAAGGAGCAGACCCATTGCAGTTTTGCAGCACTAAATACCACTTGGTCTTATACAAAAGCAGGGAGGTGTGTGCTTCAGACTTGATCATAAAAATCTGCATGACATAAAATATTTATTGAGTTAACAGCCATAAGCACTGGAAAAAATTTTTAAATTAATATGCATGTAACAAGATAAAGATGTGTGTGGGTACCTCGTGGTCTTGGGGTACAACACTGGACCTTTATTTTGAGGCTTCTGAATTTGATCACTCCTCAGATCTGTGTGCATATATATATGTGTGTGTGTGCGCGCGCATATATATACACACGCTCACAGTTCAAAACCCTTCTGTCTACCAAAAATAACACTTTGATATTTTCAAAAATACTATGCCCCCCTGTAGCTCAGAGTCCATATTAAACAGTAAGTCTTGTCTGCCAACAATTATTATTATTTAACTATTTCTAGGGGTAACAGAATCTGCCCAGTGACCGCTCCCTCACATCAGAAATGGATTCTCTTACCTCACCTAGGTGGGAAAAGGACAGAAGGGTTATCATAACCATATCTGGAGGAAACAGCAACTAACCAACACTCACACACACACACACACACACACACACTCACACACAAAGTTTATTTATATATTATTTATATATTAAACTAAAATGACCCTGAGTGGTCAGACATGCACAGATTTATATTTTACAGTTCAGTTTTATTAATGATCTCTTAAAACTGTTATCAAATATTGACAAAAGATGGTTCAGAGACTGAAACCTGTGACTGGCAGACAGACATAGCATATCTATAAGAATTTATTTACATATAAAGAATAGCAGGTAATTTAGTCATCTCTCCAAGGTCCATTCATACACACACGATTGGACTGACCTTGAGGTATGTCCACACTTTCTGGTGAGTGTACATGAACTGCTTGTAGCCAGAGAGCGTGGGTGCCAGGAAGCGCAGCATGGGGAACTGGCTAAATAGACAGCCCACCATGTCGATGTTGGCAAACAGTTCTGTGAGCAAACCTTGTAGTTTCTTGAGCTCTGCGTCTGAATGGCTGAAGCGAATTCCAGCCAAAATGGACCAGAGTGTGTTCAGAACATACACACTGAAGGCACTGTGCATTGACATCACCACACCTGCATCCTACCATAGATTTAAGAACAGTTATATTTTTTATTGTATTATCTGCACAATGTCTGCTGCTTCTTCGGTATTCATCCTGCAGTGATACATGTCAGCTATTGTCATATCTTTCATTAACATTATCACTTGCTCTTACTCATTTAAAAGGAACAGCACACCAACGTGAATATGTGGAGCCATGAGGAAGCAAACAATAGGAGGCTGGAGAAAACTGCATAGTGAGGAGCTCCAAAATTTGTACTTCTCCTCAGATATTGTTAGGGTGATAAAATCAAGGTGGGTAAGATTGGTGGGGAGACATGAAAACAAATTTCCATCAGAAAACCTGAAGGAAACAACCATTTGGAAGAGTGAGGCATAGATAAAGGGATAATATTTAAGTAGATCTTCAAAAAAATAGAATGGCATGTAGGGGACTGACATTATATCGCTTATTTCCTCTTCAAATCTTGATAATGGACTTCTGGATTCCATGCAATAGGGGGAATTTCTTGACTAGCAGAGCAGTTTTTAGCTGCTCCAGAAGGACTCTGCTCTGTGGAGTTAATTAAAATGGAATGTAAAATTGAGGATAAACCACACAAAACCTTTCCTATGAACCCTTTAAAGCAATTATTACTATATGTGCCCTCCTCTTGAACATTCAGAAACACTTAATTCTCCCCACAGAGTGTAGTTGTGTGTTTCTTACAATTAGGATAATTAACAGAAATGTTTTCCCAAAATAATGGAGACATAGGATGTGTGTGTGTGTGTGTGTGTGTGTGTGCAGAAGGAACTAGGTTTCAAAATATGTAGATTAACCATGCAGCAAAAGGATAATTCAACCTCACTCTGATGTGGTACATATTCCATAAACACTCCTCTGTATTCAGTCATATCAGTATAATCGCTACATCTGGTTTGAATGAAATGCTACTATCCAACAAGAATTTTGAGAACTGTGCAGTCTGCAAGGCTCTCAAGAACTGTAAATTAATATTTGTACAATTTAATGATATACTTCTATGTATAATTTCATAACTACAAATTCAGAGTCAGTTCAACTTGAACATTACATGAAGTTGTACACCATCTCCATGTTTATTTGTTAACATGTAGTCAGGGTTTCATATACAGTAAATGTATCTTCTGGAAAAAAAACTGTGACCATCTTCCCTACCTGGGAGCCCTCCAATTTCTGCTGAAATGCTTTGACCAGTTGCCCAGCCTCCTGCTCCACCAGGTCTGCCATGGTGCGACGCCCAAACCCGAACTCCCTGAGATGGCGCAGCACAAAGCGACGCTGGTCCTGCCAGAACTCCTCGTCTGTCAGCAGCACACCTGCAACAATCAACAAAAATCCTCGTTCTCTGGGGTTTCACACCTTTAACTGAGGAGCAAGTGTTTCATACTGTTACATTTTACTAGGCATGTAATGCATATGGATGTTTACAACAAAATTGATTGTGTATATATTAATATCCAAGATCATGTATAATATTTTGTAGTATGCTGGCTGTTGCAGAGAGGAATCGTTAGGTCCCTACCTAACCACCAATCTGGAGGACCATGTGGGCTTTTGTGAACATAAATGAATTTTGAGTGCAAAAGATTTGGTGTAGCTGAATGAATACTAGCTTCACAAAAAGTTTCATGCATTTATTGCTTACATCCACTCATTTATGTCCCATTTCATGTGGTGGTGGAAGAGCCTTATCCAAACGATATCAGTGTGTAAATAGCGAGCTTGCAGAACATTCACCTGTTGCTACCATTGATCTCTTCAGACAGTAATATGTTGTGATGACTTATCACTCACCTCTTCGTTTACCCCATGTTCTGGTTTCATAGAATATTCCCTGAGGCCTGCCATCAAACTCATCACGAGACAACATATCCCTGATCGCTTCATATCCGCACAGGACAACCTGCTGGTCCTTGCCAATTCTAAGCCCCACCACAGGGCCATAGCGCTTTGCCAACTCAGCTGTAGCACGGTAGAGGTAGCCCGTCTGCTTGCGCAACCTTTGCACGTAGAGGGCACTCCCCAGCACGGGCATCCATGGTGGACCTGATGCAATGTCTAAGTGAGATCTGAGGTTCTGATTGTTGTGTTAACATGTGGTTTGGTATACGCATCAGTGTTTCCAAGGACCCTTGTGTCTCCACCAGGGTACAAGTCTACCCTAAAGATGGATTGAGCAGGTTGCTTGTGAACATTGATACTTCTCCAAACCACATCGCATCACATCCCAGAAAGCAGTAATGTTTGTACCACTAGTATCAGGTTTAGAAAACTGAGAGTAATAAACTGTATAATAACATGATTCACTATGCAAATTGTGTGTGTGTATGTGTGTGTGCGTGTGCGTGCATGAAGTATACATACGTATGTACATACACACACACATTCTATGGATTCATAAGTGTGTCACAAAGACAAAAGGTTGTGGAACAAGTCATAATTACACAAAATATACACAATTTTTACAGTGTAAAATACTATATACATTTTAGAAAACAGTATTATGTATCATCTTTACGCATAAAATTTCATCTACAGAGTAAAAGGAGTGTGTATTTAAGTATTTTCTTAGTGCTACTTTAAATAACATCAGTTGTCTTTACATTGTGTCACATTAAACATACCTGGTGGGAAATTTTTAGGTTTCCTTGTGTCGTAGTATGCGAACAGTCCCAGAATAACAAAAAACAGCAGCAGCACAAGCCACATCCTGTAAGAAACAACACAGTTGTACCTGTTACAATTATAAGTTGAGATCAACATCACGCATCACATGGAAGAGCCACCGGGTCCAGTGAATGAAACTGGCTTTTTCTACGGAAACTGGTTGAGTACCAGAGCGAGGATAGTGTAGTCAGTAAACTGATTAGGGTATGGGATGGACGGTCCAGTGTTCGAATCCCGACAGGGGCAAGAGATTTTTCTCTCCTCTAAAATGTCCACATCAACTGTGGGACCTGTACAGTCTCTTATTCGATGGGTGCTGAGGTTCTTTCCCGGTGGTAAAGCTTCTGGGGCGTGACTTTGACCACCACCTCCAACGAAAGCTGAGGTTAAAATAAGTGGAGCTTACCTCTAGTACCCTATATGCCTTTATCATGAACAACTTAACCCCCCTATCTGAGTAGGAACCCTTATACCTGAGCAAAGGTGGAGTGATAATCACCAGGGTAAAATCAAACAGACTGTGAAAACCTGATGCAATGCAACTTTATCCACCATGAAACTTACATGAAGTAATCAAGAATTGAATCTGGGGCTCCATTCTCCCCCATTAAGAAAGAGGTCTTAAGATCACGAGTGGAAGGTTGAAAGGTAAAGCAGCCTAGTTAATGGACCGCTGTCTTTCCTTTTCAAAATCACAAACCAGACTGTAATAACTGAGAGTCTTCTCAACAATTATCCTGCTCCATTCAGATTTCTTCTTTGCGACACCGTGCAGTCTGGTTGGTGGGTGCCAACTTCCTTCAACGTACTGTCTCTGTCAACATAACCCCATCTGTCTTCTGGGATATGACGCCATGTAGTCTTGTAAATATGTAAACGACGTTTTAGAGGCAGCAGGTTCCTCTGAAACATCGGTGCATATCTACTATACTACATGGCATCACGTCTCAGAAGAGGTATCTACAGTCATATTTGTGAGAAACGCAAACCCAATTCTGATCGTTTGCCGCGGCTGTAACGCACGATGGAGTGGTCACACGTTCGAAAAATGTAATTTGTTTCCATTTGTAACGGGAGACAAGAAACACGGAACATTCGCTTGTGGACTGTTCGCGAACAGACCGCAAACTGTTTGCTGACACTGTATGTGTGTGTGTGTGTGTAGGTGCGTACCAGCCGTTACAGCGGCAGTACGTTCATTGTCTATATCCTGATGGGGTTTGTGACCTTGTAATGGATTTGTGGCATGTAAATAAATGATAATGAAAAAATAAATGATAAAATTAGCTTGTGTCAACAAAAGGACAGCACAATTTGAACACCCGCCGTCGTGGAAACATGAAATCTTATATCCTGGTTCGTGTTTGATATTGGAAAGATCTGTATCGTTTGTTGAAGGCCAAACCTCGCTGCTTCAGTCAGCTAAAGAAAGTTGGGTGTGGAGACAACATTGGCTTTATGGAAAAGAAAGTTCTGGCGGAACAAAAAAGTCACCTGCTTCCTGCCCCAGGGCTGTGCTCGGTAAGAAGATATAGTGTCTTACGTAACATCCAGCTACGAGCTTTGCTCCTTTCTGATGTAAGCATATGACAGTGACATCTTCGTGTACAGTCAAGTACAAAAACCACTACAACCGGCAATCAAGACCAACACCAATTTGCCGCGTTCTTTGCACGCGGCCTCTTATCCAGTTGACAGATATGCCTACCAGGTGCCCTTTTCGCGGTCTAATGCTGCCGGTGCATGACCATTTACCTCTATCTGATGCCGAATTTAATAGTGCTTGGACCTATACCTCTACTCCCTCATGCTTCTTCATTGACTGAGGTCTAAGTACAGGGACAACTTGCGTGATTTCAGGCTTCCGCCGAGGTGTAAATGAGATCTTCGCTCTTCACGGATATTACGCAGCGTTGATCGGTAGTTGGATGCCGACTTCTTCTCGAACTGCCTGATCCTTGAAGATGGGACAGATAGGTTGCCCCGAAACATCGGTAACTACCAATCAATGCTGCGTAACAATCCAGAAGAGCGAAGGCAACGTAACTGTTTAATCTAAAATGGCCACCATGAAGTGCATAAAACTATAGATGAAGTTGTTCCCGTCTGCGCCATTAAGCTCCTCTCATTCTTAACCATGGCACTAGATGGAAGTGAGTGGTCAGCTTCATACCCTAGCCGGTTTACCCCGAGGATAGAGCCCTTAGAATCTCTTGAATTTAAGTTTGGGTGAGCCCCATATCCGGTCCGGACCACGTCCGGAATCGAGCCTGAATTCCTCGGTCGTACAGCCTGTAGCGTAGTCATCATACCGACTGAGCTATCCCGGCTCTAAAGTAAACGCTAAACTTCGAGTGTTCTATACACTGTGAGGCGTTTGTGACGGAACTGAGTGCGCTGTAGAGTCATCTGGCTGTAAATGTCAAGTTGAGGAGTAGATCTTGGTGCTTCCTGAACCGGAAGCAAGCAGCAGTGGAAAGCGGGAAGTGAAAGTTACCAGTCGCGAGTCTGACATAAAACTGAGGTGACCGTAACGCTCGGCTGTCGAACCCTGGTGTCCTGCTAGTAAATAGGCCCAGTTACGTGACGTAAGTGCATATGTCCTCCTGCAGTATAAAGCAGAAAGATGTTTATAATTCACGAAGATAAACTAAACAGTTCAGTTCACTTCTAAACTCCCAGCTTGTCACCCTGAGGTGTCGGTGCCTTCCGATAACAACTACATCGCCCACAGCGTGAGATTTCACGGCTCGAACTTTCTCCTGACGTAATCTGCCTCACTGTATCGCATTACCCCCTCGTTTATTCCTGCTAATATCCGTAACCGCCGATCCCAGTGGCCGCGCGGTGTAAGGCGTGGGTCTGCTGCCGCTCGCTTACTAGGATTGTGGGTTCGAATCCCGCCAGGGGCATGGATGTCTGTCTCTTGTGAGTGTTGTGTGTTGTCAGGTAGAGGTCTCTGTGACGAGCTGGTCCCTCGTCCAGAGGAGGAATGTGGTGTGTCTAAAGTGTGTGATCGTGAAGCCTCGAAAAATGAGGCGGCCTAGGCCCCCAAGGGGCTGTCGAGCCATTGAAAAAAAAATCCCAAACCGGCAGTTTTATGCAAATTTTCCAGTGACAATATATTTTTTCTAAATCCACATTTAAAACTTCGAAGCATAAAGTATATCTAAGCGGTATTTACCAAGGAGTTCCAAACACAAAATGTCTAATACTGTTCATACTACATTATAAAATTGTAAGTTTCTCACAGCGGTGTTGCTAAGGTTTAAAGTCTTCTGGGATGTTACACAGTGTTTTGGGGTAAGTAGTTGCGGACGTTTCGGAGGTCTGTAGTGCATTCATCTTCAGGTTCAAGCAGTCATGAAAATGGCGGCACTAATACTCTTCCGAAACGTCGGTAAGCATAACAACCCAGAAGACTCGGGTCTGATAATTTTCTGATATAAATAACGTTTCGCGTCGTCGCCATGTTTGTAACTTTTGACTTATAGAAAATGTGCAATTATCGTTGGTATCTACACGAAATTTCGGATGCAAAGCTCTAATGATTCGTTAATTACAGAACCATAAAACTGAAAACAAAAGATAGCACTTTCTGGGTCACCGTACTGTTTTAGGCGCCTTCACAGAATTGCGAAAAGCTACTATCTGTCCGTCCGTCAATCCCTCTCTCCGTCTGTCCATCCGCATGGAGCAACTCGGCTTCCACTGGACGGATCTTCATGATATTTGAGTATTTCTCGGAAATTTGTTAAGAAAATTCAAGTTTCATTAAAATCTAACAAGAATAACGGTTACTTTATACGAAGACCTATGTACATTTATGATAGTAAAAAGCTCAATTCTTCTTAGAATGGGAATTGTTTCATACACATTTGTAGAGAAAATAGGAACACACATTTTATGTTCAATAACGTTTTCCCGAAAATCGTGCCGTTTATGAGATAATGTGGAAAAATATGGTACAGCCGAAGATGCCACAGACGACAATATAATACGGCGCATGCGCTTTGCATGCTGGGTAACTAAGGCAAGAGAGACACACTCATAATATGTAATATTTATTGTTTTTTCCCACGGCAACCGGTTACGCGAACGCGCCTCAACGTTACGTTTATACGTACATTGCCCGTCTTGTTTATATTCTATGGAAATATTATGTTAAAGTTGCATGTTCCTTCAAGCTCTGTCACTGTGCATTACTCCAGTAAAGCCGGGATTAGACGGCGCGCGGCTCGTCCAGTGACGTGACGTCACTTGCTCGGCCAACAGATCGGAACAGAAAAGACAATCTGGCTACACGACGCGGCGCAGCTCGGCAAATGGCGGACCAGCGGCCTTGCTCGGGTAGGTTCGGCTCGGCTTGTGGAATAAGTCGTGTTGTTCTATGAACTTAAAAATGTCCTCGTTTGACCACTCCATTCTAGCCAATACCAACTGTGGGATAGAAAATTTCACTCTTCGCGCACCCCGACAGCAGAAAACAAAGACCAGACCTAAGTGTATAGAGACTTGGCGCGTAGACTGCAAGCCCCGTGTAGCCGCAACAGCTGCCCGCGCCGAGTCCCTTTAAGGATCGTGAAAAAACCGCTTCTGCGGCGATCCAACGAGCCTCGCTACCCCAATCACAAGCCGCGCCGCGCCAGGCCGGATACATGGCGCGTTTGAATAGGATTCTTTGGAAATGACGTCGGTTATGACGTACAACGAGCCGAGCCACGCGCTTTCTAATCCCGGCTTAAGAGAAGCCAGTCTTTCCCTTGCCGCACAAGTTCGCACACCATCACGTCTGTTTGCTGACTGCAGAAAACTAAACAGTACGTGGCTGAAGGTCCTGCAGTGACACGACTTTCATTCCATAGTTTTGTAAAAATCGGTTAGCAGGCTGAAAACTTTAAATAGGAGCACACACATCTCATAAGTTTACCCTCTTTCCTTTCTAGGAAGTAAAGTAGGCTAAAATTTAAGTTCTACCTCATGGAAAGTACACTGCATCTCCATTACAAACACTGATCTGTTGATACAGAAATAAGTTCTGCTTGTTCATATATATGAACACACTCTGTGTGGAAAACGCGGTGGCGCAGTTGGTTGAGGCACTGCTCTACAAGCCGGCAGGTCGCGGGTTCGATTCCCGATAGTGTCATTGGAATTTTTCATTGACATGATCCTTTCGGTCGCACTATGGCCCTGGGGTCGACTCAGCCTCTAACAGAAATGAGTACCAGGAGTATTTCCTGGGGGGTAAAGGCGGCCGGTGCGTAGGGCTGACAACCTTACCACCTTCATGTGCCGATTGTCTAGAAATCTGGGAGCCTCAACCTCCTGAGACCCTCAGGGCCTGTCCAGGCCTGTAATGGGATTGCTTTGCATTTTACCTGTGTGCAAAACGTAAAGTCATCTAATTGCAATGGAGGCGGTGCATAGAGTACCACTGTGGCGTAAAGTGTCAAATAATAATTCGAGAGAACGGAGAAAGCTAGAATTGAACTCATATAAAAGGCTGAAAGCCTGCCTAGTGAGATCGTGTGAGAAATACAAGAGAAATAAAACTGTAATAGCACTAGAATCTGACTGATCTGAAGATTGCTGCCTCGCGAGTCGTGACACCCCGTGGTTTGGATGGCAAATACTGACGTTTTGGGGGGCAACTGCTGCCTCCTTGTTGAGGGAGCCTGAGTTCATCCGAAAATGGACTACATGGCGTCACAACCCGCAAGACGGCAGTTTTGATTGTCTTTATTTTGTCGTCGTATTTAAGGCTGTCTTGTCCAGTGGGCACCGGAGCTGTGAGTGTGCGTGTGAGTAACTAGCCACGTGAGGTTTGAGGTACACGCGGCAATGACTATAAAGGTTACTGTGTTCTCTATGTGACGTCGTGCAATTTGGTAGGGAGGTACCAACTTTTCAAAACAATATTTTGCCTCCATCTTCAGGATATAGAAATTTCCTAATCTAAAGAAGAAGTCAGCAGTTTCTCCGAAGGCCTTTTACCGATATGTACGTGTCAGACTAAATGGTCTTCCAATAATCTTCATCCAAACCGTTAACGAACGTGGCAAAACGTGTAAAAAATGAAACTGTACGAAAGGACTCGAAATTGATTGTTCATTAGAAAAGGTAGCTAAAACCAACAAATGCACACATGTTTATGGAAATACATTATGAACGTACTAATACCTCCTACATAATAGCTTTTATTTTAACCAACACTTGCACTACAATTTTGCCGTCGTATGCTACATGTTTTTATAGTGAACATAGTTCATCTCGTTTTAAACATTGAATGTGAACCAACTACTATAGTGGATGTGTAGTCTGTGTTTATATACAGGGCATACACAAAAGAATGGTGCGGTTTTAATAGTGAACACTATTAAAACCGCACCAATCTTTTGTGTATGCCCTGTACTTTGATCCCCCTGATGATGACTAATAAGTAGTCGAAACATATGTAGGGGTATATATGACGACAAAATTGTAGTGCATGTGTTGGTTAAAAATAAAAGCTATTATATAAGACAGAATGCAAGGTGAATATAATGTGAAACGTCCTACATGTTTCGGCCAATGATGTGGCCATCCTCAGAGAGGTGCGTTACGAAGAATAAATATATTGAGATGCTACAAAATTTATGTGAACAAATGCACATGTGAAATATTAACTTTTAAATAAATACATGGTTTAAAATACACGTTAAAGTTTAAAATACCGATAAAGAGTTTTGTGATTAATTATAGTATATAACAAATTATATATGTAGATATATGTATGTCACCATCCTGAAAGGAAAGAAATGAACTTGTGTAGGAGGTTATTGGTTTTAGCTATCATATCTAATTGTTCAATGTACGGTTATGGATCACTTAAAAATGTATCTTTTATATTTGCCTCCGTTTGCACACGCGGTTAGCTATTTCTAATTAAAACACAAGGGCTCGAACCTGGCCCTGAAACACAGACCTACCTGCTGCAGTGTCTGATGCTGCGTCGTTCGCCACTTTCACTGTCAGTACTGCCGGCGACGCGCCGTTGTCTCATATAACCTCCCCCCCCTCCCTCTGACTTCCTGGTCACTTACGTATCAACATTTTCACCTGCAGGCTCACAGGGCTTATTGGTTGCGTCGTCGGCTATTTGAAGACGCTGTATCTTGTGAGAAATCTGGCTCTGTTTAGGTGGAAGTGGCGCCTCTTCTTAGCACGCTTTCCATAAAACGCGGGAATCTCTTGACTAGCGCAGGAACTGTTATAGGGATCCCATTCGTACCTGTTTTTCCCGGGACAGTCCAGGTTTTCTGGGTTTTAAAGGGTTCTGTCCCGGGTTCCAGCAAAATTCGGTTAGTGACGCCAAATGTCGCGGGGTTTTCCAAGTCATAAAATGCATTTCTGACAATGCCTACGAACATTCTGACTTTCCCACAGAGGGAGAAAACACGTGTAGCACACGTGTAGAACAGCTACCAACCGGCCACTAGGAGAGGGACAGGAAGATGTGTAGATAGTGATTGTAGAGTGTGGACTGAGACTGCTAAGGGCGAGGTGAGGATCGGATATGTAAAAAAAATCAGTAAGTGAATTGAGTGTCCGAGTATTATTATTATTATTATTATTGACCGAGATAGCTCAGTCGGTATAGCGACTCGCTGGACGGTACGGGGATCGAATCCCGGTGGGGGCGAGATTTTTCGCACACGTCCAGACCGACCCTGGGGTCTACCCAGCCTCCTGTAAAATGGGTACCGGGTCTCTTTCCCGGGGGTAAAGCGGCCGGGGCGTGGCGTTGACCACTCATCCCCATCTAGCGCCGAGGTTAAAGAAAAAGTACAGCTATACATCTACTCCTCCTCTGGGCCTTCATGAACATTATTTTTATTATTATTATTATTTCATTTTTGTATCTGCACATGGAAAGTTTTTATCCGAGTTAAGTCTTTGTAGTAATATTAAGCTAACAAATTTCTCTCATTTTTTCATTTCGTGATAGGTTAAAAATTTTTTCTTTCCCCCCCCCCCCCCCCCCCCCCCCCCCCGTTTTCCCCCAAGCAACCTAAATATTATTAATTATCCCTCCACTTGGTTTTCAAAAAAAAAAAAACTGGATCCCTAAACTATTAGCTTCAAGAAAGACTCCGTTCCATGGAGTGACGCAGGTATTTGGATAGTTAGTTTGTTCTGCCGCAGCGGTCCGACCCTCCAGCTTCCGGGCTAGTTCTGGAACGTCAGACCTTGCGACACTATGAGGGTAAGAACCAGGCGCTCGAACTGTGAGTCCAGAGATCTGATCCGGTAGCGTGCCACCATCTCTCGTATATAAAATAATAAATACTGCAGGGCTGCGAGAGATCAGTCCCTACAACTGTACTTTTCTAAACTCGAAGGCATAGGTCTTTTCGAAAAGATAAAAAAAAACAGCAATTAAGTTTCAAATTCCCCCAAATAAGTATATTATAAAAAAAATTACATTATTTAAATTAAGGAGCGAGGGAGACCTTCATTCACTGAACAACGTTACACAAATTTCTAAAATTTCACTGACCCAACAACCACCGTAAACCTTGGGTTAACTAAAAAATAAACCATCCTACCTTGTCGAGCTAGCGTGACGGCGCAGACTAGCAGCACGGCGTCGGGCTCCCTGGCGTCGACGGTAGTGTATGCACGACGACTCAATCAAGAATAATCTTTTTTTCTGTCCATCTTCAAATTTTTTTCTATCTTAAAACATGCGTCCCCCCCCCCCCCCCCTCTCTATTGCACCGTTTGAAATTTCTTCACAAACCAATAACTGCCCAGTTTGGGTAACCTCAATCTATGCGTTTGCAAAATTTCCGTTCCTGGTTGTCAGCAAGTGCTTGCTCAACAAGTTACTCCATATTCAACATTTACCACGTAAGGTCTCCTAGTTAAAATCAGTATTTTTCTAACTTCAAGGTGGTTGATGTCCTACTTTGCATTAACATCCTCATTTTTTCTAAATTTAAAAAGTAATCAATTTTGCTACACTACATAGTTAATTACTTTCTTAGACGGACTGTTGTGAAGGCTGTAATAAAGTTGTTGGTTTCAAATCTTGAGTGGCCAAGGGAGTTCCCCCCCCCCCCCCTCAATGGCTCGACAGCCCCTTGGGGGCCTAGCCGCCTCATTTTTCAAGGCTTCACGATCACACGTTTAGACACACCACACTCGATAGGACTCCTCTGGACGAGGGACCAGCTCGTCGCAGAGACCTCTACCTGACAACACACAACACTCACAAGAGACAGACATCCATGCCCCCGGTGGGATTTTTTTTTCCCTGTCAGGGATTTTTTCCCTTTGATCCATTTTTGTACTGTTTAAATCCTTTCGTCCTTTTTTTTTTTTTTTTAATTTACGTAGCTTTATTTCCTTGACATGTACATACAACAGTATACAGAATATGGGCTAAATTGTTCCTAACACCAATTTTGAGGTTCGTGCATTTTACACTTTGGAACATAATAGGTACAGTGCACCAATGACAAGTAGTTGTAGTGAAAACTAGGACACCAGCTCCCTTAAAAACACTACCACACCAGAGGCTCTACTTAGAGCAAGTTTTCGTCCTTCATGTCACTTTACGTTCCATACTACCGTCCTTACAACAAATCAACACAAACATCCATGCCCCCGGCGGGATTCGAACCCACAATCCTAGTAAGCGAGCGGCCGTAGGATCGGCAAGGGAGTGTTAGTGGTACAAATACACGTCGCTGTGACAGAGATTGAAGCCAGTGTGAGCACCGCAGGCTGTCCATGTTTCTGGTCGCCAAAAGTAGAGTTGTGAATTGAGCTTCCTTAATCTATATGAGGGAATTTCTAGACAGTTACCATTTTTTAATTTAAATTGGGAATCAGTGACGCGTAAACTACTGTCTGTGGGTCTGTTGTCAGATGTTGTTGCAGGGGTGAGGGGGGAACCAGTAAGGTAAAGTTAAAGTTGACCCTAGAACAGGCCATGAAGGCCCAGAGGGGGAGAAGAGGTATAGCTCTACTCTTTCTTTAACCTCGGCGCTAGATGGGGGTGGGTGGTCAACGCAGAGCCCCGGCCGCTTTACCCCCTGGAATGACCCGGTACCCATTGTACAGGAGGCTGGGTGGGCCCCAGGGCCGATCTGGACGGGTGCTGAAAATCTCGCCCCCACCGGGATTCGATCCCCGGACCGTCCAGCTCGTAGCGAGTCGCTATACCGAGTGAGCTATCCCGGCCCACGAGGGGGGAACCGGTAACAGATGGATCTCTGCGCAAGTACCACAAATAATTTTTAATGCCTGTTTCAAAAACGTCCACAGTGACTGGAGTTATGAATTTACTCCCAACACAGTAAGCGTTTTTTTACAAAAGTGCAAAGCTGTATGCCTGTTACGAGGGAAGCCTCGCAGCGACCACGCCGCGCCGACTGCAGCTCTGCAGTGTTAATAGGATGCAATATGACCACTACGACATTCCGATGGTGTGAACACGTTCCGGCCGTACACAAACAGGCAGGAATTGTTTGTCTGCGTGTCTGGCAGTGATCACTTCCGCGTGGTAGAACGTCGGTTTGCTCCGAGAGGAAAGGAAGGCTAGTCAAACAGACCACCTGCTTTTACGTCACCGCCACGTAGACCAAACAAGCGTTCCCTTGTGGCTAAACGCTATAACTCCGCAGGACTGAAGTGGGCCCTTGTGCTATAGGTTGGAGGATACAAATGACAAATGTGTCAGTGATTATTTGAAACACGAAAATTTGTGACTTGTCCAGGGTCGATGTAGACTGAATGGATGAATAAATTCAATTGAATTGAATTGTGTTTGGTGCAATTTCGAGCTTGCCAGTGGTCCACAATGCGGCACTAATTAACTCCGTGGAGCAATTCTTAATGACAAGATAATAGTTGTTCAGAATGTCGAATTCCACGCATCTTATGGAACCAGAAAGTTCATTACCACGTTTACATGAGCGAGCGATTTGTCCCTATTCTGAGCCAGATAAATCCAATCAACACCGTCACACAAGATTTCACTAGGATCCGTGTTAATGTTATCCTTCCATATACGCCTAGGTCTTACAAATGGTCTCATTCCGTAACGTATGTCCGACCATAACTTCGTGTGATGTTTTTTCTATTTTATGCTTACTGCATGATCCACTCATCTAATCCTCCTTGACTTAATTTCCAAATGTCTGCTGAACAGCATAACGTAAGAAGCTCCCCATTACGCAATTTTCTCCAGCGTCCAGGTACTTTCTTCTTCTTAGGTCCACACATTGTTCTCAGCATCCTCTCCTACCTGATATATCTAATAAAAGTCCCTGTTTTAAAGAATATTATCAGGAAGAAGAATAGATTCGGCTAAATAAAAACTGGGAGAAAATAGGGGCCGAAATTACTCTGGGATGTAAGTCTTATTTCGGGGACAGTCTCCGAAAATCCGGGACGAGTTGTAACCGTAATTCAATGGGGAATTCAGTATAAAAGTGATGCCACTGGGGGGGCGACACTGGCGGCGCTCAGTATGGGGTTCTGAATTGGTTTATGGTAACAGATATTCGAAAATATACAGCGTTTCATACAGTAACTTCCTTGTGTGGCATGTAAAATAATAACATGGGTGTCGCGAAAATTGTCTGTTGCTTTCGGTTCGAATGTGGTAACGAATGAACCGTTGAAGGGAAGCACGTGGAATTTTGTACGCAGATGGATTATAAACAGTCTGTCAGTTGAAAATTTCATACGTGATGGCAATGCGAAACTTTGAGGTTATATCCGACAGTCGTGCTCTGTATTAAGAGATTCCTGTGATGTACCAGAACTCCCACAGAAGACTCCTAATAACACGAAGAAACCTCCAGTAAGAATAACCTTATCCGGGACTCTGGATCTGAACATTCTGAATACCCCCCCTCCCCCCAACATGCGGAAGTGATTGGTACGCGTATAGCTTGAGCCACATAAATCTGCCGCGATGCAGAGACTGCAATCGATCAGTCCCCACTACTCGTCCTCTGTCACTCTCCCATTACCATAGTTGCCACATCAGTCATTTTGCTTCTAGTCACGATACTGTTAACGTTATTCAGTAGTGTCAGTGTCTCGAAAGTCTTTCTCCTCGCGTCATACCCAGGTGGCAGCGTAGCTTTGAAGGACGCGTTTGTGCATGGCCCGGTTACAATTCCCTTCTGCCAACTTGAAATAAAGTTCGAGATATAGGCGTAACTTGGCTAATAACATTGGGGGAAGGGGACAAAATCGATCATGGGTATTAGGAACTTTTATTTAGGAAGGAGTCAAGTTAGAAAGATGGGGAAGATTTGTTTGAACCAGTCCTTAATATACATACATCCATTTCCGCCACTCTCACCCCAATTGCCACATTCTTGACTGACTAAACTATTTCTAGATTTAAAAAAAATATTGGGGGGGGGATTTGCCCCCCCCCCCACCAAGTTACACCTACGGTTGGAGAAAGCTGCATTCCTCATTTGATGCGTTTAAACAATGTTGCCGGTGTGAAAATTTGAGACAGACTGGCCATGTGACAAACATGGTTCCTGAGTCCCCTGCCTAATACAGACTTTTCTACGAGGATTCTGAACCTAGCTGGCAGTAACCTCTAGTTATACGTAATCAGAAGTTTTACGATCCCTCTTACCATCGTCACTATCCCGCCCCCTACTTGTCTGTTACCATTACTCTCGCGCATGTCGCAGCAGTATTATATGGCGACACGTTTAGCATAAAAACTAGAATACCGTGTTCCGTGCCCTAGTTTCGATCGTGTAAGTCGTTTGTGTTTTATATCGTGTAAATCTTGAGTAACCGCCATTTTCTGAAGTTGTAATGTGCGAGATTTTGCGAGATCAATGACAGCGCCCAGAAATGTGTTGTGGGTTGGGTTAGAATAGTTTGACTCTGCAGGCAGTTGGTGGAGTTACAATTGTTATTGAGTTTAACAAGTATGTGTCATAATAGAATGGCATGATAAAATCATAATTTTGAACTTGAGTAGTTACTGCCCAACCTTTCGGCCTAAGATAACTGACAACAAAGATGTCAGTAAGTGCCAGTGCCGAGAATTTGTCCAGCGATAATCAGGTGTGTATTTTAATTACATTTTCATTTTGTAGACGTTGGAATGCAGATATGTGCTACACAGCTTTTTATATTGTATAAGCAAACAGAGTTACTTTGTGTTAACGTTGAAACATTGAAATTTGTTTTGGCATAATTTTAGAGCTCCGGAGATGGGGGCAACATGTGCCTGGAACTAGCATTAGAAGGGGAGAGGTTATGTAAGGCCGGAGACTGTCGAGCCGGGGTGGCGTTCTTCCAGGCTGCAATCCAGGCTGGTACAGATGATCTTCGAACATTGAGTGCCATATACAGCCAACTGGGGAATGCATATTTCTACTTGGGTGACTATGTGAAAGCAATGCAGTATCACAAACATGACCTTACTCTTGCTAGGTTTGTGTTACAACGAACTGTGTCTTTGCCTATTTGGAGTTTGCTGTTGATGTGATACATGTCCATGCTCTGTAATGGAAACTGGCGTGTCCACAGAATGTGTTTCTGTTTACAGTTTTACATGTATTGAATGATTGTATCTTCTGGGATTTGATGCCTTGTAGTCTGGTAGAAATTTACCAGCGTTTCAGGGGAATGAAGTGACTCCATCTTTACCATTCTTTCATGAAGATGGAGGCTGTAGTTTCCTCAGAAGCACTGGTAAATTTCTTCAATGCTACACGGCATCACATCCCAGATTATATTTGTCTTGAAGCTGTTGCAGCAACAGAATTCAATAAAATATTCTCTGAAACATAGCTGATACAAAATACCTGATATGGCTGTCAGCCTGAGAAGATTGTTTTTATCCGAAAAGATGTCAGTCTTCATAGTCACTGCCATTAGGCCTCAAATCTAATTTATTTTCTTGGTATGCGTGCAGTCTGTCTGCTGCTAGTAGAGCTATTACCTTGCTGCATTGCTCATGTTTCTGGTTGCATTTCTGACATCCACGGTGTTGGAGTGGTCCATTGTGACTGTACAGAACTTGGTTGTGACTGCAAGAGCCTGATTTATACTGCAATGGAATTTTGAAACCTGTGCCAAAATGGGAAAAGTGCATCAGTGTGCCTAGGGGATTTTGTTAAAAAATAATGGTACTGCAGTGGAATAAATAAGCAACATTTAAATCTGTAATGACATTAAATTTAATATGTATGACCCATGGAACCTTATTTATTGAAAATTCTATGTAATGTTGGTTATGCATTGTTGGCATTACTGCCTGTAATTTGAATTACTTGACATGTGTTGAATTAGAGTTTTACTAAGGTTTATTTGGTGAAATCTGCATGTTGCGGAAAGTTCTCATAGTGACTTGTTTCATCCCTCTATTGAGGTTTTGTCAAAGTTGTTATTATTAGAAGTGAAGCCAAAAGGTTTTTACTTTATCTTTCTTTATCTGTATGTAATTATCCAGTAACACATTCAACACAATCTACTGCTCTGTTATCATTGTATATTCTGTATAGAAGATGGAGGCAGCATGTTTTTCCAAAATGTTGATATCCATTTACCAAAATATATAGCATAATTTCCCAGGAGATAACTGCGATGAGAACTTCCGATCTCATGCATCTGTTCATGTTGTTTTCCCATCAGATTCCATGTTAGTATTAATGTTGATTCCATGTTAGTAGTGATGTTGATCTGGCCTCATACCAGCTAGGTAAGGGCATAGAATTGTTTTCTGAGAAGCCAGATTCTGTTAACCTCACACCTACAAGTAGTAATTTTTTGTGAATTGTTTTACGATGCTGTCAGTAATTCAAGTTGCATAGTGCTGAAATATTAGTATGATTGATGAGCTGTAAAAGATTTGGAAAGAAGTGATTGGCCAAATTGAGGTTCCTTTCTGCAATTTGCCTGGAAGGGCTGAGGAAAAGCAGGGAGAAACCCTGATGAGTTGGTGACTCGTCAATATTTGATCCAGATGTCGCCAAAGTACAAGTCCAGTTCTTTGTTAATGACACCAGACCATTTGGTCTTCAAGTAATCCTGACTTATCAAAAGTAAAGTATGAAATGTGACGCAGCTGTGTATGTTGTTTGCAGTTAGTTATGCAATTTGAAATTTTATGCTAACTGAATTGAGTCTTTCTGTTTTCATGATCCAGTAAAATGAGATGCTTGTTTACAGAACCGTCTTGTTGTTGCCTAATTAAAACCATTGTTTTAACAACTTCATACAGTGTTGAAAAGAAATGATGAGCAAGTCAACTTAACTGGATATCAGCTGTATGTAGTATTGTGGTAAATATTGCAAGTGATGCAATGAAGTGTCATGTTTCTGTTGCAGAACAATGGGGGACAAACTGGGAGAGGCCAAGTCAAGTGGTAACCTTGGCAACACACTTAAAGTGATGGGGAAGTTTGATGAAGCCATGATATGTTGTAAGCGGCACCTGGAAATCTCACGAGAACTTAAAGATAAGGTGCATATGTTTCTGTTGTTTGTGCTTTATTGTACTTCGTGACTATAGAACTACGATAGGCCGCCCTTCGTTGATTGGTCAGAGCATGGCATTGTGTAAACCACAGCTGGAGTGTGGGTTTTGTTTGTTTGCAGCTCAGTGAGGGTCGAGCACTCTACAATCTTGGTAATGTGTATCATGCCAAAGGCAAGCACATAGGACGAGTGGGGCAGCAGGATCCAGGAGAATTTCCAGAAGACGTGAGGTCCTGTCTTCAACAGGCTGTAAAATATTACGAGTAAGTGGACTATGTCTGTTGTACGTGCCATATCATCACTGCATAAGTTGTCAACAGAACATGTAACGTGTTGTGTGTTTTCGGAAAGAGGTTATGCCTGCATATATCTTGTTTCATGTATTATTTCAGGGAGAACTTGGAACTGATGCGAGAGTTGAATGAACGAGCTGCTCAGGGGCGGGCATGTGGTAATCTTGGCAACACGCACTACTTGCTGGGAAACTTCCAGCAGGCTATACGTTACCATGAGGAGGTGAGCAGCATGGGGTGGGACAGTGTTTTGGGCAGGATAGGATCATGGGGATGATAATGCACTCATTTGTTGATATTATTCTATTTACTTATTCTGTAATCACCGTGCATCTTTTCACAGTCATTATTTACATACACCAACTGGATGCAACTTTATTTAAGTATAGTTTTTTAAAGCATATTTAAAAACTTTTTAAAACCCGACATATGTTTCGGCTCTTATAGAGCCATCTTCAGGGGTTTATTGTCATTAAAACTGCATATATTAAAACGTCTTTTTCATTGGTTCACTTTTAGGCAAGGTTTTTCACTTTTCCACTGCTTGGTATGCACAGACACTATTTGTTATTCGTACTAAAATAATATGTTAATGTTTTCGTAGGTATTGTATTTGATGCATGGTACTGGTTTATCTTGTTCATTAGGTCGTATTTTTCATGGTGTAGGCTGTACTGTTTGTGTGTGCACACACAAACAGTACACCATGAAAAATACGACCCAATGAACAAGATAAATCAGTACCATGCATCAAATACAATACCTACGAAAACATTAACATATTATTTTAGTACGAATAACAAATAGTGTCTGTGCATACCAAGCAGTGGAAAAGTGAAAAACCTTGCCTAAAAGTGAACCAATGAAAAAGACGTTTTAATATATGCAGTTTTAACGACAATAAACCCCTGAAGATGGCTCTATAAGAGCCGAAACATATGTCGGGTTTTAAAAAGTTTTTAAATATGTTTTAAAAAACTATACAGTTTTTTTAAATAAGGTTGCATCCAGTTGGTGTATGTAAATAGTGATTATTCTATTTATTTCAGAGTTGTTTAACCCTTGTCATCACAGTGCTAACTATGTATTGCTTTCTTGAACATTTAAAAACCACTGTTTGCCCACAGAGTATATTTGTGCATTCTATGAGATTCTCAGAGTAGACAGCAGTTAATTCCTTGAACAGCATTAACTGATTGGTGGTTGTAATTTAGATGCAATTTTTCTGTTTGGTAGGAACAGAAATTGTAGTAGTATTTACTCAGATGTCATGCTTGAAAATTGGGCTGCGCAATGGCTGAACCAGTTAGTTGTTGGCCTCTCACCGTAAAGGCCCAGTTTCACTTGCCGGCCAGTCCATGTAGGATTTGTGGTGGACAGTGTGGCACTGGGACGGGTATTTCTCCGAGTGCTTCATTTACCTCTGTCAGTATCATTCCACTGGTGTTCCATACTCATTTGTTTATGTATCACCTACGCTACGTAATCTTGACAACTGCCACTGTCGTTACTGAACACACTTTAAAAAAGCTCATGGTTGAAGGTGGCAATACTTTCAACAGCTCAGAGCATGTTGTGTCATTTGAGAGGATGATGGCCAGTAATGAGTTGGAAAGGATGTGGAAGGAAGCTGCTGCAGCTTAATTTGAGGTGCCATTGTGGCATTTGCACGGAGGGACTGATAAAGAGTGTGAAATATATCCGTTCGGATAGCTGGTCTGTGGAGCCAATGTTTCAGTCCAGAACCTCTCAAATGTAAGCAGGTGTGCTGTCCACTGAACAGAAGGTTTCGGTTTGATTGATTTAACAGAGGTTGAAGATAGCTCGTGAATTTGGGGACAGAGCGGCAGAACGACGTGCCAACAGTAACCTGGGCAACTCGCACATTTTCCTGGGAGAGTTTGAAGCAGCTGCAGAGCATTACAAGTACGTGCTGTCATTTTGTTGTGTTGTGATGTGATGTGAGGAACAACTTTGGCCGGGTCTGTGAGGTATGGTTGTAATTCTAGACGTACCTTGGTACTGGCACAAGAACTCGGGGATCGAGCAGTGGAAGCACAGTCTTGCTACAGTCTGGGCAACACGTACACACTGTTGCGTGACTACCAGATGGCAGTGGAGTATCACTTGCGACATCTCATCATCGCACAGCAACTCATGGACCGGGTGGGGGAAGGTATGCGTAAAGTGAATATAACAAGTGACTGTAGTTCATTGAACTATCAAGGTGCTGTTACTTACTTTATTCCCTACCCAATGGAGTAGAGGCATTTTTAAAAAGCTTTCCACCTCTTGCAGTCTTTGGCTTGGATTTCTACCCTACTCCATCTATTCATTTTGCTATTTGTATGTTCTGAATTCTTATTTTACTGTTCTTCCATTTAGTTTTGTCTACAAGATGGTTGGTATACTGGTTAGGCTGTTGGATAATTGGGGTTTTGTTTAAGGTAGGGCAGAGATTTGTCTGCTGCTCTGTGTGTGGACTGTCTCTGGGGTCCATTCAGCCTGTATCCATTGGATACTGGTGCATTAATCTTGGGTAAAGTGGCTGGGCATGAAGCCAAAATGTTGGGGGAAAGAATGGCACTTCTGTGTCTGCATTTCCCCATACTTATTCATGGTGGGGTGCTTGCTTAATTCATTAAGCACAGGGACGTCTTAAACTTATCTATACCTACTGTGTTTCGTGATTACATCCTATGTATGGGATGCATTTGAAGTAGTACCTGACCCCAGTCACTTTTCAACATGTCTTCCACATGTATCCCACTTTGGAAAACTTTAGGAGCTCTTGTGTTATGGTATGTTTTCCCTGATGGTAAAATTATGTTCTTGGTACAGTTCTTGGATATTGGGTCTCGTGGAGGAAATCATTCATCTCAGAAGATCCATGACTGCTTTGACAAAAGCCTGCCATTGGACCCAGTTCTGATCAGGTCATGCTAGGTCACATCTATACCATTTATTTATATAAAACCTGTTTTAATATTATTATACAGTGTATGCTTAGGTCTTGTGAGTGGTCTCTTCCTTTGAAGATTTCTAACCAGCATGTTACGTATAATACTTGTTTCCTCGTGATAAATCTCTTTTCCATCTGTTCTACATTTGATTTCTAAGACAGTAGTGCATGAAGAGGGTAAATTATGAGGCTCAACAATGTAATTTTGTTATTTTGTGTGTGTAGCATCCGAGTCCTGTATTGAAATGTGGCATGAGACAAGAAGGTGCACAGATGATAGTGAGACATGACAAGATTTATGTCCGTAGCAGTAATGCAGGGTGTAACAGTACTTTGATAAATGTATTGTGTTTATCTGTGAAGTGTTAGCTGATCAATGGCAGGAAACAATGTGAATAATGTGTGTCAACAGGACGAGCATGCTGGAGCTTGGGCAATGCTCACTCTGCAATGGGCAACCATGAAAAAGCACTGTACTTCGCAAGCAAACATCTGGAAATATCAAAAGAGGTTTGTACATTTTGTCCTGGCATTAGTTGTGTGTGAGTCTCCTTGCAAATTGTGTTTGTTCTGGTAACTGTCACTTATTTGTTTTCAGCTGGGAGACCCAATGGGCCAGGCCACTGCGCAGATGAATGTGTCAGACCTGCGCAAGGTGCTGGGGCTGCCTAACAGTGACCTGTCACCTGATAGTTTGGAACTGATGTCCCAACTTGGGGGACAACCCTCCCCTGGAATCCAGAGATACAGGGTGAGGAGGCAAAGCATGGAACAGCTGGATTTGTTTAAGGTGTGACACAATATGTCAGCCTGTGTTGGCAGCACTGGCAAGTAGATGCATGTTTTGTACTAACAGAAGGCAAGAGGCTGGGTGTCAACTTGCAGTGGTAGTTGTCTGTTCCATTGAAAATTGCTTGCATTGCTGTTTGTAACTAATCAATATCAGAGAATTCTCTGCAAAGTGATGTATGCAAAAATTAAAAATGAAATTAACAAAAGAGTTGCATTTGATGCTGTGCATCCCATTGTGTTTAAAGAGTCCAGTCGTTTATAGTAATTAATATTCCTGTCTACACAACTTAATTATAGTTAGGTAAGTTAAGTCATGAGACTGATCCCAGTGGCCGCGCGGTCTGAGGCGTGGGTCTATGGCTACTCGCTTACTGGGATTGTGGGTTCGAATCCCTCCTAGGGCATGGATGTCTGTCTCTTGTGAGTGTTGTGTGTTGTCAGGTAGAGGTCTCTGCGATGAGCTGGTCCTTCGTCCAGAGGAGTTCTACCGAATGTGGTGTGTCTAAAAACTGTGTGATCGTGAAGCCTTGAAAAATGAGGCGGCCTAGGCCCCCAAGGGGCTGTCAAGCCATAAAAAAAAACGAAAGTTAAGTCATGGGTACATCTATGGCCTACAGATGTCATCCATGACTTTTCAGTTTACATTGCTTAACATCACAGACGACTTCTCCATATCAGTCTCCAAACACAGTCCGTCTGTTGTCTGCATCTAGTAAATGTATACTGCTGTTAACATGTCACGACAAGCAGCTGTAATTGCAGACATCAGTGACACAACAAAAACCACTCATTAGGCAAATATGATTCTGAAATTGTTCTAAACCTTCTGACTCCACTATTCAAGAAGGATAAGCACCCTGCTAGTTGCTGTCCTCCATCCATTCCTATCCTGCACTAGTGAGTACCCCCCCCCCCCCCCCCCTTCTCTCTCTCTCTCTCTCACTTTTTTTATTTATTTATGTGGCTCGACAGCCTTATATGGGCCTGGGCCTCCTCGTTTCATCGAGGTTTCATGGTCACACACATTTGAGACACACCACAGTCGGTAAGACTCCTCTGGACAAGGGACCAGCTCATCGCAGGAGTACATTCTTACGTAACTATAATTAAGTTGTGTAGATGTTAATATTAATTACTGTAAACAGTTTAACAAAAGAGTTAGTTTCTTCAACAAAGAAACAAATTAATATAGGTTTGTCATGGTAGTAACATATTTTTGCATGACTGAGAGCTGGTGTGTAAGCTTTACTGTCTGTTCGCAGTATTGTGTCAGTACATATGCACGTTCCAGCAAGCTGAGCAGAGCATGCTGCTGTCATTATCGCTGCAAAACTGTAATGTTGAAGGTTCCAGCTTCTGAATGATAAAGGTGTTTGTGTTGCCTTTTGTTAACACAGTTTGTATGTTATTTCATGTTAATGGTCATATGAAAATCAAAGCATTTAGCAGCATAATGTCTTCTGTCTTCAAGTAGTCTGCCTTGCTTCTTCCAAAAGGAAGAAATATGGTGTCATGTATAATCCATCCACACAACAGCCAGTGTTTTGTATGAACTTATATGCTTATGTACAATGTGATTTTATTGTTCCTTCTAGGCAGCATGTTTCAGCCATGTTGTGTAATTACCAGGCTATGAATATACCATATTTACCTGAATATAAGACATTTTCCCTTCAGAAGCTTCCTATACAGAACATGTGTAACTTTGTGCACAGTTACAACATGCCCCCCGATGTTTAAGATGATAAATCATAAAAAAAAATTGGTCCCGTATTTGTGTAGATACAGTATATAGGCTGGGATAGCGTAGTTGGCATAGCGACTCGCTATGGGTGGGATGGTCAGGGGATCAAATCCAGGTTAGGGCGAGATTTTTTGCATCTGTCCGACCAGCCATTGGGCCCACCCGCCCTCCTTATATAGTGGGTACCAGGTCATTCCCGGGGAGGGGGGGAGAGTGGCTGGGGCATGGTGTTGAGCACCCACCCCCATTTAGTGCTGAGGTTAAAGAAAGAGTACAGCTATATCTACTCCCCCTCTGTGCCTTCATGGCAGGTTATAGGGTGAACTTCACCTTTACGTTACAGTCTATAGTACTTACTAACTACAGAATGTTTTTACGTATTTATTTGTAATTAGTGTGGAGGTGTAAAAATGTGGCAATGTGACATCAAGTCACAGCTTTGTCTGTAGCATGAGCGTAACAAATATTCTGTGTTCTGTTCTCATGGCCAGGTACCACATGGAATATTAAGTCCACACAGCTGTCCTGCTATTAAATACGCGCACATCAGTTACATATATAGTTTTACTGCTACTGTTAAGAACATTGATATGTATTATCTTATTATTTAAACTAATTTTATATTTCCAAATGGAAAAGTGGGAAGGAACCATTGGTGAAGTCAGTACTTTGAGAAGTAGGTGTCTTGCCTTCAGAATTCACTTACAGTGATGACTTCAGCAACTGCATTTTAGTTGTTTTGTGTGAGTTATCATTTGTGCCATGATACATGATTCTTACTGTTGCAGAAACATTTCTTTACATGTATGTAATGCTTCATCTGTGTGGCATACTTCACAGATGCTTTACAAGTGCATGACTGTAATTTAAGGCCTGGTCTTTATTTAAATGCTGACATTTAATTGCGCATGGGAGGCAGTGGGACAGTAACTGTGACCCTTAATACAGAGCTCTACTACCTAGACTTCAGGGCAAGAGCCCAGTTATTTTGGTTGTATGTGACTGTGTGATCAAAGGGCTGGCCGTGCATCTTGCATGAAACATGTTGGTGTGGTGGAGGTTTTGGCATGTTGTTTTGAGCTTGTGATGTGCTGGACCACCAGCTCCTGTATTTTTACTTCTGCAGCTGACTCCTGATGGCAAGCAGAGGGCCGAAACATTACCAAGTGACATGGAGGCAGTGACAGGAGCTCAGAACCTAGCTAGTTCAAACGCTGTTGCTGCAGAAAACGCTAAGGTATGTGTATGTTAGGTTCATGGTTGTGTCTGTTGTCTCATGATTGGCAAGAAACTAATTTGCAGTCACGTGCCTACACTGTAGATTATGGTCATCTGCAGTGTGATGCCATATACAGAAAGTCCCGACTTAAGTAAGTGGATCGTTCCGCAACCCTATGCGTAAGTCGATTTTTACATAACTTGGAGCCATGTTTTATTATATACCTTATACACAATAATAATAATTGATATAATAATAATTAATAATAATTTTAATAACAATAAAAACATAATAATAATTAATAATCGATACTGGAGTCACTGTCGTATTCAATTGAGGCAGAGGCAGGGGTGGGTGTGGTGGTGGTTGGAGTGGTAGTAGTGGTGGTAATGGCACAAGAAGTATTTTACGTAAGTCCGGATCTACGTATGTCGGAGCTACGTAAGTCAGGGTCCGTCTGTAGTTGGACAGATACGTACCGGCATTGCTAGCGGAAACGGCTGCCTGGCTAAGCCATGTGTGGGGACAGAAGGACTGCAAGTGAGCCAGTGAATGAGTATGGCGCTAAAAGTGTTCGGTCAGTGAGAGAGCACAGCCAAATGATCGAGCACAAGAAGAGATTTTTTTTGGGGGGGGGGGGGCAGCAAGTATGTGAGAAGACGTGTAGAAAAAGAGATGCAGGAGAGAAAATTGCTGGCTGTTGGAGGGGCCAGGTAGTGTTCCCAGTATGCTTTGATTGTTGTATTTTTCTCTAAGGCATCTGCAACTGTTATGAAGATCATGCTGCATTATCTTATGTCCCTGTCAGCAATAAATATTACCTGCTGACTGTTATGTAGTTAGGTTATAGATTCATTGTAGATGTCAGCAGTCTAAACGTGATCAGTTACAAACACAAAGTGATGGAATGTTGAGTGTTACTGTCATGGGAATGAATATAAACCTTTTGGTGTCTGACATCACACAGCTCAAAATGCCAAATTTCAGATTAAGCTTATGGCATTTAATGGCCTTCCTTATGCAGATGTCATTTAAATTCTGGTCTTCTGCAGCACCCACAGGTCATTTAATTCTAGCGCCAAAGGGTTAATGGTATTGTTTTTGGGGATGTGACACGTGTAGAATTTGGTAGATGGGTGGTGATGTTTTGCAGGAACTTACTGCCTGCATCTTCAGGGTAGGTGGTAATGGCAGCAACTTCCTTATAAATGTTGGTACCTATGTACTGGATTACACAGTGTCACATACTAGGAGACCATAGTCTTAACAGTAAGAGCCTGTTACCTGGTAACAGTTGTTTGCATAGCTCATGTACGTTCTAATTACAGCATTTGCCTAAACCTCAATAATCCAATTATGAGGTGTATAAACATGACAGGAAGAAATGCATGAAACAGAAACATCTAAGGCTCTGTTGGCAAAAATTCAGAATCTGGCTGTTAACTTGTTTATATCTTATACAGTGTGAGATCAAGGTTCGCATACTAGTGTTGCTGAGGATTCATATCTTCTGAGATGTGACACTGTATCATTGGGTAAATAGTTCCCAATGTACTGAAAGCACTACAGTCCTTTAAAATGTCAGGGTTAGGCAGTCTAAAAGGAATTAAAGCATGCCCTGAAGATGAAGGCATTGTAGTACTTTGAAATGGCAGGAACTGTTTACCCAACACACAGCATAACATTCCAGGCGGCTTCAAACTTCAGGTGTTTTTCCAGAGTCTGTGTTTTGTTCGATTTTACTGAACACCAATTTACTGAGTGTCCTTTGCTGTGGGATGGGATAGCTTAGTCGGTGTAGCGACTTACTACGGGCTGGACAGTCGGTTCTGGGGGGGGGGGGGGGGGGCGTTCAGTGGCCAAGGCGTGGCTTTAACCACGCACTCTACTCCCTCTGTGTGCCTACATGGCAGGTTTACCTGTTACCTCTGTTGTTTACTGTGGCTGTAGTGAGTTGGAGTGAATACTGGAGGTACTGTGACTAACTGTTTAATTGAAATGCCTGTCCCAGGGCGAACATTTAAATGATGAGGAGTCATTCTTCGACTTGGTATCACGCTTCCAGTCTAAGCGGATGGATGACCAGCGGTGTTCCCTAACAGTAACAGAGAACAAAGAGAACACTAATTTGGTGCCAAAGAGCAACCATAACAACAATGCAGCAGCCAGCATCAAGCCCATGATGCCACTCAACAACAGCAATGCAGCCAACAGCAAGACACCCAGCAATGGTGAGAACTGCAGACATCAGAATGTAATTCATAACACTTCCTTACCATCATCACAGCCTGATGACAGGCTTCAGACATCTGTTCAAAACTTAATTTGTGTGTGTGTGTGTGTGGGTCACTTTTATATTGCTGCAGTAATGAGCATTCATTCCGCATCAGGGTTGTTTGGTGAGAGCATACTGCGTGGTCTAGAACTTGTCATCACTATCTGAATGAGAAGTAACTGGGATTGTGATGTTCTGTGATGTAATGCTGTGAGTCTGGTAGCTTGGTTCCAGTGTTTTAGAGGAACATACTGCATCCATCTTCAGGGCAGAAGTACCCTGGAGATGAAGGCAATACCACTGACATGTTTGAACCCACTTACCATACTGCGTGGCATCGCATCCCAGAAGACCATAATTAGCACTAACTAATGTGAGAACATTAGATGTCATAAGAAGTATTTTCTTGTAGAAGTTCTTGGTTTCTGTACTGTGTCTGTCATTTCTGCTGCTTTTGGAACACTAGGTGATAGACAAATGTGATCTAGAAACCTCAAAACAAGGCAGCCTAGGCCCAATTTGGGCTGTAGCACCACAGAGAGAGAGAGAGGTGATAAAGTGTAGAACTCAAGTAATATTATATGTGCTGTACCATTGTTAGAACTCTTTAAGTCTTGTATTGTATTGCATAATTTTTGGGGACCTGGCCTGTGATGAGCAAGAGCAAATGTATTACTGATATTGGGTAACAGTTACTGCTGTCTGATTGTCTGATAATGGGATTTGCCACAAAATTACTATTCTTCATTACTTATTTGTTAGGATTATGCTAGGACGTGTATTCTGTTGTAATATCGCTGTGTGTGTACACTCTAGCAGCTGTGTGTGTCCCTGGATGTAGTCAGACAGTTTCTGTGAGTACAGTACTGTTTTGGAGCTGGGGTGCCATAGCTGGTATAGTGACTATTTTGTGGACTGGTCAAGTGGCAGTTTGAATCCTGGTAGGGGTGGGAGAATTTTGTCCTCTAGACCAGCGGTCGCCAAACATTCGGACCTCACGGACCACTAAACTCACAAGTTTGAATCCCGCGGACCACTAACATGAATTTTTTTAAAAGGGTACAGTGATCTATAAAATAATGATCATAAAAGTTCCATTTTATTAATATGAAATTTGATTCAACGTAATAAGGTGAAAATTGTCGGTGACACGAAGACGAATCAGAATATAATGAAACAGTATAATAAACATAAAAATTGCAAATAATGTCCAAATTTCTCCACGGACCACCAAAATTTTCTCGCGGACCACCGGTTGGCGACCGCTGCTCTAGACAATGTCCATACTGGTTCTGGGGTCCACACAGCCAACTGTTCAGTGGTTACTAGGGGCTCTTTCCCCAGGGGCAAAGAGTTGAACACTCACCTCTATCTAGTGCTGAGGTTAAGAGTGAGTGGTGTTATACCTCTCCTCCCCCCATGTGCCTTCATGGTGTGGACAGGGACAGCATAACGATTCCATTTTATAGGGAGTGTATGTTATGTGAAAAAGGCAGTTCTAGCCACAGCAAGGACTGTTGAACTAATATGAAGAATGACCTCTGGATTTTATTGTGATTGTAGCCATGCAGGATGATCTGCTGGACCTGATAGCTGGCATGCAGAGTAAGCGGATGGATGAGCAGCGTGTTGCGTTGCCCCACTTGCCTGGACTGCATCCCCCCAACACAATCACAGGTGCTGCAGAGGTTGTCTGTTGCAGGTCGAGGTGGTGATGGAAACACCACTCCAGATGATACATTCCTGGAAATGCTGATGAGGTGTCAGGTGTGTCCTCCTGCCAGCACTTATGATTATGCCAGAAAATTGTATTACACTTAAAAGATCTTATACCAGAAAATTGTATTACACTTTAAAAGATCCTCAATTTAGTGTTGGTATACAAGCCGAAACAAATCAGAAATGAACGGCTGATGTGGAGTTGAAGTACAGTTTGTTAATTAAAATTGATTTTAATTTGTAATGTTGTATTTTAACTCTACACACCACATCTTCGACAGAATTTGCTGTATTTGTGTTCCTTTGTACACAACCTTCCTGACGGTGGCCTTGTAGAGGCCGAAACATGTAGGAGAGACGTCATAAATGACAAATGATTATTTATTATGGATGGTGCAATTTGTTGGAAGTAAATACTATATATTCAATCTAATGGAATATGGATTGTGATATATGATATGATATATGATAAGTGATGATTTTTTCATGTCCCGACAATAGCTCCATATAAACAGTAAACCTCCATTTAATGAAAACCTCGATTTAGTGAAATATATTCTAATCCCCAGCAATTCATTAAATAGGGGTTTTACTGTGTATGGTGTTGTGTATGAGTGTATACTGGGAAATATATGTGTGATCAACAGCACAACGAGGATGAATCATGTTAAAAAAAAAAAAAGAAGTATGCGTTTCTCTTCATTCATTGGAGAATTTTTTTATTTGAATTGTGAGACTCACTAAACGTTGTCAGACAGTTCCAATTTTCAGCTGTATTTAACATGAATAACCTGGAAATAATGCCAATGGAAATTTTGTGTACTGGATTATGGAGCATGCCCTTTCCAATTTTGGTACTGTATGTTGCTGAGTGTGAGATACCATATGAATTTTTGCCATGTTGTGGATTCTATTCTCCTGGGATGTTATGTTGTGTCGCACAGTTGACAGATCTCAACATTTAGAAGGAACGTAGTGCCTTCAACTTCAGGGGTATGGATTCCTCTAAAACTCAGTATTCTTCTATGACTCAGTTGTCTTGAAGATGAAGGCACTACATTTCTTAGAAACATCAGGACCTGTTAACCCCACTACACAACGTAACATCACAGAAGACCTGAGTCATCGACATCATCACTGTGGGAACTTAAGATCTCTCATTTTGGCATGTTATTCATATGTGACATGAAATGTGAGGTGTCACATGGTGTGTTACACATGTGTATGTTTGTAGGGGTCACGTTTGGAGGACCAGAGGAGTTCTCTTCCTGCAGACACAGACACAGACACAGATGTTGAGCCACGCCCACCCACACATGGCCCAACTGTCCCAGATGAGGACTTTTTCTCCCTGATCATGCGCTTGCAGTCTGGCCGGATGGAGGACCAGCGTGCCACAGTGCCACCTGTTGGTGAGAACCGACTGAGCAGTGCCAACAAAACCGCTGGTAGGAAGGATAAGAAGAAATGATTAATGCTTTCTGCACCCAGCTCTGTTGACTACTAAGGCGGCAGTAGCTATGGTGCAGTACCGTGTGAAAATACATCATGAATTGTAATTCAGATTTGAGGGCAATCCTAAGGTGAATTATTCACTTTTATCACTGTATGAGTTGTTACTTCCTGATACGCGGAGTCATAGTTATACTCGGCTGTATTGAGATCTGTAATCTTCCAAAAACTTGCTCTTCCTCTGATACTGTACACCGTGGCTATTAGGTTGCTATTTTGAGTGGGCCAACCTGTGAAGCTTCATGGTTAGTGCAGGCCAAATGCCTATGGTTCATAGTTTGTGCAGGCCAAACACCTATGGTTCACAGTTTGTGCAGGCCAAACACCTATGGTTCACAGTTTGTACAGGCCAAACACCTATGGTTCACAGTTTGTGCAGGCCAAACACCTATGGTTCACAGTTTGTGCAGGCCAAACACCTATGGTTTCAGACTTCATTGTGCCAGATGGTATTTAAAGTGTAGAATTAAACTTCAAAACAGTTTATGATATTTATGTATGGGAATATTAAATGTTTTACAAAACCAAATACAAAAGAAGATTCATGACTCCTTTTTTTTGTCCACATGTGGGGCAGAGGAGGGAGTCATGTGGGGTGCTTGAATAGCCTTGCTGGTCATGGTGACTGCCATATGTTGATACCAAGGAACCTGACACTCAGTTGCATGGACTGAGCAAAAGAACACCCCATTGCTTGTCCAGTGCTTCACAACTAGTGTAGCTGTAGTGTTGTGTGGTGGTTTCTTACCATCTTAGTGTATGTCAGAGTACCCTGATCTTGTATTTTAACACTCGGTAGTGCTCAGTCACAGGATACTGGATGCACCAGGTTCTGCTCATTATACATGCCATACATTAACTTTGTTATATTCCCATGAGATGATATTTTTAGTTGCTAAACTGTACATACTCGTATCAGTTTCAGTCTCAGTAACAAGACACTTATCGCACACTTTGTCAGCAGCATCGACACTTCCTGACATGATGTGCTGCGTGCTTCCCCAGAAGAAATGTGCAGTGTGTTCTCTCTCACATGCTAAGTGCTGCTGCATTAGTATGTTCTTACAGATTTGTAATGCATTATTTGCATTCAATGTGCCAAATAGAATTTAGTTAATGTATATGTAAAACCTTGCTAATTCAGAGTGTTCAGGGCCAAAAAACACGAGCTTTGAAATTCATAATTTCAAGTTGTCCAATTTTTGACTGTACCTACCTGCAGGGTATGTACACTGTCATCAAAAAAGGACTCGGTTATGACACTCATTGAACCTGATGCCATACTACACATAACATATGGGAGTTTATTGTTGGTTAGTGACACCCCCTAGCTTGTTAAATAATTGAAGCCAGAAATTGCATCTGTTTTGGGTTTGCATAGTCCTGGTTCTAGTGAGTAGCCTGTCTTTGCCCTGACTGTCTTACTGTATCACCTGGCAGCCACTGCTTCAATATGACCTTCTCACTGGTTCATATGACCTCACTGCTTCAAGAAAAGTTCCAGGAGTATACATCATGTCCACAAATGTATGCACAACATTTATATGCAGATCTGTATTACATAATATTGAATTATTTGAAGTTTACTATTCACAGGGCTTCAGTATTACTTCAGATTATAAACTAATTTCATTCTGAATTAACCACATTAAAATGTGTACAGTATCTTATTTTCAGGATGCGAATGACACTGTGAACGAGGCAGTTTTGAATTAACAAGGTTTTACCATATGACAGAAGCACAAGTTAGGCGAGTGTAGACAAAACGGGTCACAACACAGTGCATAGTCCAAATGCGTTGTAGGGGTCATCGAGAGCTCTTAGATGTTGTTTTCGTTGCTGTCTGATTGAGTATTGCCAAAGAAACACCAGCACTTGTTACCAGGGCGTGAGGTTCAAAGCGGTCTGTCCAAAGATAGAATTTTAATCTTTCTATTTTTATTAACATGATTCTAGATGGAACTTTCAATTAAATTTTAGATGCTTATTACTTAGAACTGTATTGACTTTTAACATATTTTACGTTACTGGTATATTGTACGTATATAAAAATATTTAATTAAATTTTATTCCGAGTCTTCCAAGGTTGCTGTTATCATTGTTTTTAATGTAACCAAGACACAAGCATTCATTCCACCAGCTTTGTCTGTCTGCAGAGGATATCTGCAGGAGTGTCTAAATGACATCACATCCCACAAGGACACTGATACCTCTCTGAGAATCACAGATCCTGCAGATTAATTTTCTGAGTAACTCCACAGAGCAGAGTCCTTCTTGAGGAGCTAATAGTTCCTCAGCTAGTCAAGAAATGCTCCACATTTTATGGACTGTGAGTGTTCATTACTGTGTTCACATCAGCCTGCTATTGGTCCCTATCCTAAGCCAGGAAATGCAATCCACAGCCTCCAATCCTTTGTTATTAAGTTCCACTTCAGTAGCCTCCTACTGTCAAGGTCTTTTTTTTTTTTTCAGGTTTTCCTATCAAAGTTAATTTTTTGTTTTCATAAACAATGCCATGGTGCATGGCTCAGTCACGGCATAAAAGTTTCATGCAATCTGCCCCATCATGTTTCTGTTTCAGTCTGATGTAGACCACTTTGGATGAATGTTCAAGACTGGAGAAACTGCATTGTGAAAGCAGAATATCGTGTTGGCAAATGACAGAATGAGGATTTTGAAGGCCTTTTATATTTATTTATTTATTTACAGTAGAACCCTGTTAAGAAGTCTTTCAAGGGACCAGAGGATTAGGGACTCCTTAAGCGGGAAGACTTATTAAGAGGGAAGCTTATTAAAAGCAATAGGATTTTGGGACTTTAAAAATCAGACTTCTTACAGGGGAAAACTTCTTATGCGGGGACTTCTTATCCGGGTTCTACTGTATTTATTTATTTATTAAGTGTTAATATAATGTGGCTCATGAATTAAATATCGTACAAATACAGACTGCTTTAATGCCTTATTTGACATACGAGTTTCAGTCCTGGCACTGTCACCAGCTGAGGGCATGACACTTGTGTGTCTCAAACTGACAATGATACTGCAAATATCAAAATATCAGTACATTGTACGATGAAGTTTGCAATTTTGAAGGCTGTCAGAAGTAACTTTTGGTGTTTGTTCACTATGTTGTACACATAACTGCCCTAGTAAAGGATACCCGATAGTCATCCATTATTCTGAGACCAGAATGTATGAGTTTCACCTAAAGTAACAGTTGCATTTAATTTTTCAAACTGTTTTTAATGCATGATAATTACATTACAGTTAAGCTTATTAGTACATTTTTTACACCATTCTGCTTATTTTACAAGATCTTCTGCAGCCGCAGGAAGTACAGAGACTTGCTGACAGTTCAGCCAGTGTTCCACCTCACTGGACAGCTGTGTAGTGTAGCTACAGCATTGGTTTCCTTGCAATGAAGAGCCTGCACCACATGTAGGCTGTTACAGCACTGAGCCCATACCTACAACATTAACACAACACGGTTGTAAACGGTAATTTGTGTCTGTGCTAAATGAAGCGCAATGCTGTGAAGATATGTGGGAGGGGGCACTAGATGGAGGTGAGCGGCCACCTTCAGGCTGTGGCCACTTTACTGCTGCATAAAGAGCCCGGATAACCACTAGACAGGAGTCTGGGTGGGACCCAGAGCTGACCTGGATGCTGTGAAGAAGAGAAAGATACGCACCTGAGAACAGATCTAGTCCAAAGTTGGAACAGGAAAATAGCTATTGAAAAATTAAAAACTAACTACAAGACTCAAAAATAAAATGTGGACCAATCCACAAATTAAGGACCATAAAAAGAGCCATGAACTCAGACTGATAAGACCACAGACACAACACAAAAATCCAGAACACATGTATTTAAAATTCTTAACACCATCAGTACAGAAAACTGAATCTTTATGTGTTCTAGTAAGTTTATAAACCAAGAAATATAAGTGTATTAGTCAACGTGGATCATAACGGCATGGCAGCACATCTCACCAGAATTGACTGTGAAGGGTTTTAAGAAGTGCTGTATATCCAACGCAGTGGATGGGACTGATGATGGTATGTTGTGGAATTGCAGTGAAGAGGATGGGAATGTTAGGAGTGAGTGTGAGGAAGATGAAGGTACTGACTGTGCAAATGGACAGTGACACAGATTGGTAACGGTACATAGAATCTGACATGCTTTGTGTATTAAGTGTATGAAATTAATAGTAAAATATTTTTTCTTAACAGACATTTTATTTTTGGGGGGGTCATCTTAATTTGGATAAATACATTTTCCCTTGGGAGATGTGTTTTATTTGGGGGGTCATCTTAGATACAGTCGTCTTGCGTTCGGGTAAATACGGTATGTGTATGATGGACAACAGTGTAGAGCACACAAACACTAGCATATGTAAGAATTTATTTCAAACCAGTTACATGTAAAGTTTTGTATCTTATGACTTGTCTAATACTCTGTACTTAATTGTCTTGACCACTCACCATGTCAGTATGTATGATAAGTGCTCATTTCGTAGCAATACTCGAGTCTGCCCACCAATAGGCCCCCTGGAACTGTGGTCTCTGCTGTTGCTTCTAGGAACACAGGTTCTGTTCCTGCCACCTGTGCCATGTGTGGTAGGTCTCTGCAAATAAGCATGTAGGTACAGATGAGAATAAACAACTAACAGGGACCTTTGGACTTTCTTCTGTCATTCACTTAACCTGTCTTCAGTGGCTGCATGAATCATGAATATTTATTACTGACTGGCAAAGCTGATGCATCAAGTCATGGTTTATTACAATGTGTACAAGTATAGTCAGTACTGGAACCATATTCTTAACATTAATCTTAGAACTGGGTTCACACATTTAAATTAAATGGTATTTTCTCTCTCCAGACGCACACCCACTTTACAGAGGGGATTATGTGTTGCAGTATTTCCAAAAGAGAAGCTGGACACACCTGAAGAACCAAGCATGGGGTTGATTTTTGGGTGTGAAAGGAGCTCTCTTCTCAGCAAGTCGAACAATCCCAATAATTTCGACTTCACCCTCAACTTGACCTGCCTTCCGTGTGCTGGGGCTCTTGTGATTCCCTGGCACCCATCCTCGATTCACAAGAATCGTCATACTGAAAACCCACACAGTAATTATAGTGTGTAAATGTTAGGAGAAGACATGGGTAAGAAAAGGCAGTGAAACATTCAGCAAGTAATGGAAGATTATAATATAGAAAGTACCACAGAAAATCAAAACTGAAATTATAGTTTTGTGGAAACATCCAAAGATGCAGATGATTACAGAATGGTTGGTGTAGTTCAGTTGCCATAAATGAATAATTGGTATAATATTTTTACAGAGAAATGACGAACATTTATACTGAATGTGAGGTGATGGGGCTTACTCCCGGTCAGCAAGATGAAATGGGGTCACAACCAGATAGCCTGACTGCACTCCTGCCTTTTGGGAAGTGAGACCAGCTTGACTGGCTGCATCACCATGAACCAACAAGGTGCGAGGCCCAATGTACAGCTCCCTTGAGTGGTCAAACTGGCCTTGCACATGCACAGGACAGTATTCCAGCTGTGATAGCTCCTCCAGACTGCAAACATACAATTTTACTGGTGAGAGTCAGTCTGATAGGCCAGACCTCTGTATGAGATGCATGCTGCCTTTTCCATTATTGCTTCATACTCATGTGGGAGATCACACGGTGCAGCACTGGTTCTTGCCTTCATGTCTGCAATCAGCTGCTGTTTCCACTTGCGTCTATTGACCTGCCATGTTCCCAAACCAAATGTTGTGGCAGGGATGAGCTGCAACAAAAATATTCTTACTGTTGAAGTGACTGCTGAGTTCTAATTCACTAAGTGACCACAAAGACCTCAAATCTTTTTCCTTTTCCCCATGTTCAATTACAAAGCTATCCCATTACAGGCCTGGACAGGCCCTTTGGGCTCCAGGAGGTTGAGGCTCCCAGAATTTCCAGAAAATCAGCACATAAAGGTGGTAAGGTTGTCAGCCCTATGTACCAGCTGCCTTTATCCTCCAAGAGATATCCCTGATACTCATTTCCATTATAGGCTGAGTTGACCTCAGGGCCACAGTGTGGTCAGAAGGATTAAGTCAATGAAAAATCCCAATGATCCCATCAGGAATGAAACCCAGAACCTTCTGGCTTGTAGCGCAGTGCCTCAACAAACTGCAGCACCACGAACCCCCATGTTCAATTACAATGAATCAAATACTGTCTAACTTTATAAAAATTGTGTTACATGTGAATATAAAAAACTGGTTATAACCAATATTCTTGGGGGCGGGGGGGAGAGCACTTTGCTTTTTCATGTGTATCAACAAATTTTCATTAATGCAGTTTGAAGTTTTCACAACACCAGATGTTAAGCCTAAGTCCACAGATGGTATGACACCAAGCAGTTCTGGATAATCAAAGCTGCATGAGGCAAAACGTATGGATATATGGGGGGGTAGGATTGACATCAAAGCTATGGATGAATCAAGAAAAATGGTGTCCTTAAAATGGGCTGCTGCTTATAGCTAAATGACAGTAGGAGAAAAAATGAAGCATAGGAGGGAGGAAGGTGGGTACCAGAGGATATGAAAAGTCTCACATAGCTGCCTCTTCTATTCTGAAGATGGAGGCAACAGGTTCCCTAAAACACTGGCATCTGTCATGCTGCAATGTCACATGAGACTGTAAAAGTTCGTGTAAGTTTCTGTTGTGCTAACTGAATTAGACATGTTAGTATTGCAGCTGCTCTGCTGAAAAACAACAAGCTTCCATGCCTTCATTTATAATTTCCTGAAACATCCAAAGCCAATGAAATGTACTGGAAAAGTTACCCAAAATGTTGGTCTTTAAAACCAGCATCCTTGTTGGTTCTAATTAATGAGATTTAATAAACAATACATGGTGATATGCAACACTACAATACAGTACCCAGAATGGTTTCTTGTTTAGTAATAACTATCTCTGACGGACTGGAGTGGGGTACACTATATTTAAGAAAACACTGTGACACCTCGACTTTTTACCAAATGTGTCCATATAAACCCGCAAGTGGAAATTCTGTCATTATACTCTCCTTATGCAGCAATTCATTGTTACAGTTATGTACACATATGCCAGGCAGCAGTGACTGCTTACAAAATTGTTGGTTTGAAGCTGTTACGGGGAGCTCTCTAAAATTTTCAAGTTCATGACACACACATTGAGTACAACTGTGTTCCTGCAGCAGCAATGATGTATAAGAGTGGATAAATGTGGGATTCACATCTAAAGATAAGAATGGTCAGCTATTTCTGTTGAGATTTAATCTGGGTTTATACTCGTTAGTGATTAAAATAGCTGTCGTTGTCAAAGTAAATGACTTACCAAAAGGAACCATTTCATACTGCTGAATGTGTTGTTCTGGTCCATGATAGCACGTGTGGTAGACATATGTCGCACATTCTGTAATAAAGAATGTGGAAAGATCTTTTCTAGCTGATAAGTTTGCTGTAACAAGTAGTCAGAAAATATGTACCAACAGAGCTATATTTATTTAGGGTTTATTTAACGACGCTGCCAGTAACTTATATCACGTAGCACCAATAGTAGAAATAGCAGTGAATGATGAATTTGAAAAGATATGAAAGCGGTTATGGCTTAATTTGAGATAGGTTCCTGACATTTGGCTTGAACAACTAAGGAAAAAAGTATGAAAATCTCACTTACATGTAAACATCCTGATGCCTTAACTCTCATCGAACATGCAACTGTAAATGGGTTTCTCAACATTCTCCTGCTTAGGGCCCAATTTTTTGGGAGGTTAGGTACTACTCAGTTCCTGCGAAGGGAAATATCCTAAATCATTACCTGTACCAAACACAGTTTTGACTGTGAATAGTGACTAACGCTACAGCTAATCCCTTCCAAATCCAGTTTCCACTGTACACTAAGTGCGCGTACAAAACCTTTTCCTGAAGTTCTACACCATACCTCGAAACTGACAACGGTACAAACCCGCACTAACAAGTGATGGGGACCCGTGTCACATGATAATGTACTATACTGCATTTAGCTGGGTCTTTGTTAACTCATATACGTTTCGTTCGGTGGAAATACATTTTAGGTACACTAGTCTACGACTGTCGTACATTGCATACATTCGCCGTCGTAAGAACTTATTACTCTCACACCAATGGCCTTTGCAGTTTAACTACATTGTCTTTTATCCGTGATACTTCTGAACCTGTTGTATGATCCATGGTATGCACCACCCCGGTGACCACAGATTATCTAGTGTATGAACTGTGCCCTGGCAGTGCTTCACTGTAGTTCGGAGAAGGCAGGTGCGTTGGTGTGTGCCGTGCTGTTTCCAATGTGGATTGGCGCCAATTTGTTTCAATTGTGTACGTTGGAGTTGCTACTTAATTTACAAGAATGTTTGATTCCATGTTAATTTACATACATTAAAATCTTTGGAAACCGTCATGAATTTATGGCTTGTTGACAGGATATATTAATTTCCTACTTCCCAGTCTTTAGAAGTTTGACGAATATATCTCCCAGTGTCATGGACATTTAGTAAAACTTGATCCCAATCCTTTCAACTTATACTGTCCATTATAAACCAGAAATGTCATGATTAATATTTGCATTATGTGTAAATGAATGAAAATTCATTGTAAAATTGTATAAGTTGACAAACTAAGTTAATGTGCAGTTAATAGGAAACTACTTTGAGTTCAAAGCCATTTATTTTCTGTTTGACAGTGACACTTCTCCACTTAAAACGTGTTGCTCGCGTCGCAGTTCCATTAGATAGGTACCCCGTTCGATTCATATCGGGAACTCTATCGAGGTTTTACTTGGTTTTACTCGACGTTGATTTTTAAATAATTTCCTGTTATCATAAAAGGCAACAGCAGACCTTATGGTGAAACAGGCTGTTCCTTCTGGTCTGTATTCCATCAACCTATTCGTGAAAGATCATATTGCTACTATGTTTCAAAACCCATCTTGATTGCCTATATGGTTTCTGAATTTGAGGAGTTGATGGCACATATCTCAGCTTTGCTAATTACAGGTCTACTAGTTGTATTGAGTAGAATAGAAGCTTAGGTCATAAAATATTGTAAATGTGTCCTTCTTATCCTGTCTTTTATAAGACTTCCTCTATTCTATAAGTCACATAAATGACAGCATTATAATAACTTCTGGCATTAGTGATTGTACTTGTGTCTTATGGTTATGTTTCTGTGTTATACGTGGCATTATTGAAATTCAGAACATCATAAATATTCATATGTTGGCAGATGACATCCACTTAGTGGATAGGATACTGATACCTTTAAACAGAATCTAAAGAGATGAACCAGAATCACCAGAATATTCCGCCACTCCACCCAATCCTGACTCATGTTATTTCATACTTTTGCGACATTAACCCACTTCAATATTACATTTCTAAATTGGTCTTTCAAGTAGCCAGTTTTGAAGAGGTTTCTCCGTAAAATTGCATAAGAACATACTGTTTCCACTTCCAAGAAATAGTCCAACCTACTGCAACAGTGTTATGACAAGAACATATTTAACTGAGTACTTAGTTAACGTTATTTTCCCCATTTCCTACTTATATTCATTTATCAGTTTTATTCCTCAATATTTTTTGAACCAATAACATGTAGAATTTCTGTATTCACGTCAACATTCATATACAGAAGATGAATAATACTTGTGATTATAAAATCCTAGAATTCATTATAGTCATTCAAGAAACCTGTGTCTATCATATGTTACTGTATCTAGCATGCTAGGCCTAATCACCATAAGTACTTCCATTTTGTAACACTGTATGTAACATATAACCTGTAACAATTATTTGGTAATGACACAATTGCTGAGCAACTGCACAAATTTCTTACCTCCCATTGCAGGTTAACCATCAATCAGTTTGTCATCACAAATTTGGATAACTGATTAATTTCACTTGATTTTACAATTTCGGTCGTTTGTTTGTTTACAGGGGTGTTTGTGCGTTGAATGATGCAGCACGTGTTATGAAAATGTGGACAGAACTACATTACAGTATGGTGTTTAAAAACTTATCCTGTGATGTGAATGACTTGTTAATATTTGTGAATAACTGTTACTTTTCATTGGTGTGGATGAATCATATGGTGTGTGTTGTGATGTGAACTGTCATGCATTAGTGCAGTGATTATATCAATGATTGCTACAATCGAGGGGGTACAGCAGTATGCATCCAATTCGAGGCTTCACACCCAAGACCAAGGGAAGAGGAGCAACGCGCAAACCGTAACGTTAGAGGAACCCAAACAGTATCGGCTGAACCTCTAGCGGTTGAGGACCCATCCGCAGGAGGATGGGCTGGGTACTCGCAGCAAATCAGGTACGCCATAGCACCGACACGAGCTTATCATGACGTCAGTCCGGTCCCAGGCTGGTCATGATAACACCACCGCCGTGCCAGGCAACTCTGTGTTTGATGCGGTAGCCGCCATGACTCAGGGCGTAGGTTAAGGTCGAGTTGACAACCCTGCGGTTGTGATTTTTTTTATTTAGTCTGTAAGTGATTTTGTCCTCCCTGCCCTCCCCGTTAGGTGCCCCAGTTAGGATTTCTAATTAGGTTCTGTGAATGTAGCTTTTGTGCCCTGTTTAGCCCTCCCTGGCAGAAAATGGACATTCATCTAGGAGGGTTTAGTTTTAAGTATTTGTGTGTATTTTTATCCCATAGGGTGTCAACTTGACGGGTTCAGTCGGCACGACCAGTGAAGTCAATGCGAGAGGGAGAGAGATAAAAACGAGCTTTCTCAATCTCTCCCATTCAATATCTCGCATTGTAGGGACGGTTTAAACAAGACATAAAGCATTATTGTTATTTACTGGATCTTTCATGCCAATGAGGACAGGTACATGACTTGTGTTGATAAGGACGCAAATAATTACACTTTTGGATTAAAATTCATTGGATTCATAGAATATTAGATAAATGTAATTCAACAGAAGATGCATTACACAAGTCAATACTGAACTTCTTTACAGCACTGTTGAACAAATGAATATATTGAGAGTTGAACTGAATATATGTACATAAAAACAGGCCTGTCACTAACCACCGGGTGTTACAGAATTGCAGTTGCTATTACGATAACAAATTTTAGATACTTTAGTTGATTTATACTCATACTTAATGTTGTATGAATGCTGCAAGCATTCTGTACTTGGCCATTTTACATTTTGGTCATTCTCTCTACAGTTTGACATTTCCTGTTTTAAGGAAATAAATTTATGAAACAGCAGCAGTTTGAATGAACACCTTTTTGTGTATTTTCTGGCATAGGCATCAAGGTGGAAGGTCATATGCAAATTACTGCAGTTCACACCTAAACACATTTTAGTCTTATCTTGTGCTCCATAAACTTGATGCCAAGTGGTGAATACCTCGGTACATTTGACTTCTGTATTGAAATAAATGCTGTTCGAAGGCGACGGATTTACATTGCGTTTTCAACATAACGAGTTGTTGATACTTTATAGTGAACCTCGTATTTCCGTTTTTAACAGTCAATAGTATTAATGTGTTTGCCTTAACTGCATCATCGTTTTGTAAACAGTACTGCAACTGCTATGAACAAACTACAGAATGCACAGATATGTGCAACTTTTAATGATCAGGAATGTTAGTTTATTTTATTACGATACAAGAGTTCGTTTAAATTCAGCTTTGTACAAGAAGAAAAATCATCATGAAATGCAAGAACACAAACAAGACAGGTAAGTTTCCTGCAATGATAATGCTGTTGTTTTTAGCCCATTCTACTTTCTGGTTTTGTAAACTGCTTTTGTTTTTTGTATGTTTCATGTCCCTGCTCTCATATTGTGTGCCTCACTGTGGTGAGTGGATTAAATGAGGAAGCACTTGGCAGAGCACAGGATTTATATATTGGCTGGAAGAAAGGTACCGTAGTCTACACATCCTCTTAGAAAGTTACCAAGAACAGTATGTATGTATATATTTACTATGGTGTGCAATTCTGACCTATTCTGATTATTCAGACTTGCAGTAAGTATAATGACATATAAACAGGTTTCACTGTAAGAGAATATGATGTTTCTTAGTGCTAATATAAATGAGTCTCCTAACATATGTATCAACTTACCAAATCAGCCACATACACTTTTACCAGATACCAACACACTGGAATAAATTATTTTACATAATATTGTCCTCTTGAACTCTACACTAGTTATATTGTGTCATAATCCATAAGACCCACAACATGAATCTTTCATCACCATAAGAATCTCTTCTAAATGTACTAAAGTGTTCACTTTGTTCTTACAACAAATGCAGTCTTATGCATTACGAATACCCAAAGCTTGTTCAAGTTCTGCTCGTTTTTGCTGCACTTTAGTATAGAAATAACGACATACAGCTTCCTGTGCCCAGGGCTGATAGAAGAAATCAGATCTGCGTTCCTCCTCAGGATTACCAACCACATCAGTCATTGTCTGCGGACACAAATTTGTAATATAATTTAGTTCAAAAATTGTAATGCATGCAGGCACAATTTGAAACTACCTGTGTGGAACTGAGTGCCCCCTGAGCAGTTGGCAATTGCTTACCATTTTACAGAACATGACAGCTTATCACCATGTTCATGGCAGCCTACCATTGGTCCATATCCTGAGCAAGAGGAATCCAATCCACATCCCATCCTCAACAGTACAGTCAGGAGGATAATATTAAAATGTATCTTACAGATACAAACTGGAGGTTGTGGTCTGAATTCATGTGGCTCAGGAGAAGGACAAGTGGTGGTGTCTTGTGAACATGGTAAAGGATCTGTGGGTTCCATAAAATGCAGGGAATTTCTCAATGAGATAAGCAACTATTAGCTTTTCAAGGACGACTCTGATACATGGATTTAGTCAGTCGAAACACCTAGCACAAGTAACAATCCAAAATTTGATTTTTTTATCATTGGCACACACTATTTTTCCTGTACAACTGTGACTGCATCACAAATTTGATTTCCAAGAATTCACTGTCCACGAACCAACCAAATGCACTTTTTCACTTTCACTTTCTTTATTTACAAGTTCACCCCTACATATGTTTCAGTCCTCTTAAAGACCATCATCAGGGGGTACAAAAATTACGTTCAATCTACACCCATACTACATATGTAGGGGTGAACTTGTAAATAAAGAGAAGTGAAAGTGAAAAAGTGCATTTGGTTGGTTCGTGGACAGTGAATTGTTGAAAGAATGCACGGTGAGACTAATATAAAGTTTGATTTCCAAGGTTACATAGTCTTCCAGGATGTGATGCTGTGTAATTGGAGTTCACCATCTGGGGGTCAACTAGAAATTTACTCCGAGAGATCTGAGGTTCTAAAACTGATGCTGATGAAGATACACATCTTTTGGGATATTATGCCATGTCGACTTGTGAACAGTCGACACACTGTAACAACCCAGAAGACTTGAATCTTCAAATGATACTTCACTTTCTCTCTTTTCTTCATACCGATAGTGTAGACACTCATGCTGTATGTGCTATGAATGTAAGGTGAAATACTTGATTATTATGCTGATCTTTATGAAGGTAAAATGAAGGAGAAACAGCAAAGAGCCTGCAAGAGTGAAAAAAAAAAAATCTAATGTGGATGGTATGTCAATGATTGAAAAATGTGTAGGTGAAAGGAGTACAGTGTTACCACAGTCACAACAGCCCACTGTCTGGACAGTACATCAGTATTCGCAATACACGGAGGCGAAAAGATAAGGTGTCCCCACTGTCATAACAGTCAAATGTCTGGATATATAAGACAGTGTTTGAAACATGTGGAGGTGAAAGTATTAACAGGTTACCACAGTTACAACAGCTCAAGTCTGGATGGTACAGCAGTGTTAAGAAACATGAAGGTGATGGTCTCAATGTGTTACCAGTCACAACAGCTCAATCTATGGACAGCACATCAGTGTTCAAAGGATGCTGAGGTGAAATGTTTAAGATATTTTACCACTATTATAACAGCTGAACATCTGGACTCATGTCAGTGTTAAAAAAAAATGTGGAGGTGCAAGAATTAAGGTGCTACCACAGTTACAAAGAGCTCAGTATTCAGTATTGAAATCATACTGACCTTAAGATCACGAGTCTGAGATATGATCCATTTGTTGATGAACTGCTGGGGGTCCTTTGCAAAGCTCAAGAAGAATTCTCGATTTGTTTTCAGCTGGTTGATGGTTTCAACTGTCTCATGAATTTTGTTATCCAAGCTCTACAAATTAACAACAAAATATATTAGAGGAATGTGACTTGTTTCCTCAAGACAGAGGCAGCAGGTTCCCTAAAAATAATGGTACATGGCATCGCACGCTACAGGGAAGTTCTGTTTACCTGGATTTCTTGCTGACTGGCTGTTGACAAGAGGAAATTGTTCATCTGTGTCTTCAATGTGTCGTCGACTTCCACGTCAATATCGTAACAGGCTGTCTGTTTTTGTTCTGCACCCTCCACACTGCAATAAACAAGTTAATTAAAGAGAAACACACTATTGATCTGAACATAACATACTGTATGGTGTACTGGGATGGCCAGTTTACATCCTGCATCCATCTTTAGGGTGAAGTATGAAGTAGCCAGTTTCTGCATAATTAAGATCATACACATCACCTTGTGATATGCAGATGGATATTTAAAAAGATCTGAGAGACTTTTGTGCTTGATATCAAGAGTACAGTGTTCTAGAAAGTGATACATGTAATTTATTCAGGGCAGAATGTACCAAACGACACATCAACACACCCCAGATGACTGTCATCTTGGTACTGCTATGAGAACCTCGTATCTCAGAGTACTTGAAATGTTTGTTGTGCTTTCAGTGTTTAGCTCCGCCCTTCTTATGAATGTTGAGATAAGTAAGAATATTTTGTCCATATTAAATTTCAATCCCTGCACTGAAGACACACAGTCAGATACAGATAAAGAGTCTGGAGTTGACTTGTTCCATCTTCACATTCCATGAACAGGAGAATTTTAAATCCCCTTGTACGATGGGGCCAGTGTCCAGATATTAACGTGGCAACAGTTTATCATCTGGAAATAGGGCATTTTAAATCTGCTGGTTCTATGGACCTGGTGGCCAGATTCCATCTCCGTAATAGTATTATCCAGAAACAGGGCACCTTAAATATCCTGGTACTATGCAACTCATTGCTAGATAAGATGAAAACAGTTTGTCTGGAAATGGGGGATTTTAAATGTCCAGTAACTATGGGGGCTGGTAGCCTGACTTTAACTCAGTAACATTTTATCATCCTGAAACAGCGGATGTTAATCTCCTGACACTATTTGACTGACAGCCAGATCTTAAGTCTGTAGCTTCAGGCTGGATGGTTGGGGTTCAAATCCCAGCAGAGACAAGGGATGTTACCTCTTCTGTGAAATGTCCAGACAGACTCTGGGGCCCATCCAGCCTCCTATTAATTGGGTACTTGGGCGTATTTTACCTAAGGCAGAGTGGCCAAGGCATGAGGCTGACCACTCACCTCCATCGTAGTGCCGACATTAAAAATGAGCGGTGCTATACCTCCACTCCTCCATATGCCTTTTTTATTTCAGCACTTCATTACCCAGACAGGTATCTTAAATCTCTTGGTACTATGGGAATAGTGGCTGGATTTAACTAGGGTAATAGTTACTGCCCAGAAGTAGGGGACTTGAAATCTAGTACTGTGGGTTGGTGGCCATATTTTAGTTTGCGAATAAATGGCGTTCGTACTCTGAAAATGTGATTATTGGTTGGTGAAGGTTGTGCATTAAGGCATATTTTCAACTATTTAAGACTCTTTGTTGAAAACCATTTTGAATTAAAAGTCCAGTAAGAATTTTCATTGCTAAATGTAATCAAAATCCAGTTTTAGAGAAATATGCTTAACAAATTAATTCCAATGGACAACACCGATATAAATGAACACAGAACAAACCCACTGCAATAGGAGATTGATCTAACTGTTATGAAATGCATCTAGAAACCACTGTACAATCTTTAACTTAATCTGTAACCAGCCAGCGCTTGGTCAGATATGAATTTCTAGAGGAAGGCTGTGATATTGCATTGCCTGGCCAGGAGTATAGCACATCTGAAAGTGGCAGTGATAAGGTGGGCTGAGAGAAGGTGGAATGTTTAGCAGGGGAACACTAAAACCTGTGCATGACGAAGATTACCTGAAGTCACCCACTATCAACCATTTATAATAAACAGAAGTAAGGCAACAAACCACACATGTTTCAGCTTATCAAGAGTTTATTACGAATGTTTAGTGACATTTGTTACACTGCCTTCTCAAGAGAGAGAGAGAGAGAGAAAAAGAAAGAAAAAAAAAAGATCAAGGAAGAGTGAATATGGAACAGACTTTTTTATCTGCTGCACTGTTTTCTGAAGTCAATCTAGGCTCAAATACTTGTCAAGAAAGTTCACCCGTGTCAAATCTGGGCCTGCGTAATAGCTATACTGGGCGAGCATTTCATGGTTTTACTCAGTCCTTCCAGGCAAGTCCTGGGTGGTACATTAGATTAGGCTACAACCACTTCCATATCTGTTCTAGTTCATTAGTCAGTAATCACTCTACCGTTGGATACTATACAACCCAAGCTACTAATTGTGTCATTAAACAGCCACAAAGACAAAGACGGTGTTAATAACAACAATAATTTAGTCGTTATTAAGTCATTAATAATTTTCCACTGTGAAGACATCTTGCAACATTTTTGACTATTATGACAATGAACTTTTACACTCTGTTAAAACTTCATCAAACCTCAGCCATACTAACAAATAATTATTTTAACATGTGGTATGTGTGCGATCACACAACTCCGTGTAACAAACGGAATACAGTCACGTCTACGAGAAATTATGATATTGCCAACAGAATAATTACTTGAATCAGTAAGTCACCAGTTCAGGTGTTTGGTTATGTGATGGGATATGAATGTAGATTGAAGGGGGGGGGGGGGGTGCAGAATGAACTGTAATGAAGACTTTGTATGGTATTGATTTGCTAAATTTAACATGAAATATCTGGAAAAAAAAAATCATTATGTTCAAAGTATTTACATAAAATGAGTCCACAACAGAATGTTTATAAAACTTAATGACACATTGGAGCATTTCACATATCACTACACTTTATGTGCATAGACCAGTGTTTAATGAGCTGAGTTATGACAGCACACATTCTACTCACTCTGTAATGTCAACTCGTGTAGTGCTCGGTGTGAACTCCGTGCAAGTCGATCGAATTCTGAATAAAGAAATGAGTATTCGAAAAAATTCAAAATCATAATAAAGTAATTAAATTATGATGATGGCTGTTTTTGTCAAAGTGTTCACTGCAGACCTTACTGTACTTTATTAAAGGACACACAAAATTGTCAATTATCCTACAACCATGTTATCTTTAAAACCTTTTTCACACATATACAACATAATCTTAATATGGTAAATTAATATATAAGGTGACAATGACTGCAATCAAATCTAAATACAGCATGCGAGGCAATAGCAGCAAAGAATGCTTTACACATACGAGAACACAGCTGGGAAGTGGCTAAGGTTTGCACACATGGTTATATGTGAAGCATGCAGCATGTGGTGCTACCTGCATGTGAAAGGTGCGCAGTCAGTGAACATACACTGACAAGTTATAAAATAAAATGTGCACACAGTGTAACAATTGTAGTGCATTCAATTCTTTGCTTAATTATCTTAAAAGAAACAAAGTTTAGACGTTATTAATATATTTTTATTACACACACATTCATGTTCATGCAGACCTACAATTTCAGGTGTATGGAACCATCACTTGTTATTAACAGAGCCTCTGGTGATCTTCATGTGTTTGGAAGATCACTAATGACTCTTAAATAAACAAATGCAGAAACGTATGCACTGCATAACGGTTCTGGTGCATTTGCCGACTTTTGTTTATTTCTCCCAAGCACCGTAAGACATTGTAAGTAAGATGCGTGTCTTGCTTTTCTCTACAACTTTCACTTGAAACACTTTCCACTCAAATGAATATTCAATGAATTTTAAAAGGGTACTGATGTGCATGTCAGTCTTCACGTAAAGTACCCATTACTTTTGTCCGATTTTACCCAAAACTGGAATGTATCCAACAAATGTTTGCACAATTCCTCAGTATCACGACATGAAAATCCATTTACTGCTCTCGTCTCTTTAAAGTCGGACAGACATGCCAAAGGTAACAAGTACATTTCTCTGGCTTTTGGTTGCAAATGAATCAAAAACAGGACAAGTTCATGACAGCTGTGCTACAGTACAGGAAGTCACATGGTGAAAGGTGAACCAATTGGTATCAGTCAGATCTTGCTGTGGAAAATGCATGCTTCCTTTCATGAAAGCAATAAATTGCCAAGTCACAATGTTGCGGCAAACTTGAAACAAGGAAGCGTATGCTGCACTTATTGTCACCTTATTCATTAAGCCAATAATATCCTTTCATACACTGCTTAATCATTGAACGTGGGCTTATCTCTTTTGTGTCGTGTTTCTACTGCATACATTTTATCTATCATGGAAGCAAACCAACTGTATACACCGAGGTTGGGATACCAGAACGATTGTATCATATTTCCAACACATTTTCGGCCAGCTGGACCATTATCAAGGAGTTCAATAACAAAATGCCAAATGGAAGCACCAGAACCTTACAAATATGATCGCATTAAAATGATATATGCAATTTCAGTTAAAATTATGAAATCTAGGCTTAAGAACAATGTGTGTTATGTCTTAATAATATGTTGGGATCACATAAATGGTTCTCATAAAATTATACTAACAGTGGACAAAATGGACAGGATTAAACAATACTTACGCTACGTATTCACTTCATGAATAAAACTGCATAAAACTTCATGCAACAGACTTCAAGGAGCTCATGGCCATTCAGATACTGAAGAAATTGCTTGCAAAACTGCATAAAACATACAAACCGGGTTCAAATTCAAGTTCCATTTTAGATAACAGTTTATCCACTCAATTCAGAAACACTGCAAAGAAGAGAATGTTGCACTAACCGCGACTATCTTCCAGTTCTTTTAGCATGTGATGACGTGTAGTGGGGTAGTTAGATACCAACATTTCAGAGGAATCTGCTGCCTCCATCTTCAGGACGCAGAAGACTAGGACAGCAGGCTCCTTTGAAACACCGACTGCCACCTAACCAACCATGTGACATCACATCCCAGAAGATAATAATTTTGACACCACTTTGATAACCCCAAATCAAGTTCTGCTTTCTTTTATGAAACATATTAGAGTACCTGTGATTCTGACCTTACAATTAAATGAAGTAATACCTGATAATGTGGTTTATAACAATTGGATCTGGTGGATGGAGCAGTGGATTCAGCCGCTGAGGAATTTCTGCAAATTTCATTCTCTGGCACGAGAAGATTTGTTCTAAGTACTTGTCACAGTTGATGAACTCACGTTCATGGGCATCCTGTAAATAACAACAGTGTCAACTACATCTGGTGTGATAACTGCATCTTTGCAGCTGGCCAGGACTTGTACGTTAACCAGACATTACAACTGAGTGTGACACTCCTGTATTGTATTCAGGAGGTTGTGTGTGCAAACGCTGGTCTGAAGACTGGTTACCCTGAATGACGCCTTTCAAAGTGTCCCTCAAGGGCTATAATGCATATGTGAATCAACCTGTGGAAACCACAGCTAGAGATGGGAATTACAAAGTTTTATGGGAGATGAAAGAAATACTGTGTTATATGGATTCCACAGAATGCCTCACTATACATGTCTGACACATTCAATAATGGAAACAGTGAGGTATCATTGGGGCGGGAGAGAGAACTTTTTCTCCAACATGATGACAATTGGGGAGTGGAGTTACGGCTATGTGCATTACTAAAATGGGCAATAAATGGGTGTGGTCAGCATCACACCTCAGTTACAGAAGGCTTGGATGACTCCACAGGCACCCTGGAAGCTATGCAAAAGTCTGCGCCCATGATAGGAATTGTATTCTGGTTCCCTGGTTGTCCAGCCTGTAGCCTATCATTATGCTCACTGAGCTAAAATACTTCACACTGAAGACATACAAACCTGGAGTCTGTGGGTCTTGATATACTGCCAAAGGGCACTGATGATGGCAGGTCGTGTTTGGGTATGGACCCCAAGGAGTCGTGCCAAACGAGGATCTAACTTGAACTGAAGAGGCTGGTAGTCCAACAACAGAAGAATGGTGCATCGGACATTCTTATCTCCTGGGCGTTTTACCTTAAAGCAGAACATAATTAGGTAAATTACATGTTGAAAGTTGTAAAAAAAATATTTCTGACAAGACCCTGCATGTGTACATGACCATGACAAATGTAGGGAACAAAATACAAGCCATCATGAATGACTTCCCTGATAATGGTCAAATACATGCCTAAACATGTCAGTAATATCACTATATAAAAGCAATGGAAGGATTAATAAAATCCTCAGTGTATACAGATGGTGCTTGTGTTATCCTTAAATTCATGCGCTGTCTGGTAACGTTGTACTATTTCTTAGAAAACTGTGAATTCTTGTATAACCCTCTGGTGCCAGAATTAAGTAACCTGTGTACTCTGCAAAAGACCTGGGATTTAAATGGCTGCCCCATTACTCTGCATGTTGACATTTGGGTTTCTCTGCATCACACAGCACGTCAATACAGTCATCTTCTGGCACCAAAGGGTTAGAAATATAACCCATCATTTCATGATTCATGACATGCAACAGTAGTAATACTTTTCTTTTCTTATGGTTCATTTAATTTTTTTTTATATATATTTTGCATTGAACACATCATATAACAGGATGATTAGTGAAAAAAGATATTGGAAAGGGCAAGGAAGTGGTCGCAGTCTAATTTTAAGTACGTTTACTTGCGGATATTCAGAGAATTAAAAAAACTTCAGTTAGGGTGCTGAGTGCCCTGGCAGGGATCTGAACCCAGGAAACAGAATGTTACTGAACCATGACATTCAGTGATAATTTTCTTCAGTTCAACATTTGTAATAGGACAGGATAATCACAGCAGACACGAAATAAATGTGTAATTAAATTGAATGTCATAAGAATTTAATGTTAGTAAGATTTATTATACTTGAAAGCCATCTGTCTCCTGTGTTGTTGGAGTCCTGTGCCATTCCACAAGATGATTATCTGGTCCATACAAATCTTTATCCAGTTCAATCACCAGGCTCTTGAAAAAGGATGAGAACTTCCTTTTCACCTGGGAAGGGAGTAAAAGATGCATTTATCATACAGTGATAAGCAGTAAAGCAAACAGGCAATTAAATTCCATATTCACAACCATTTATATGCATGCAGGAGGAATGAATTTACGAGAAAAGTAAAGTTAATTAAAACTTCAATTCATGTAATATAAATAACAGTCTCTTGACTTATTACTTATGAGCAATTTAATGAAATCACAGTTTGTGGTCTAAGATTTATGACTTGCTGGGTTGTTATGCCATGTAGTTTCGTAGACAGGTGCCAATATCTTGGAGGAACCTGCTGTCTCAATCTAGAGTCTCTTGTATTCTGAAAATCAAGGCAGTAGTTTTCTTCTGAAATATTCGTGACTGTCTACCAAACTGCATGGTGTAACTTCCAAGAAGGTCATAACCTTAATATTCACTGCCACAGGAACCTCAAACCTCAAGAAGTTTTTAGTTTGTCCACAAATTGTGAATTCCACTAACATGAAACTGAATCTTTGGGTTGTGCAAAATCTTAAAGAAAGGCCACTGCCATTCATTCTAATGGAAGCTTTCTGTAACACTTCAGCAAATTTTGTGTCAGAAAAACTTATGAACTTCAAATGGGTCACTGTACAGTACAAAAGAGTAGAGGATTATGGTGAAACAATAAGTATATGATAACACATACTTTGTTAGGATCATTTTTACTGTCCTCCAGTAATCTGCCTTCAACACGCAACTCCCACGATGCAACACTTCCTTCTTCCCCCTCAGCAGGCTCCTTTGCTGGATAAAATGTATTGGAGATGAAGATTCTAAGTTTACGTTTCTGTTTCATTGGCCTCTTCAGGGCTTCCTGCACAGGAAAATGGCCAATCAACTAATACATAATGAACTTTCTGTCATTAAGTAATCAATAAAATGTACCGGAAATTAAGATTTGAAGTTTAGTAAGTCAGATGGCCAGAAAGTGACTTCGAATGTTCACACTGCAGACATAATGACTAATTTGGATTCAAAATAAATTTAGAAAATAAAGGTGACATTGAATCTGACTGTTACAGATACTGGCACAAATTTTTAAGTACAAAGCTGTCATCACCAGAATGTATTTCTGTCCACAATAACAATGAACTATGAAAAATGTTAGGTAGTACATTACTTTGCCAGCAGTCACTGTGCTTTGTGCTCTGGCCATTTTAAGCTCCAAGTAAAATAAGATCTCTGTTACCAACAGGATGGAAAACTTAATGCCAGCATCATTCTGGTGCAATCTCACTGAGAATAAAACTCGTCCCTGTACCCAATGGAAAGGGATTACAGGCGAAATGGAGGTACAGATCCACTAAATCTTAACCTTGGCACTGGATGTAGGTAGGTGGCCAGCCTCATTACCCCATAAAAAATTAAAATCATCCTGATTAAAGTACCTGAATATCCAGTCTCTTTCGCATGATGGTGGAGTCCAGTTTTCGTTCAAAGGCCAGCAAATCCATGTATGCTTGTGATTCAGGTACCAGATCCCGAACCTTCTGGGGCAAAATTTTATCTGCCAATTTCTTTTTTTTCTTACTTGTAGAGTGAGAAAATTCGCTGAAAATTTGACACATAAAAATGATTATTATTATGGTATGTGTTATTGTATTACATGAAATACTGTGTTGATTTATTTTGGAGGATAACACAGTTCACTTTCACCGGATACACTTCAAGACTCAACCCCACACCACAACAGTACCAGAACCACTTCTTCTTCTTAATTATATCACACATCGTCAAGAACACTACACACTACGACGTGAAAGACGAAATGCTAAGAATTCATACAACACGCACTATCCATCACGTTCTACATCAAATTCCACCACAATCTACATAGTGCAGTATATGTTCTTGTAGAACTTCTAGAAGTGCGATACATATCTTTATAAGAAGATACAGTGAACAGTGTTGTTTTAACATTTTATCATTTTAACTATAATTTATGACTCACGATTTTGACTTACGAAACAAATGTTTTATGATCACAAACAGTGCAAAACTTTACGAGTGTCATTAGCAGATCTATCCAGCATTTGAAAAGCACTATTGAAAAACCCCTGATGATGGCTCATAGAGAGCCGAAACATGTGTAGGGTTTGACTATGATAAGGGGCTGATTGCACCTTGTTAGTGATTTGTGCATTTTGTTGGTGAATGTCTAGAATAATAAAAATGCACGGTGAATTAAGACTAAAGATTATTTTGGAGGAGTTATGCAAAAGATAGTAAGATATGTAAGTTCTCATTTTCTACATGCTTACAACTAAGACCAATAATTTGTTAATTACCACTCCACTTTCTCATTAAAATAATAAATTTCAACTGACTAAATAAGACACTTAGATAGTCATTGTTGAGATGCTGATTATCACTCAGCTGCTCATGTTTACTTGCTAAGGTCAGTGGGTGACCCACAATTCCTGAATGTGCTTAATAGTTGCACCACATCCCAGTCCATCGACCTGTTCATCTGTGCTCGTTTCTCATATCTTTCAGAATCTCAAAGAATGCAGAGTGTACAGAACATCAACTCAGATTTCTACTGTAGCTTTTCTGACAAGTGCTGAAGCACTGGAAATAAATATCAGATGTAACCACGAATTACACGAAGCAAACTCATTCTTATATTTCCAGTTTTAAAGAAAAAGTAATCTCACCTTTTCTGTTGTGGAGGTGGTGGTCTAGAATCAGCTGGTCTTTTAGCTGCTGACGGAGGATTGACCGGACCCTGTCGCATTGGAGTGTATGGTGGTTGTTGTTGTGGTCGTTGCATAATGTTAGGGCCTGGAGATGAACCAATTGGGGGTGGAGGGTTGAAACCAGGTCTTTGCTGTAACTGATGTTTGAAATATTTTACTATGTTGTCATATCACTACACATTCAACATGACTACCCCAACATTCCACTAACAGCACGGCAGGATGATTATTCTTCATTCATTTAATGACACTTTCAATTTGTCAAATATGTTTCAATGAATAACAGGATGATGGTGAAAAGCAAACTGAATAGGATGTCACAGAGGAAATGATCACAGTCTAATTTATAATACCATAGTGACATGTGCCTGGAAGGACGAAGGAAAACCACAAAATTCCTGACACAGAACACTGACTTTCTGAACCAGAATTTTAACCTGCCACCTCCTGAATACTGTGACATAAAGACAAAAACAGGATAAAATCTTTACATAGGCCAAAGACAAATTATTTTTCAGTAAACATAATATACATTTTCCGAAGATTGTCACACATCAGTGCTGCGTATATACGTTTCCTTGTTCAATAATTCAATAGGTGATTCTCTTCCTATGGGTAATGCAAATGTATAATGAGTCTTCATCTGATTATGTTATCATATTTCTTAAGTTTCAGAACACTTGGGCATATGTTGGCAAACAAAGAAATTAGGAAATGTGCATGCAGTGTAACAATTCCGGTGCATTCTGTTACTGTTTTGTTTGTGAAATATAAATTTTCTGCCCTCTTACAAATACCACAAATTTAATAAATTTCATGTGGTTCACCATACTTATGTGAGGGCCACCAACATAAAAATTTGATCAATATTAGACCCAAGGGTTCTCTTAATAGGTAGATGATGCAGAATGAAAACTGCATCTAATTAACTCAAAAACCAGATAATAATTGTCTACCCTTAAAGCAGGGGCAGCAGGATCCTCCGAAACGTCGATAATACCTTTCATGTTACATGGCGTCACATCCCAAATACTACTCAGAACAAACACAGAACAGGGAACACACTTAAATCCCTTACACTAGTAAACTGTTACCATTATTCATTCACCAACACTCTGATGGGAAATAAGTGCGTCCCCTCTTCGTTAGGTTATTGCATGTTTACATTTTGGCGATGGTATTAGGTTAGAAACCTTCACAACAGTTCTGATGGCCCTGTCGAGCGTTCGCCAAATTTACTGTATTAAATGCTGGTGATACATGCTACACAAACGTTACCACATAAAGCACTATTCCCTTAGGGCGGTATCAAACTGCATCCAAAGAATAGAAGTAACATAGTGTCAATGTCATACGAATGCTTCTACATGATAGCAAATATATCTATTATAATACTATAGTTACAGGAAAACTTGGTCCAGCATATTGTCTTAATGCTGGGACTGGAGGTGGCGGATATCTTTGTTGCGGAGGCCCTGTAGTCCCGTTCCTTGCGAAGTAGCAAATCGCTGCGCCATTGCAGCGTCTATTACTCTTCTAATATCACCATTGATTATACCACTAACCTTTTATCTGTGAGTACGTTGCCCTAACCAATAAGCACGGATTACTGTTCTGTGTCCGTGTCGATCATCCGTGATAGTTATCGTTGTGGTTGGAAATGTAGAATGTTGAAAACGTCTTATCGCAATGCACTTACATACACTTAAGGAAAGTTTGTGTATGGACAGCTGGGCTCCTATGAGGTATTGAGAAACCGTGGAGCGCAGACACCGGTATGATAATGCCGCTCATGATTCATGCCACGGTTCAGAGGCAGTGGATTACCACTGCGTAGCGACCGTGAATCATCAAAGTCATTACTGGTTTGAGGGCTAGCTTGTTATGGTGATGGAAAGAAATAGAGAAATTCATAATAGAGCACTCAGAAAATGAAAAGACTAGTAAAATGTTTCAGTTAATGGTAGAAGGAAAATATAATTTGGTGTTACTGGATTTATCCTATATTTTACCAAAATCCCTTAACTTTTCTTTATGTCCTAGGCTATTTAGCTCTCATAATGAGGCATCCTTAAACTGAAAAAATTCAAATGCTATACATTTATAATTATGTTAGCCTCTACATGGCACTAATCGCAATGAAAATTCACAAACAGAAGGCTACAGTTTTGTTTCAAGGCATTACGTTATTTTTATAGATACAAACAAACAATGATAAAGTGTCTTATCAAGTTATATCATGGTGATATTTTTGCTTGTAAGATTTGATACACATTTTCACCAGTTCTGATTTTAAAGATTTTTCTTAACAAAAGGATTTTCAAGATCCACTGAGCTGACATTAATAACATTTCTTTCTTATGAAGAAACAAAATACGATTTCGATAAAATATTTCTGCTTTACCAGGAACTAATTGTCATGGCTGATTGCCCTGCAATGTTGTCTTCTCTTTGGCATTTAAATCTAATAACTGAAAATGCACTGTTTGATCATAGCAACAATTTACCACAGTTTATGCAATATATAAACAATTATACCCTTATATGTCCAGTGAGTTTAGCGAGTCAGTATATAAGAACATTTTTAAAAAGGAAACATTTTGGTGACTGCTGGCATTAAAACAAGTTCATTAGCATATAAGAATGGCTTGACTTCCACTGTCATTGAAAGAAACATGTAAACCTGTAAAACGGGTATTATTGGTGTTTGTGTTTAGTTTCTAAATCCAGAAACTGAATTTCGTGATGCATCTTTATTAAACTGAATTTCTAAATATCACCTTACTTCCAGAAGAGAGAAATTAATACTCATCTAGGTACGTGAAATTTAAAACTTTTGCAAAAGTATATTTTACTCTTTTCAGTAGTACATTTAAAACCAACACACACGCTTGCAACAAGTGATCAGGGTACCGGTTTCAGCTCAAGGAGCCATCATCAGGCCTATGACAGAAAACCATGAAAATCAAACTCCATACATTATGATAAGAGGAAAAACTCCCCCTTTTTTGTGTTGGATTTTACTATACTACTGAACAGACTAAAATATACTTTTGCATGTACGTACCAAGGGGATGTCTGATATTAAAATTATAAACACTGGTTAAGCACATATCCATCGCTACAGAAACTTGAAAAGAAAACTCTATAATTGCAATGCAAACATATTTTTCAAGCAAGAATCGTAAAAAAGGGAGAGTTTTTCCTCTTATCAAAATGTACAGAGTTTGATTTTCATGGTTTGCTGTCATAGGCCTGATGATGGTTCTTTGAGCTGAAACCAGTAGCCTGATCACGTGCTGTCAAGCGTGTGTTGGTTTTGGCTGTACTACTGACAATAGTAAAATATGCTTTTGCACGTACATACCAACGGATGCGTAATATTAAAACTAAAACTTCGAGCTCCTGGAATGCATCAGTCACTTATCCTCTGTGAACAAATTTAAAAATGGAGTCAGTGTGTGATGTGTTCTCTATCACTGGCTTCGCCTTAGAAGGATTTATGGAATGTATATATATTGTGTCTGATCAGCAAAGTAGACAATCATACTATGAGACTGGAATGTCAAGATTTTGTTTTCAGTTGTTTGTGTTAAATATTTGTGTCAGATATTATATCCTTTTATCTATGTTGCTTCATATTCTGAAGTATGGTGTACAAAAATTGCATTATACAGTATTTCAAATTGTGTTTTAAAAATTTAGTAGTGACTGTAATGTGGAATGTATATAAGTACAACAAGGCGACTGCACGTGATATGAGTGATATCAAAGATGTTGAACTGAAAATGAGGCCACAGGAATGAGGAACGGAATCATTTCTGGTGTCATATTGAATTGAAGTGTATGTTTCCTTTGTGGCAGCACATATCATCACAATATTCTGTATCTTGCCAGACCTTGTAGCATATAACAACATATTCTCTCCAGCTGCATTTCTTATCCTTTCCTGTAAGTAAGAAAGCAAAGTTCACCCTAGAACAGCCATCAAAACCCAGAGGGGCAGTAGATGTATATCTCTACTCTTTCTTTAACCTTGTCACTAGATGGGAGAGGGTGGTCAATGCCACGCCATGCCTCGGCTGCTTTACCTCCGGGAAAGACACTCAGTACTCAATATAGTTTTCTCGGGCGCACAGCCGCGTCAATTCGTTTGAATACTATATTGAATCATGTCGCCGCGAAAGTTTTAAAACTTAGACTCAGTACTGATTGTACAGGAGGCTGGGTGGGCCCAAGGGCCTTCACCGGGATTCGATCACCGGCCATCCAGCCTGTAGAGAGTCACTGTACCAACTACACTATCCTGGCCTCCACCCTTTCCCATAATGTCTCAGAATTTTGGGGCACTGATAGAACAAAAACATCATTATGGGTTCATTTCCATAGAAGAAAGTGGCTAAAAAATTGTTTTCCCTTCAGATTAAATGGTCAGGATTGTTGTGACTGCACTGAGAAAAGGGGGCAGTGCTTCATCATTTTGAAACACAACATTTGGATACTTTAAAGGAAGGAATAAGAAAAGCTGTTGGATGAGTTAATTGTGTTGTGCTAAAGCATGCCTGATGAGAAACACAGTACCGGTTTGATTTTAAAGGAACTACAAATGGAACATGTTCTGAACTTCAGTAGGGTCCAGAAAATTAGTTAATTCTCGCGGTGTGATTTCAGTACATCATATTTAGCTCTTTCATTACACATGTTCCAGATCACTCAGATCATTTGTAATCACTTTGTGTAATGAGTTTTAGTGGAAATTTACCAACCCAAAAGCAGGCTTTTGTATTGTCAATATACTGTTCACTGTCTCTTTGCAAAGGGGCGTGCCGAAATGTAGGCTACTGTTATTGTCATACCCTTACCAATGTATGTACAAGTTGACTACCTACATTTATTGTGAACCATACTTTTTTACATTTGTTGTGAGGCCTTTCTAAACATCCTCTTTAACAGAGATGATGTTTCATAATTTTCATTGGGCTCTTTAAAAGCTCATTCTTTTCATTGTCATTTGTCATGCTGCATAAAATCTGCTGGAATTGCTTCTCCACTTCTCTTTTCATTTGTAATTGTATGACTTGCTGTCCAGTCACTAGGTTGCCATTGTAAGTTACGTTATCTTTAAAAGTGGTGAGTGTATTTTTCATTGCCAGACCAATCACTGCAAAGCTGATGGCATCATCGATTACTATGCAGTAACAGTGTTGCCTTTTCTACAGCTAGCAGTCTGACGATAAAAAAAATACTCTCTGTACAATACTGCTGGTTGTAACGAGGCCTGCGAGGATAGCTGTAATCACAGAACATGACAGCATAGTGCACTACACTACATTCTCCATGCATGAACTTGAATATTGAAAGGTGGAGCTGCAAGGGTTGGAATATCCCGATATTACCCTCACACAGACATGAACCTACTGTGCTTGAGAGGGACACAAAATGTGAAGCTGTTTATTGCATGCTGCGGACTGATTTTTTTTATTCTTCAGCCATATTACACATTGTGCTTTGAGTAGAAATGAGCAATCATCAGTCCAGTCATATTATGTCACAAATTAATACAGCCAATATTTCTATTCCTTTCTGACCACTGATCATATTAGACATCCATCATAAATTAAATAATGTGTTTGTACAGCTGACACTTAGAACAGCCTGAAAAAAATCCAGTTGTAAATAATTGTCTTACTACGATATTTATATGGCAGCAATATTCATCAATGTGGCAGTTTTATAACAATGTTATTGTGGTTATTGTTTTATGACTAACAATGTTCGCTTTGTCATTATATTACTCACTTGCTTTGGATTTTCTCAACTAACACTTTCACACTACTCTTCTACTTCATTCTTCATACACTAAAAATGCAGTATAACATATGTAACCTGTCTCCTCCACGTAAGAATAAACAACAAGACTTTCATCAAGGATGCACTCTGTCGGAAAAGTTGGACACCCCTCCCTCACGTTTGACTGACCCAGAATGCATAACTTTGCTTCATGGAAGCACTGTCTGAAACACTCCCAATAATATTAACTTGCTGGTCTGAGGTCACAGAAATAAGTCCCATGTGTTGACACCCTCCACATCTCCTTTAAGCTGCTGCTACTTCCCTCTCCAGCATACTTCCCCATATTTCCCTCCTGCTGTCTAGCCATTCTGTTTACACAGGTGTTGGAAGTGAGAATCATGTGATAAATGTCACTAGTGGCAAGCAATTTGGGCTGTGTGGCATGTGCTATGGGAAGCCTTGAATGCTATCAACCCCACCTTCCATGGGACTTCTTTGTATGGCTTCAGTATGACTACTTTGTGAACATGCTCATGGGTAATGTAACCATTGCTGAAATAGCCAGAGGTAGTGAGCATAGCATTAAGTAGAAAGCTTAGGTATCTTGAAGAATCTTAACTGAAAAAGTCTGTCTTGATCTGTGTGCTGAAAAAAGTAAGAATTTTAAAGATAAGCAACAAAATTGGATTAACAGTGGATGTACCACTTGACCTGCAACATAAATAATGAACAGTGAACTTAAAATGGGGAATTGTATCTGTGAACACTGGTATCACATGATGCCATCTGGTTCATGCCCTTCATCTGAGCCATGGTCAGCCAAAAGTGGGCTCCCGTCCTCTTTTGTTGTTCCGGAGGATTTTCGCCTTCTATTGCCTGAGGAAGCCGGTCTTGGTGGTGGCACTGCAGTTGCAAGAAATGGAGGTGCAAAGTGTGTGGAAGGTGTGGTAGGCGCAGATCGAGGCAGCCACTTATGTTTTCGTAAGGTGCTGCCTGAGCCAAGTGCTCCAAGTCCCAATGGCATATATAAATTTTTGCCACTACCACGATGACGATGTCGCTTTGTTTTGCTGCTGTTTTGAGAATTGCTGAGTGTGGTACTGCAATAATCTGAACACTCTTCATGTAGGGGTGTGGCTTGTTGGAAAGGCAGCTGCTGAATCTTATCAAGTAACTCGCGTATCTCTAGAGTGGGGCTAGTTGCTCGTGGAGGCGACCCAGGAGTACCCACCCCAGCCAAGCTGCTTACATCAGAGCCTGTTGTAGATAAGGCCGTTGCTGACACAAAGCTTTGTTGATGCTGTAACATGTCTGGCAGTAAATGCTGCCCATGCTGTAGCTGTATATCTCCAGACAGACAGCTGGGAGATCGGGAAGGAAGTGACGGCTGCTGAGCCATTGTTAGCAACGATATGTTCTGATGTGCAGATGTTTGTGACAGGTTGTCTGCTGAGTTGCTACATTGGATGTTTTGGTTGTTGAAACTGTTAATCGATGACACAGAGCGTAGTAACATTGGTGGGGGTTGCAAGGTGGATGACAATGGAGATGATATCTGGAAATCATCCAAGCTTCCAGCACAGGAGTATGGCGGTGGAATTATCGTATTGGCCTGTAAAGAGAAGATCAGGTATTGTCATGTCCTTTTAAAACACACCGTGTCTTTTTTCCCACAAGTAAAGTATTTAGACTCTCATGCTATCACGTTGGGCAGCCATGAAAGCAGCTGAAGTAATCAAATGGACAGACAGATTGCAGCCATCAGAATACAGCTATGGGTTACATTACAATGCATTCTTTGACTATGCATCCCAGGGGTAGTGATGTAGAGCTTGGTGCAAATAATTCTGCTGCGACATGTGCCAGAGAAAGTGTGACAGACAGGCCAGTGGCAGGATGGCGGCAACACTAATTGGGTTCATAAAAACATCTCATTGCATACAACTAGAAGTCACTGAAAACCAGTATGACAGTGATTGTAGGAAAGTCTGTATTGAACAGCGGGCTTGGCTGATTGAAAACAGGAAGGGACTCAGGCACCAAGTTTGCCATGTGGTCTGTCTGCCTCAAGTTATTACACCAGAAACATTGTTTAAAAGTATTACAAGCAGAATGCAGCTTGTTGCGAGTTGATTTGGAGTTGGCAAGAGTGCATTATAGTGGGGCCATGCACTGACCTTTCCCTCAACGCTACTCTGCTGTGTTGTCATGACATGAGGGAAAAGACTTTCCAGACATTAATACTACTAAATAATGTTAACAGTATCGTGGCTAGAAGTAAAATGACTGATGTAGCAACTATGGTGTTGGGAGAGTGACAGACATCAAGGAATGGGGACTGACAGATTGCAGCCTCTGCATCGCGGAAAAAAATATGAGTCCATTTCTAATGCTAACCTCATTCACTGCATTGCATAGGAAACTGGAACTGAGTGAGTCTGCAGTGCTTGTGGCTGACAGTGAACCTGAAAGACAAAACACAGTAAGAATTAAACAATGTGTTCTGAGCAGTGATCAAAAATTGAGTTGATTACAGTGGTGAATATGAAAATGGGATGTGATGTGATGCCATGTAGTTTGTTAGATACCTACCTGTTGAAGGAACCTGCTGTCTTCATCTTCTACTCTTCAGGTGAAGGCAGCAAGTTACTCAAAAGCACTGGTATATGTATCTGCTAAACATCACAGCATTACATTCCACAAGACTCTAGTCTTACATAAGATGATTTGATACATTTCTAATGTAAATGTGGTTTGTGCTTACCAACAGGTCGAACTATGTAGTTGCGGAAGTACTGAACCATTAGGTAGTTCCCACCAGTACTGCCCTTTCCACTGTCACCATAGCTTATGACTAAGGGATACAGATCAGGTTTTGATGTCACCTGAAATATCAAAAATATAATGAAAATATTAAATAATGTTTCCTGTTTATTGTGTTTTTTACTTATGGTAGTTGCAACATATTGTTATGACTGTTTGTCAGTTATGTCCATAGTTTTTTTTTTTATTTTTTTATTATTTTTTTTTTTTTTGGCAAAGAATTTTTATGTGTTAATATATGTGAGGTCAGAAGCTGTCATATCAGTGTATCTGTCTTGAAATTTGATACGTTACACCATTGAAATATCAAGATAGTAATTCTTGTTACTGACATAACTAATGTGCAATTAAAACATTTACTGGGATGTACTTTGTCCACCCCGAATGAGAAAGAAGTGTATAATTAATAGTTGACCTGTAACAAAATAAATAATTCACGTGCTTCATACACTCTTTAAGCAGTGACACGCGGTACTGTATTTTGTTGTTTCTTAGATGGCTACGAAACTGAACGGCAACATTGCAGAAGACTGTAAATTAGAGTTAAATTTCTGTTTGGTCAGGTAATGTGCACACATCTTGCATTTCTGTATAGCACTCTTGTGACTTCACCTCTGTGTATGGTGGTGGTGCATGATGGAAGGACGAACAGCGACTGTACTGAGGTGGAGGATAACAAGATGCCACTGACTCTCTTTCTGAACTGGGATCATCATCACAGGACCCTCCTCCAGGATTGCCTCTCCTGCAGCAGCAGCAACAGCACTGCCAGCGACGCCAAAGACTGCACCCTCCCACACATGACACCAAGAGAACCACAAGCAAACACCTGCATACCATACATTAAAATAAGTGTATCAGCAGGCTGCAACATTGCATCTTACTTCACAACACCATTATTCTCTCCACTAAATCCAGGTACACGTCGACCTCGGTGGACTAGTGGTTAGCGTGCTCGCCACTGGACCCAAGGTTCGCGGCTTCGATCCCGACCGAGATCGATGGATTTTTAAGGGTGATAAAAATCCGGAGCACCACTTCCTTCAGAGGGAAAGTAAAGCCGTCAGTCCCATGTAAGATTTACGGCATGTAAAAGAACCTTACGAGCATGAATAGAAATGTTTCGTAAGCAAAATTCAAAGAGGTCATTTCTCACCCAAGTCTCCTGACTGCCTGCCAGATGGCTCTGGCGGTCACATCAGGATCGATAGAACAGCAGCGCGGCCAGTTAGCCAGTCACCAACTGCCACGAATGCACACGACCCAGTAACCTCGGGAAGAGGAGGCCTGAGCCCATACAGGGCTGTTGAGCCATGGTTATTATATTATATATGTCCCTGTGTTATAACTGCAGCTAAACGTATGCAGCTATAATTCTGGTTTCATACATTGAATGTATGACTCCCAAACCTTCCTAACAAATGGGAGGGCAAATGAGGAAGAGTGATTAACCTGATGCATAGGCTAGTTGTGGCAATTTCTGACCACAACTTCATATGCACTTCTCTTTTTTCTCCTATGCATGCTGCATGGCACCCCATGTTATCGCAATTTATTTGATTATTCTGATAATTTTGGCAAGGGGTATAAATTATGAAGCTTCTCATTTTGCATTGTTCTCAATCCTCCTGTTGCTTCCTCCCAAATATCTCCTCAACACCCCATTCTCAAATAATTTTTGTCCATATATTAGTTTCACATGCGCTTAAGTGCTAGTAGGATTAAGGCTTAAGGAGGAATCCCAGTGTTAGCGTACCAGAAGTACCATTGGTTCCAGAAAACATTACTGAAGACGTTTGTTGTTGAAGACATGGCTGGTGGTCTGTATCCTGGGATGTACATGTAACAGCAGCCCAGGGTACAGCATTCCTTGGGTGGAGAGCAGCTGGAATCAAGTGCAGACAGATGTTGTTCAGTAGGACCATGTGACTAGTGTGACCATTTCAAGAACAGCATGTAGTTATACAGTTAGAATGAACATATGGAAAGAAACGTTGACTCCCGCCCCCCTACATGAGCACGTATGGACACATACAAAATAATTTTGCCCACGTATATAAATTCGAAGAATTCAGAAGCTGCATGTTGAAATGGCATTGCCTTCTGTAGCTTATGGCAGTGGTATTCAACCTGGGGTACGCGTACCCCCGGGGGTACGCGAAGACATCTTAGGGGGTACGTAAAATTAAAAAAAAATAAATATATTATTTCATGATAAACACTGAATAATCAGGGCCAGATTTAGGGTTAGTCACAAGAGACCCAGACGTAAGGAAATGCGATTTGGGAGCGCCATTTTTCTCTCTCTCTCTTTCTCTCTCTCCTTTATGCGATTCTTATCTGGGCGGCTAGTTTCATTTTATTCCACATAGTGCATATAATATATTTGTTATTTAATAGCTTGACTCTCCTTTTTCTCATTTAAAACTTATTATTTAATACATTATTTTGGATGTAAGTTATTTAACTTATTTTAGATGTAGATTATAGAATATGTATAACTTGAATTATGCACCAACGACTTTGGGGGTACAAAGCTGAAGAAAAATTATATCTGCGGGTACGCGAACAAAAAAGGTTGAATACCACTGGCTTATGGTATACTGAAACCATAGGTAAAAATCTCATGGGTTGAACCTCTTCCACATTTTGTCCTGCAGCATACTTCTGTATTACTCTCCAGTTGTCTGGCTGCTTGGTTCACAGGAGTATTTGTAGAACTAGCTGGCATTAATTACAAGCATGCAGTTGTTGCACACAATGAGTTCTGATTAGAAACAGCAACTGAAAGTGCTTGAACCTATCCTCAGGGTTTAAAAAGTTGACTGCTTATAGGATAAAAGTTTTTAAATTTCAGCTGGAAACTGTGGAGCATGGAGTATACTGAGAGGACAGTTTACGTGGATATGCAACATTTCTTTGCTTGCAAGAACAAACAAAATAAGCAGAGGATTCAGGTGTGCTGTGATGTGATGCTGTGTTGTTGAGTGAGGGGTTCCTGATGTTTTGGAGGAACATGGGACTATCATTTTCAAGGGGCAAGCACTTACCACTCACCCAGTGACAGAGTATCACATCCCAGAAGACCTGAATCCTCAGCTATACCTCTGTGACAACCTCAGATCTCTCAGTAAAGCACTTTGTAAACTCCAATTTAATAAGAAACATTCAAGTTTGTGATATACATGTACAAGAGGTGGTCACCCCATAACATGCCTTTGCAGGCACAGACGGGAGGTGGAGGTTTAGCTCCAACCTATTCGCAGTGTGGTGCTAGAAGGAGGTGGGTGGTCAGCACCACGCTCCAGCCACTTTACCCCCGGGAATGAACCAGTACCTATTATACAGGAGGCTGGATGGGCCTTGGTGGCCGGTCTGGACAGCATGGAAAATTTCACCCTACAGGCATCCGATCCCCAGACTGTCCAGCTCGTAGTGAGTTGCTATACTGACTATGCTATCCTGACCGCCACATGCACATGAAGGCACAAAGTTTCCTGTCATAATGGTTGCTCAAGCTTACCTTCATTAATGGTGTCTTCTGTTCCTACTTGTAACTGCTACTAATGCTGTTCCTGTTGCTGCCGCCTTTTGATTGCAACTACTTGCCAACGTACGTAATGACAGAATTGCAAGGCTCAGCATTTTACAATTTCGGAGTTTTCTGTGATATTATCGTATTCATATTCATATTCAAATTTGTGTTTTGAAAACAAGTGACTTGAAAGTCTTGAGATTTCTGTACAAAATTGGTGAAAACTTGTGGATTAGAGGAAGAAAAGTTCAGTGAAATCTTGTTACCAAGTTTTCTGTGGTGGTGTTCAATGGAACGTGTAGATACAACATTAATATGTAAAGCAGTGCTGTTGTATGTAAATTATAAGTTTAATTTTTAGAAGATGTTGGTAATTATAGACACCACCTTCATTAACGTTAAAAACTCAGATTTTTCCCTCACATTATATTTATGTGTTATTTATACCACTGACAATAAACAGCTATTATTTTCCTAAGCAGCATTCACCATTTGGTGTTTGCAGTGAAGATGGAATATGTTTTCTGTTAGGTAGGAACTGAGTTCTGTGACTCTGCTTCCCATTCATTGCCCCAGCCTCTAGGGCCACAAAGCTGAGTACTGAACTATAAATTAGATAAATGTCGGTCTTCAGAGAATTAAGGAAATATGAACTGAACAAAACTACACAGTCTGTGACGTTGGGGACTTAACTGAAGAGTACTTACTAGTGACCACCATCACAGTACTTAACTGAAGAGTACTTACTAGTGACCACCATCACAGTACTTAGATGTTGCCTGTGAAAGAAATCAAACATAAACAGTTCAGTTGAGGCCGGTGTACAGTAAACAAAGAAGAAATTTACTCATACCACACTCATGAATATTCATGCCCATAGACAGTTTATGTATTGTGTACTGGTACAAGTAGCTCAGTCGGTATAGCGACTCGCTACGGGCTGGACGGTCCGGAGATCGAATCCCGATGGTGGCGAGATTTTCTGCACCCGTCCAGACCGGCCCTGGGGCCCACCCAACCTCCTGTACAATGGGTACCGGGTCTCTTTCCCGGGAGTAAAGCGGCCTGGGTGTGGCGTTTATCACCAACCCAATCTAGCGCCGAGGCCAAAGAAAGAGTAGAGCTATACCTCTACTCCCCCTCTGGGCCTTCATGGCCTGTTATAGGGTGAACTTTAATTTTTTCATGTACAGGTACAATCTTGTAATGAAACAAGTGTGAGATGTCGTAAAACCAATGTCTCTGCGGAAAGTCGTTACAAAGGAATGATATCATGCTGGAGAGAGCAACATTTGTGTTAACGGTGTAGACAATTTGTGTCTTTTACCTTGAAGAAGGAGAAATCAGGCTCCTACGAAATGTCGGTACCTATCAGCCAGACTACACGGCGTCACATCTAAAGCGTCTACTTCATTGTGTTGTCTGCTACGCCCACCAGTAGGCCTGCTCTTCCTTCCACTAATTTGTCAGTTTTAATTTTCGGGAAGTACGTTTTTGAAAAGTTACACAAACAAGAACTCGCCGTCAACCGCAGTTGTATTTTCCAATCCGCATTGCACAGCGCATTCATTCCGTTCTCACTTCTGTGGCGAGCCCCCGGTGCGTGTCGAAGAACGGTGGTCGTCGGTCGGGGGGGGGGGGGGCTGTTTGTAGGTGGTCAAGTTTGTTGTGTTGTGGAGGAATATGAATTGTGTGATGTTGTTACGTTGGTCACAAGAATACTGCCTTCTGGGTCACGAAGCCGTGCTGTCTGGTGGAAATCTACCGACTTTATCGGAAACGTTAAATTTATATTATAATACACGGCGTCACAACCCAGAAGACAGTGTTCTGCAGTACGAAACATGGCGTTCGGAATGCTGCCGATGGGTTTTATAATCCCTTAGAAGCCATGAGGATAATATTAAAATGGATCTTCAAGAAGTGGGATGGGGGGCATGGACTGGATTGATATGGCTCAGGATAGGGACAGGGGGCGGGCTGTTGTGAGTGCGGTAATGAACCTTCGGGTTCCATAAAACGCGGGAATTTCTTGACTAGCTGACGACCTGTTGGCTTCTCAAGAAGGACTCTGTTCCATGGAGTTAGTTAGTTAATTAGTATAGAAGCTGGAAATTCATCATAATGGGTCAACATACAGTAATACAAGAACAGGAGGATGATTCTACCGGGGATCGAATTTCGTCCCTCGGTCATCCATCCAATGTACTATTCACTATACTTTCTGAGCTACACCTACTCCATGAAACTGATGTTACAGCACAAGTATAGCAATAAAATCAACACATTTGGTGCACAGTAATTGTTTATGTACAAGTTTTGAATGTTTATTGTACGACGCTCGGTGCATCCTCTGTACACGAGTATCACTGAAACGCATTCCCTACGAGTAACCACACACTACAGACACTCCCCGAAGCACGCAATACTTACATTCCGGAAGATCCAGCGCCAAGTCGAATTTTGCGCAAGTCTTGAGTCCAGTATACCTGTCGTCACTTATACATGCATAAATAGAAGGGAGTCCAGTTGAAATCCAAACTCCAGCACGCTGGAACCTGATCGGCCGCAGCGTGACCGCCCCGCGGCCTGGTGTGCGTCTCAAAAAAAAATGTTATTGTATTTGTTTTTACGTTCTTTAAAATTGCGTAAGTTCTGAAATTTGCGTAAGTTGAAATTGCGTAGGCCGGAGAGTGTCTGTACTGCCTGTCCATGAAGCAGAGACAGTTAGGCATTTTCGTGTGTAAATAAGATATGAACCTCTTTCGCACATGTAACACGTCGTGAGGTAACACGTTTTCCTAACAAAAGCATAAAGTATTCACAAACTTGCAGTGTTCCGGTCCCTTTGGCGGTTAGTTGCTGTTTGTAGAGCCGGTGTTTTGATGGCACGCTGCCGTCTGCAGGACATTTTCTAAACACTGGACGTTCGGCAAGTGAATATGTTTCGTGAGGCATTACTTAAATTCCACTTACTGAACCGTCTGTTTTCTGTTAACACTACGGACGTTTGAGAGTTCTGTAACGTGGGCATTTCTTACTGCACAGTTTCTGTAACGCGCGACAGTTTCTGTACGTCGGGACGTTTCTGTAACGTCGCGGACAGTTTCTGTAACGTTGCGGACAGTTTCTGTAACGTTGCGGACAGTTTCTGTAACGTTTCGGACAGTTTCGTAAGTCGCGACAGTTTCGTACGCGCGACAGTTTCTGTAACGTTGCGGACAGTTTCTGTAACGTTGCGGACAGTTTCTGTAACGTTTCGGACAGTTTCTGTAACGTCGGACGTTTCTGTCGTGCGACAGTTTCTGTAACGTTTCGAGTTCTGTACGTCGGACAGTTTCTGTAACGTTGCGGACAGTTTCTGTAACGTTTCGGACAGTTTCTGTAACGTTCGGACAGTTTCTGTAACGTTTCGGACAGTTTCTGTGTCTGTCGTCAGGTCAAATACAAAAAGTCACAAAACCTCCCCCGCGGAGTGTCGGGTGAATCTATTATTTGCCCTGGAAGAGGGATAACAGTAAGTACCAGATGAGTGGAGCATGTAGTACGCACGGACAAGGAGAGAACCGTGTAGAAATTTTGATCGGGAAAGCTGAAGGACAAAAGTCAATTTCGAAGACCTAGGGATAGATTAGAGCAGCGGTATTCAACTTTTTGTTCGCGTACCCCCAGATATAATTTATCTTCACTTTGTACCCCCAAAGTTGTTGGTGCATAATTCAAGTTGTACACAGTCTATAATCTACATCTAAATAAGTTAAATAAATTACATAAAAATAATGTATTAAATAATAAGTTTTAAATAAAAAAAGCAGATCAAGCTATTAAATAACAAATATATTATTGTCCTATCATATAAAAATTAATAAAGGAACAAAGGTATTTTAGCAAAGCACAATTATATGCACTATGTGGAATAAAATGAAACTAGCCGCCCAGATAAGAATCGCATAAAGGAGAGAGAGAGAGACGAAATGGCGCTCCCAAATCGCATGTCCTTACGTCCGGGTCTCTTGTGGCTAACCGTAAATCTGGCCCTGATTATTCAGTGTTTATCATGAAATAATATATTTATTTTTTTTAATTCTACGTACCCCTTAAGATGTCCTCGCGTACCCCCGGGGGTACGCGTACCCCAGGTTGAATACCCTGGATTAGAGGATGGCCGAACTTTAAAATGGATATGAAATAAAGTTGGAGGCTGTACACTGGGTTCGTTCGGCCCAGAATAAAGACCACCGGCGTGATGTTGTAGCGCGGCAGTGAACTTGGAGGTGTGCATGTGAGATGTGAGATGAGATGTGGCACCATTGTTATCTGCGGCCAGTGCAATTTCACCACGTAGTATGTCACACATTTCAACCACAGTCATAAAATATACTCCCACAGATTTCTTTTATGGTGAAGGGCCCCCAGCAGATGCTACGGACGCACCGCAGCCTTAAGGCTTATTGTGCAACCCTGTGATGAAGATGATCAGTTTTTTTCATTTTTCCGTGTAATGGAGCACCGGTGGAATGAAACTGACAGGGGAAAACCGAAGTACTGGGGGAAGAACCTGTACCAGTGCTACTTTGTTTACCATAAATCCCACATAGACTGACCCGGGATCGAACCAGGGCCTCCGCGGTGAGAGGCCGGCGACTCTCACAGCTTACTTGTGCTTATAAATTGCAACCATAAAACAGAACATTATTCTTACATAATCTTTCTGTTTTTGAATTTTTTTTTACACTGGTATTTAGGTAATTTTTGTCCCGCAGTAATTCATGTTTAACCTCAAAATCAAACTGCACGTGAAGTTTCTTATGTCTACGGGTTTCTTATTTCTATTGTTATTATCATTCTGCATATGAAATGCTTATTGTCGAGTTTGTTTTAATTCTTACTCACGTGTCTTTTGTAACTTTGTAGGTCGCATCCTTTGAGGCATTGTTTACATGTCTCATAACCATCAAATACACTTTATATTTTGTGAAATTAATCAACCCTCACATAGCAACCATAACCTAGTCAGTGTTTACATTTTACATCATATTGTTTATACGTGCCGTAAGAACGTGTGGTGGCCTACCTTTCCTGCAAGCATGAAGATAGCCACTAGTCCAGCGCCTATAATTCCCGTTATAGACACATACATAATAGGCCCACTCTTCACTTCTCCTTTGGCACTTACAAACAGTCAGCGATATTCCAGAACAGAACACATACATGTTCTGCATCCCTTATAGAAAGGACAAACACGCCACTGAATACAGCGAGCACAAAACCACTTGTCTGTTGTCACACTGAATTGTCCAATATATGTTGGCCTAATGCCAGATTCGAGGTCACCAAAGAATGTCTGTAGGTGCAGAGTAAACCAGAGCTGAAATGTCTCGGCACCGCGAGAGTCCTTTGTCATCACAGGAGCATTAAGTCTACAAGAACAGCGACGACGATTACCGCAGAAAGTGTAAACTGAGTGCTCTTTACACTTTACGTTCTTAGAGTTCGATCCGCCTAGGCGCCTACGTCAGTATTCAGCTACTGGAGTTGGCGTCGGCGCCGTCGTGACGCCTGGCGTTAAAAATTATGGAGAACTGAATGGAGCCGATAGCAATGTATCAATCAGACCATAACAATGAATGAGTGAGATGGGGAAGAGGATGCCTTGCCACGTATTACGGCGTCCGTCAGTCTGTAGGTGTGAAAGAACTCGAGAATCGCTGAACGGATTTTCATGCAATTTGATACTTGTTGGTTCAACTTAAGTTTGCCTGTCCATTAAAATTTGGTTTATAATGAAACAAAATTGACTGACACTTTATGTGAGGTCCTGCACGCGTTTCCGCTTGCATTTGGCGATCAAATCGCTGCATTTGTTATTTGTCAGAGCGAAAAATTTGCGAACAAACGAGACCTGCAGGACTGACACACATGTTTGTGTTCATAAGTTGTACTGTTTTCGAGATAGTTCAAAGAAACGAGTGAATGCTGTAGAGTTTTTGCGATATGCATACATTTACCGACTTGTTTTATTTTTTACTGTTTATTTAACGACGCTGAAACTAGCTCGGATTATAAAGCGTCAAATGGTACGACTGTTAATGAGTAATTAATTGGGAAGGCTGCGCAGCGCAAAGTTGGCGGTTCAGTTGAAATACGGTCCTAGAATTTGCCTGGAAGGACTGAGAAAACCCACTGAAGGTTCACTCAGAATACCTGGTCTGCGGGCCAACATGTGAAATCGGAGACTTCCAACTACAAGTAACAAGCAGTCCCGCTCGACCTTACTCCGTCGATTCCTTGACATAAAGTGTAATATATAACTAATGAATGTTACTAATTATTCTATGATCTGTGTAATCTCAGAGTTAGGTGAAGGGAAAGGTAAAAGGTAAAATCAATCCTGGAAGAGGCCATGAAGGCACAGAGGGAGAGTAGAAGTATAACTCTACTCTTTCTTTAACCTCGGCGCTAGATGAGGGTGGGTGGTCAATGCCACGCCTCTGTCGCTTTACCCCCGGGAAATAGACCAATTACCCGTTGTACAGGAGGCCGGGTGAGCCCCTGGTCCGATCTGAACGAGTGTTCAAAACCTCGCCCCCACCGGGATTCGATCCCCGGACCGTCCAGCCTGTAGCGAGTCGCTATACCACTGAGCTATCCCCAGTGTTATAGATGTTGAAAGTGTTCTAAGTATAAGGGATTGCACTCGGGGGCGAAAAATTACACGGGGTGCTCAAAAAGTCGCGCAAAGCATTAAAATTTGTGCAGAAATAAAAAAAACACAGATATGTCCGTATAACTTGACCCCGCGCCGTCTGTAGACTTGTCTGTCTTAACTGTGGTAACTTGAGGCAGTTGTCAGTGGACAGTCGAGGCGTGAAGATTTCAGTTTTAAAACGGCAGCCTGCGTTGGTTACGGAGCATCACAGAACGTAGCTTCCTTTGGGCAGACTCCCAGACTATATATAATATATGAAATTCCTAATTATTCTGTGCCTGATGTTAGACATTGTTTTATTTATTTCATTCATTCATTTATTCATTTAGCGTGTTTCACACCTGATGAACACCAAATTTCTGAGAGAAACTTTCCCGTTTTGGATGCTAGTGCAGACGCCGTCGACTAGTCGACGTCGACAGTGGATACTCGCGTTGATATTCCATCGGAACACGTACACGGAATTTGGAATCTGTTTTGGCTGAAATCAGTAAAATGTCATTACAGTCCGGTCTATTTCTGTTAGTAGGCCGTATTTCGTTTTTTTCTTAATTTTATCAACCTACCTTAATCGTTTTTTTATCATCCATCCGTCCATCTATTGGTGCTTGCACGTCAAAGCGGCACATGGTCCCCTGTCTCTGGGGTTTTCTAATCGTTTGCTAGGCCTTTGACGGGGATCAGCCCATCGCAATGCCTGTGCTACGCAGGACATAACAGGCACAGAATAAAAGCAGATATAATGCATGTTGTGTGTGGAATTCGAACATTCACATCGTCCAGGTCAAGAAGAAAGCTGCCCAACGACTGGAGTCTGCTTAGCTCTCTCCTTCACAGGAGAAGCGGCCTGTCCATCAGGAACGGGGTTCTGCTGTATAAGCAGCTCATACGGCCCATGATGGACTATGCGTGCCCCATTTGGAGGTCTGCGGCCTGCACCCACCTCAGAAAGCTGCAGGTTATTCAATCCAAGTGTCTTCGCATTGCTACTGGTGCACCTTGGTACATGAGTAACGTGCAAATTCACTAGGATTTGGGAGTTCCTCTCTTTGCTGATCACATCAGAGTTCTAACCGAGAGCTTCGACTCTAAGTTAGCTGGTGTGGGGAACCCCTTAGCCCAGCAACTCGGCAGATATCTACGCTGACCGAGGGGGCCCTTAGTGGCCAACCGACACTGCACCTAAACTTAGGCGCGTCTCGAATATCCCTGACTGAGGTTTTCCGTGATTTTCCTAGTTGTAAGGTGAATGCCAGGGTATAACAAACAAGTCGGGGCACGGCCCGCATCCCCCTCCCCCCCCCCCCTGTAGGACTAAATTATCCGTGTGCAGGTTTTAGATCCTTCGCGAAATTATTTGTGAAAATGCCATCTGGGTTCAAATCCCAGGGAGCCATCCAACCAAAGTATTCCCCCCACTTGAAAAACTATACGCTCTTAGAGCTGTAGCCTTGGTGTGCTAGGTCCCGACTTAATCGAGACCTTAAATTTGTTAGCGTAAGCAAATCCCCAGTTCAGAATAAAGAGTCTGTTATCGTGTCCAGCAATGCGGTAAAACGCAGGAATGGCTAAACAGATCAAGGGACGTCGACTTGCGCTCCGCGCAAGTCTCCGCCCTTAGTTAGCATTTTGGTTGGTTGGAATTCGAACATACCATCCCAGTGTCCAAGTTGTAGGACAGACACGCCTAAGGGACCTCGGCCCTCGTGTTTTTATCTTAATTTTGTATCATGTCCCTTTGTATTGTCTTAACTCAAATTCATTTCGTGACTTTTTTGTATTGTCTATATACTCGTATTACCTTCGAATAATAGAAATAAGAGGCTATAACCAGGAACATGTGGCGGAGAAGCCTGGTTAAATGCAGGTAAGATCCGAACAGGACGTGGATGCCTAATTCATCGCTTATTCCTTCATACATCTTCAATCATATGCATATTTGTCTACCTTCTTTTGTGCTCCGATATACAGATGGTAGGCCTATTGCTACAAGGAATAATTATTTCATAGACTCGATGTTATCTGTTCTTACAACTGTTTATGTCTGCACAATGTAATCAGTTTTTCTATTTTTTTATTTGTTATATAAACGCCTGTCTATCCTTCTTAATTACCTCCTTCTGATCAAATTAAAAGTGAGCACACACAAGAAAGAAACCACAAATCACTTCTTCCACTATCGAAAGTCAAAGTCAAAATGAGAACCAATAGTTAACATTTCGAACAGCCCACCTCCGTGTAAGATAAGTCTGTAAGGTTATAAAAACAGGCTGATATTATTTATTTTCGACCAAACGTCGCAGTCAAGGATTAGCAACACTGCTCCGTATTCGGGAGTCTTGATTCCAGTCTCGGCTAAGTGATCGGCTGTCCCGAAACGTCGGCAAACAATTACCACACGACGCCGCGTAATAACCCAGAAGAGCGCAGATCTCATCAAAATCGCGACGGAAGCCTGAAATCAAGGTTAGGCTTTTTGTAGTTTTCCTCCTTACATCCAGATAAAGCCGTAATATTACCTTAAAATGGGCCACGCCTGCTATTTTCCACGTTATTTTTCAGTACTCCTTCTGTCGTTCGTTCTACTCTATGCAAGCTGAACTTTCGGAAGCGCTATTAATAAACAGCCAATAAATTCTATGCATTTTTCATTTCTCCCACCTTTTCTGACATCTTTGGTATTCGAGGTAGATCGATATGGCTCGGCTATGCGCTGCTGCTCAGTCTTTTATCTATGCTACATCGCTGGCATTGGGTCACGGACATGGGATATTCTAGTCAGTTATCTGTGATGCTAGTGTCACTGAATCAAGATGGCGAAGGGTGTGATAGTAGGTGGAGGAAAACAAAGTTGGCAGATTAAAACAGTTCGTTAAAATCTCTGTGTAATAGTAACATTTGTTGCGTGAAGTAATTTGATAATCAAAATGGGAAAGGGGTTTAATAATTATATGTGCAAAAAATTTTTCCATCCAGCATCCAGAGACAATTTAAAACGAGTAAGTATTGCTTGCAATGTTAATGTTCGGACGTTTCATAATTTGAAGTTAGCATCGTAGAATTAAGTGTGCATGCTTCTCAGTTAATCAGCTTCTCTAAATGGCAATACTGTTGCCTAACAATAGACCTTGTTTACAGGTATGGATGGCAGAGCAGAAGGCTGAGTCCTATAAAAAGAAACAAGAAGAATTGAGAGTTCAATATGAAAAGGAGCAGGATTTGTATACAAACAAGTATGTTATTGATACACTTTGTACACATTCAGAGGTATTTAATGATTCTAATAAAAGCCTCTGTGGTAAACAGAGTAATGACCTTTATTTACATTTCGGTTTGCATCTTCTAGAATGTGTTATGTGAGGAAGTGCCAGTAAGTCAAACCCATGTTTGATGTTAAATTGGTCAGATTGTTGTATGTTAGGTGTAGTATGTGTAAAATAAATCTTCAACCGAAGTGTATGTGATCACATATCGTCAACTGAGGTGTATGTGATCACCATGCTATAAAGTTTATTGTAGCTTACCCAATGACAACAAGTAGCAGTGGGAAGATATATATATATATAAATCCCCCATTGAATTTATTTTTCAAATGTATACAGATTTTGTATTTTGTAAGAAAGAAACAAATGTGTTGATATGCAACAGGAAGATTGAAATAAGAAACAGTGAAATCTTAGATGATCAGTGAAATTAAAACCCAATGTTTTGGAGCCCTGTTTTGTCTCCATTGTCAGGGTCGGTGTGGGAACTATCTTAATATTTTTCATTCAGTGCAGTTTTTTTTTTACTTAGTGGCACATGGGGTGAGAGGATTTGAGCAGTCCTCATTCCCACTTTAGGTCTGGTTGAACCAAAACCTGAGAAAATTGTAGTGCATTTGTGATGAAAGCTTCAAATATTACATTATTAGGAATTGGAACACTGTAATAAATAGTTTGTTTTATCCCTAGGGCAATATTGAGTAAGGAAAGCAAGGATAAGCTGAGTGTGAATTTCATGTATGAGCCTCCCCTGGTACAAAGAAAGAACGAGAAAGAGAAGATGATGAACCTGAATATAAGTTTGAATGGCAGCGAAAATTTAATGCACCAAGAGAAGAGTATGTATATATATATTTTTAAATTATTCTTAGTGTAGAGTTTGTGCTTGTCATCTAAACCATATTTCTTTTATTGCAAAAGTTGTATCACATGTCTGTGCAAGTATATTCTCTGCTGGATACAACCATTGCCTGTATCACATAAGATTGCAAATGTAATACATATGTGAGTGCTGTTTGTTTTGTGGTTTTGTAGATGTGAAATTTGGTGAAGAATTGGGAGCATAGTGCATTTGTTCATATATATTGGAGAGTAATATTTAATTTTGAAATAGTTGTACTGCAGTGTTAGTAGTTTCGTTACTGCTGAGAGTTATCTTCATGTTATTTTTGGAATTTTGAGCAGTTCTGTTGAAATAGAATTAATTTCCATTTGTACTACCATACAGTCACTTGTCTTGGATGTAGTTTGTGATTGAGTACTGACTTGTTGGGTTTGTCTCAATTCTGACATTGTTCCACGAGTGGTTATTTCAGTTTCTGTTACAACTTCTCATGTGTATAGTTGTAATGTGTGTAACCCCATTTTGCAGTGCATCATGTGATTCCCCCTCCAAGGGATGGGAATACAGCAGTCAGGCCTTAATGTATTTAAGAAATGTAGTTTGGAATGGAATGAAACAAAAATCAGTAATTGCAAGATTAAGTAACTTGGCACTGTGAATGGATGTGACAGAAAGTGTACTCAAAATGTAAATGGAATTGAAACCGAAGGGAAAGAGATGTGTTGAGATTGATAAATACTTGGTTACCTGGTTAGTTATATAGTTATACCATTACAGAATGGATGCCTTGAAATGACTGGGGGATGCTATGCTTTGACATGGAATTTTGAGATAAGAAGTAGAACACATGGCAGGTTTTGAGTCACATGAAATGTGGTATTGACTTTTCCTGTCGTTTTGTATTCTCGATCTGAATTTTTAGCTGCCCAGCCAGCAGAGCACTTGGCTGTTTAGTGCTCCTTAACAGCTGCTTCTTCGTGATTGTGACATTGTGTAGTGCTTCAGGCGAACCTGCTGCCTCCATCTCCCTTGATTCCCAGAGGTCCCTTCAGAACATTCTTAGTTGTCAAACTACTTGGTATCACATCTCAGAAGACCGTAATATTGGTACCTACATGAGGACATGAAATATCGTACATCTTCTTGACAGGTTCGAAATTAGCCTATAGAATTACGTCGAGGTTCATGTTAAATTTAAAAATCTCTCTGTTACAGTTACTGCAAAGGTGATTCAGAAATCAGGGATCAACCATTTGGTATCCAGGTTCGTAATGTGAGGTGCATCAAGTGTCATAAATGGGGTCACATAAATACAGGTATGTTAGGGTGTTTAATGGGGTCAAATAAATATGGTATGTTATGGGGTTTTATGTGCAGTGCTAATATAAGAAGGCCAGTGTTAATCCTGTACTTTTATGTACGGATTTTCGTGCGACCAGATAGACTGGTCCTGCAGAAAGGTCGGTTGTATAGACTTTCTCGCCCGTAGTCCTGGTATTTTGTGTGGTAGCCACGCGTGTACAGTTTTCTAGGTTTTATTTTGTGCAGGTACAGGAGTTTTTCGTAAGGCACATATTTTCACTGGTCCTTATGCTGCTTTCAACACTGCTGTGTTTACTGTCGATCGTAAACACAGCAGTGTACGTACGTAAAAGTACAGGATTAACACTGGCCTTCTTATATTGGCACTGCATATACATCCACATCTTACGGTCCGACACCATTTTATGTATATTTTTATATACTTTTTATACTCATGTTTGATTGCTTATATGCTTTTGTATTTTATATTTTCATTTTATATCTTTAATATTCACACTGTTAAGACATACCCTTTCTTAGGCAACCTCCCCTCCCCCCCCCCCTTTTATACATATAATTGTACAAAATAAGGGAATTCCTTTTAAAAAATGTATAGTGTTTGATTTTCATAATTTTTGTATAGGCCTGATGATGGCTCTATAGAGCTGAAACAGGTAGCTTAATGTGTCGAAAATATATATGTAGGTTGTGACTGTAATTACTGAACAAGAGTGAAATATATTATAATTATGTACTTGTAAACAGTATTTCATACGTAATTTCTAGCGCTATTTATAACAGTCTGTATCCATACAGAGTTTTGTATTTCTATGTCCAGCCGTGCATTAGTTGCTTTTGTCAAACTGAAAGATATCTGAAAATTTTGCATGTCTATGTTTGTAGATGTGTTGTTGAGATGTGAAAAATGAGGTGATAAAGCCTCAGACCTGCTTGCAGCTGAATTTTACGACCCAAGATTATGGTCTTCTGGGGTGTGACACTGTTTACCTTGGTAGATAGGTACCAACATTTCCGATGAATGTACTTCATCAACGCACGTGTTTATCTGAAATGTTTGTACATATTTACCAAGCCAAACTGTACCATATACCACAAAACCATTCATTATCTGGGTACTTGCTGCTGTGAGAACCAGCATTCTTGCAGAGTTATGTGATTGTTTCCTCCCTTTCAGATAAGGAATGTCCAATGTATAATCAGGCATCTAGTTCTGATCAGACAGGGCATCAGTTGGATCCATTGGTTCTTGTTCAACAAATGAGAGAGGATGGTCTGGCTATGAAAAGGAGTGCGCTCAGTATTCAGCAGCATATGAGATTTTCTCACAGTCAGGTAGGCTGTTAACTTTTGAGTTACTGTATCATCATTGGTTCGACAGCTGTTTTCCAGCCTTGACCGCCTTAGTGATACTCTTCCATTGGATTCTGTCCAGTGCTCTTGTTTTCCATCTGCTTACTGCACACTCTCTAAGATCTTCTTCCGCACAGTCAAGCCATCTTTTTGGTGGTCGTCCAATTTTCCGTGTACTGTAGGGTCTAGTGAATGTAAGTTTTCTACATGGATATTGCTCTTCTGTTCTGAATAGGTGCCCCAACGATCTTACTCTCCTTGATTTAACTTCTTTTACTATTTCTGGTTCATTAAATAGCCTGTATAATTCATCATTATATCTGATTCGCCATCTTCCTCCTTCATTTACTGGTCCATTTGAGTTACTGTATCAGCATATACAAGTATTTTGCTACAGCCCAAGCCAGGTAAATCTGCTGTGATCAGGAGTTTCTCTGGAGCTGGCAACGGCAGTGTTACGGCATTATAGCACGAGGAGAAGGACTTCCCAGGCACATGCACTACTAAGCAATGTTAACAGCACTGTGGCTAAGAGCATACGGACTACATAGCAGCCATGGCGGTGGGGGAAGGGAGAGGTGGAGTTGTGGTGACAGTTCCATTTCCATGTTGTGTTGTGTGGCTGATTTGTTTGGCACAGGTTGTATAGTGTGTGCTGACATCTGTTAACGTCTGGTAATGAACATTGCAGTGTTTAAAGGAATGGAGACACCAACGTTTGCATTATAAATTTGCATGTAGCAGTAACGAACCTTTAGCTTCCATAAAATGTGACTATGAACTTAGTGAATTGGTGTAGAATGAAACAGACATTTGACTTCTTTATGTTCTGCTTTCTTAAAGGACCTTGTACCAAGTGACGATGAAGATGAGAAGTCAAAGCAGTCTGAGATGGAATTCTTGAAGTCCTTGTCTGTGAAGCAGAAACGAAGACTGCTTAGGTAAGCTGTAGCTTTGCTTCTGTACCGGCTTTTTGTTTTTTGATCAGAATATTGTGGGTGATGAGAGGCTGAAAATGTTTACTACTCAGCATTTGTGATTCATTTTTTTCTTGTTGTTATACTGTTTGCCGTAAACACAAGGTGCTGTTAAAAGACTGAATTTGAGAGATACCGAATGTTCTGTCCTTGTCTTATGGAATGTAACCATATGAGACTGCTGGAATACCAACATCCAACCCTGAATGCCAAGTGAGAAATTAATTGTGAGATTTGAGGTTCTCACAGTGCTGTTGCTGAAGATACAGGTCTTCTGAGATGTGACACTCATTGCACAAGTAATGCCTGTGGTTTCCAAGGATTGTGTGCCATGATCGTCTGGGTTGAGCAGTCAAAGAGGAATAGGCTTGCAGGGAAGTAGTGTGTGTTATATAGGTATGGTTGATATGGGTAGTGGATGACGAGATGGTGGCAAGCCAGTCGTGGTGGTAGTGGGAGGGAACTTGGTGTACTGGCTGGGGGGGTCTTCAAGGGAAGGTTATGTTTTTTTTTTCTACGTCTTAACCCCTACTCCCAACTTGGTGGCTGATACACTGAGGCCATTTCCACTACCACAACTGTTGGTGTACCGCCGTGTCTGGCCATCCGCTACCCAAAACGGCCATACCTGTGTCACAGTCAGTAATTACGACTCACGTGTCCTTCTTGGACTGCTTGACCGTGAAGATAAAGGGGCTGTGATCCTTTGAAATGTTGAGGAATTACTTGCCCACAGCAGCACATTCCACACAACTTGTATCTACAGCAATTCATTGCCAACCAAATATTTTTGGTCATCTCTGGCTACTATGCAACCATATATTTCAGCTCGTGTAGGTGATGCATCATTTCCATTTCTTCATGTTTTAACACTAGTAATTCTCAGCAAAACATTTCTGGCACTTGCATAAGGCAAACTTTGTACATAAATTTTAGGTCACTTGTGAATGTTTTATTGAATTGTTTCTTGTCTGAAATTGGTGTTTTAATTGTGTTGTTATTTTGTTAGGAAACTTGAGAAACTGGAGAAGAAGGACAAAATCAGCAAATCAAATAAGAAGAAGCTGAAGAAAAATAAGTCTAAACAGAAAGTAAAAGACAGTGAGAGTGATGAAAGTACTTCAGATAGTGAAGACTCTGAGAAAGAAAGGAAATCACATAAGGTGAAAAAACATGTGAAGAAAGATAAAGAAAAGAAAAGAGAAAGGCATTATAAAAATGTGGCAGTGAAGAAGGAACCTTCTAGTTTGAGCAGTGATTCAGAAGTACCTAAAAGGATCCTGGAAAAAGTTCTGGGTAGAAGCATAGATTTTGCAGGTCGAAACAATGCAACAGTCTCTGCAGAGAAGCGGTGGCGTTGTACAGCGAGCAGTGACAGCTCATCTGACAGGGATTGCAAAAGGTCTGCTGGAGTGAAAGTAGAAAGGAATGATGCCAAGCATAAGCCTTGCAAGGAGGAAACAAGGAAGAGAGAAGAGAGATCCATAAATGGAGTCAAGAATAGCAGACAGAGGGGTAAAGACAACGAGGAGAGAAATAAGAGAAAAAGTACTAGTGAAGGAAATGATAGTTTCTACAAAAAGAAACAAAGGCAATAAAAGTGTAGCCTCAAGTTTCGAGTCTTGTCTGTTGAATTATATAATCGATGGAACTTTGTTTACAACAATAAAGTAAAGTCTTCAACGTTTCTTACATGGTCTTTTAAATTCCCACTCCCTCACAGTTACGACACATTTCTATTTTAATTTCCATTTGTGTACGTGTTTCTGTTTATATGTTGTATGTTGTGTTTCATAGATTTTATAAGCTGAGAACTTCCAATAAAATGTATGCTGTCTATAATGTTGTTGACATGTCATTAAAACATCATCATCATTTCCCCTGCGTATTTTGACCCAAACTAGGTCGTCATCATGGATTTCTTTCTTGCATGAAGACTTGCATATTCGGGTTAAAAAAAAAAAGATATTCGTACAAGATGAAGCTACTCAGATTCCAATTCTAAAAACTCTTGGCATTACTGGTCCAGTGTTCTATGTATTGTCGCACACTATGTGTCGTCTCTATGTATTTAAAATTGTGTTGATCCATACAGTGTGTCTGTTATGGTGTGTTTGCTCCTCCACCAATCTGTGCTTCAGATTGATCTTGGATTACCCATATCTTAGCAGCAGCACTACAGTTAATGTGAAATGTGCTTACTGTGCTGTTTTGTAGCACTGTTGCTAGGACAGAGGGAAAACAAAATATCTGGAGCAGCAGACATCAATTTTTGTTACAAAATGTTATTTTTTTGTAAGACATTTGGGTCACAAGTGTTTCAGGAAATGTGCATGCACAGAGCAGGGATGTGAGCAGTCATATATCCAGAAATGTGTAGGTATGTATGTAAGGTGGTCATTAAAACTGTCTGATGTCTGAATATTACAATAGCTGGACAATTTTTCATGAAATTCTTTGATCAAAAATTAATGGAAATCCATTCAAGCACTTGTTAAATTATATGCATACGGACAGATAGAGTGATTTTAATAGATACTCTGCTGGTATGCTGATTTGCCTGTAAGTTATTGTGACACAGAAAATTGTCTGAAGATGTACAGGAAAGTTTTAAAAAATGAAATACTGATTGCTGTGATACTGAGAGCTTTACTCCGACTTTAGTGTATACATGGCACGCGGTTAACAGATGCTACAGTTACTAATGACAAGTGTTTTTTCCCACTGTGCCACCAAGGATTGTATCCCAGCATAGAAGAAATCTGTGTCCAGTGTCTGTAGAAAGGAGGTGACACCTTGCTTCACATTTCCATCTGTTGCAAATCGTTTGTCAGCCAGATGCTTCTTATGGGGTTCAAAGACATGGAAATTGCTGGGCGCGTGCTGGTAGCCGGACTTTGGACTGTTGATGGCACTATAGCTGGTAGGTTTTGGACCATCGTGTAGTCCTGATGTCATAGCCAGTGATTTCCATCTCTTGGGACTCCTTGAGAAGTACCTGGCTAGCAAGCAATTTGCGGTGGATGCTGATGTGAAGGAAGCTGTCACCTACCAGCTGCAGACTCTTGACACCAATTTCTTCTACAGCATGTTATAATCCTTAGTGTCAGTGGTGAGTATGTTGAAGTCTGATGTGTACCATCTGCTACACATCATTCATTCATTCTGCAGTCTGTCTTACGACAGGTCCGTAGCCTCTTCCAAAGCGAGTTCTCCACAGGGTGCGATCTAGTGCTTCCGCTTTCAATTTCCAGTATCTTTTCTTTTCCTTAAGGTCATCCAGTAGCTGCTTACGTCTTCTCCCTCGTCTTCCCGTCATTTCTATCCTTCCCTCTAACTTTCCTTCAATCACGTGTTTCAGAAGGCAGTTCCTACGCAAGATGTGACCAATCCAGTTAGCCTTTCTTCTTTTTATTGTATGTACGATATTCCTCTCCTCCTTCACTCTGTGTAATACTTCTTCATTTCTCACACGATCGGTCCAACTGATCTTCTCCATTCTTCTCCAGCACCACATATCAAAACTTTCCAGATACTTCCGATCCACTTTCCGAAGTGTCCACGTTTCAGCACCACACAAAGCTATGCTCCAAATGTAGCTCTTTACTAGTTTCTTACTTAAATTTAAGTCCACTTTGCTGGTGAAAAGAGTCTTCTTCTTGTTGAATGCTGCTTTAGCCATGGCAACCCTGGATTTAATTTCACGCATTGACATGTAAAAAAATCAGAACCAAGTTTCTGGCATCAGAGTGTTTGTTACATTTTTGCAAGTCCTTGTTGGTTTCTGTTGTAACGTTACGTAACAAAACTGTTGTAATGGTATGTTAAAAATACTGTTGTGCAGTTGTAAGATGCAGTTCATTTGACAGTGAAAGGTAGTGAGAACACCACTGTTTGTTGTATTCCACAGTGCAAGTTTTAAAAAAATTTATATCAAAGTATTAAGTGATCTGTGAAGAAGATTAATTTTAGAATTGTTTTCTCACAAAAAAAAAATATTTAGACAAGTAAAATAAAAATTATTTTCATGTTGGGAGTTGTATGAGTAGACGAATTGCGTTACAGCTATGTAACTGTAGCAGTGTAAGTTGCTTTATAATGAACTGTGATATGCTTCAGTGAAAGTAAATGATTTCTGCCAGAATTGGTCAAGACAAAGTGCCACTTGCACAGTACTGTGACATTTCTCTTTGCAATCTTATATCTATTGAAAAATTTTGGGATGTATTTAAAGAATAACTTTGAGGAATGTCAGACTAGCCAGCCTAGGTATTTTATCTGAATATTTTCTGAATGTGGGAAAGATTTAATCTCATGGCCATGTTTTTTCTGTTGTTAGTGACACGTGACTTGATTTCTTCACAACCGCTGTTTTGTACCAGCTAGGGTCATTGCTTGCTGCACGTAACACCATAAAACAGTACAACAAGGCCCATGTAATTTATTGGATGAATGACCGTAAACGGGAATGGTGGTGGTGCTTTTAGAAGTGTAGTTGTGTATGTTCCTGCAAATGTTCGGCTCAACATTATGCCTTGTTTGCAGTGTACGTACTTTGAAAGTTGAGTTGACTTCTTGTGACTGCTTGCTTAATTAAGCATCATGTCTTTAATGTGTATGGAGGAGTGTAGGTATAGCTCCACACATTTTTAATTTAGCACTTGGTGGAGGGAAGTGGTCAGCTTCATGGCCTGGCCACTTCACGTCTTGGGAAAGGCCTGTGGTACCCTGGGTGGACCCCAGGAAGTGGTGGCCACTTGCCGTTAGTACAGGTAGGACCCGTTTTACGACAGGGTTAGGTTCCAGCAAAACAGGGTCGTAAAATGAAAAGTCGTAAAACGAGACCAAAATGTAATGTAATTGAAAAATAGGTTCCAAAATTCCTAAAATTTTTCCAAGTATGTACTAATATTTAAGGTAATATTTTGAAACAGTCGTTAATGTGAGAAGTCGTAAAATGGACCGTCGTAAAACGGGACCTACCTGTATTGGTTTAGCAGTGTGGGGCTACCAATTTCTGCTGACTTGCTTGTCAAATCTCACGCGTTGTGTCTGTAAGATTTTGAGATGAGTGCGTTACTGTCTAGGAGATGTGAGTATGAGGATTTATGTATAGTGACAGGATGCCCCAGTTTAAGGTTGGCGCTACGTTCTTCAAAATGGCATTGTTACTCCATAACAAAACGGCCACAGAGTCTGGCCGTCGAAAATTTCGCCAGCTGTCAGCAAAAACAACGTTAGTCCGAGCGTGGACAACGTCGGTCGAATGTTTGCTAAAGGTGTTTGCGTTGAAGTGAAACTGTGGGTTTCGGGGCGAAGTGAAACGAAGTCTGCCTGTACGTTGATAGATCATTATTGCACTCTTATTTATAAACTGTAATGTTCATATGGTTGTCAGGTGACGAGGAGATCCTACAGACTGTGGTGTGTCTCTCAGTGTGATCAAAAGAAATTACAAACCTCGACACTGAAACGGGAAAACCGGAGTAGGTAGAACAGGACGACTAAAAAAAAATGTCCATATGATAGGAACCGAGATAGTGTAGTCAGTGTAGCTGCTGGCTATGGGCTTTACGGTCCAGGGTTCGAATCCCGGTAGGGCAGGAGATATTTCTCTTCTCCAAAACGTCCAGACCTCGTCTAGGTCCACCCGGCCTCCATTTAATGTGTACCGGCGTTTTTTTTCCCGGAGGTAAAGCGGCCGGGGTGTGATGTTGATCACCTCAATCTAGCGTCGAGGTTAAGAATGAGTGGAGCTATACCTCTGCCCCACTATATGGATGGACAGGGACAGCTTTACCCTTTACGTTTATGATCGCTGTAATCTGTTTGTGTGATTAATATAGATTATTTTTGGTGGGTGAATCTTTGAGATCTAGAGATAGTTGGGGGGGGGGGGCCGGTAATATTAAATTTGATCTTAAACAGAATTGGAGGGTGTGGACTGGATTAATCTGGCTGAGGATAAGGGCCAGTGGCGGTTTGTTGTGGATACGGTGTTGAGATGTATGGTTCCATACAATAAGTGGAATATTCCTGACTGGCGTAGGAAATAATTGGCTTATGTACAGGATAATATTAAAATGGATCTTCAAGAAGTGGGATGGAGGGGCGTGGACTGGATTGATATGGCTCAGGATAGGGACAGGTGGCGGGCTGTTGTGAATGCGGTAATGAACCTTCGGGTTCTATAAAATGCGGGGAATTTCTTGACTAGCTGACGACCTGTTAGCTTCTCAAGAAGGACTCTGATCCATGGAGTTAGTTAGTTAGTTAGTTATGTACAGGGAGCCTACGCCGTGGACGTGGTTCGTTGTTCCATTTACCAGTAAAGCCGAAGTCGCCGAGTTGCTGAAGGCTCCTTCTGTGCAGAGCTGTAGAAGCTCTGGGCTGCCCTTATACGAGCTAGAGCTGCCTTGCACAAACACTGAACTAACCAAATTAAAGCTTCGTGTCACTGCTCTTGTGTTTAAGAGCACCTCGGTCGCTGATTAACCGTTGTGAGGGTTGGCTCACGTGACCAGGCTTTAGACTGCCAGGGTCTGTGCAAGTAGCCTACTTCAGCTATTGACTTCGTAGTTACCGGCACTAATTGATTGATTGGTTTGTTGATAGACTGACATCGGTCGGCGGAGACCGTGCGAAGTAACTCTTTAACCGTACAAGGGCCTACGTTTCGAGAACTTGCAATTGATGCATCGTGGCCGGGTCGTCGTGACGGGTTTTTCGTGGCTTCGTGCGTCCTCACCAACCCCGGGATGGCACTCCAGTTACGTCAGTAGCCGCTCCTTTCTGTGATTTACGACTCGCAACAGCCTGAAAAATGGCTGTTGACGAATGAGCCGTCTGTCAAAACTGCGCGGGGCAGAGTCCTTCTTGAGAAGGATTTGTTAAGCAAGAAAATTCGCGCGTTTTGTGGCATCCGAAGGTTCATTATCTTGTTAACAGCAGACAGTCACTTGTACCTGCCTGAGCCAGATTAATCCAGTCCACGCCCTCCCATCCTGTTTCTTCAAGATCCATTTTAATAGGGATCTATTACTCTGTCATTTACGCTTAGGTTTTCCAAGTGTTCTCTTTCCTTCAGTTTTACCCACCAAAACCCTGTATATTTCTTTGTCCCCCATACGTGCCACATGCTCCGCCCATCGCATCATCCTTGATCTCCCGAATTATATTTGGTAAGGAATTAAATGCCGATCCCAGTAGCCGTGCGATCTAAGGCGTGGGTCTACGGCCGCTCGCTTACTGGGGTTGTGGGTTCGAATTCCGCCGGGGGCATGGATGTTGTGTTGTGTTTGTTGTATAAGGACGGTAGCATGGAACGTAAAGTGACATGAAGGACGAAAGGATTTAAACAGTACAAAAATGGATCAAAGGGGAAAAACCCCGGACAGACAAAAAAAAAATCTCACCGGGGGCATGGATGTCTGTTTTTTGTGAGTGTTGTGTGTTGTCAGGTAGAGGTCTCTGCGACGGGCTGATCACTCGTCCAGAGGAATCCTACCGAGTTTGGTGTGTCTAAAGTGTGATCGTGAAGCCTCGAAAATAAGGAGGCCCTGGCCCACTAGGGGCTGTCGAGCCATTGGGGGAAAAAAGGAATTAAATTATGAACTTATTAACTTTTTGGAATTTTCCGTAGTATAATGTAAAATTAAAATTTATTAATTTTAATGCATCCGACGAATTTTAATTTTCATAAGTTTGACGATTGTAAAGGTCTATAAAGCTAATCAGTTTACATGCGATATACCGTCGTCAGAACGTTATAGAAGTGTATTACATTTCGCGAAACTCCTCATTATGCAGTCTCCACCCTCCTTTTACTGCCTGACAGTCAGGCCCAGATATCTGTCGGTGAATGAACTTTATTATAAATAAATAAATTCCGGCGCCGGACGTTGCGGCATGACCATTAGATTGCTGCTTCGTGTTAACGAGGTGCCGAGTTCAGACCTTCGCCAGGACAGCGGGAATCGAACCCGCGACCTTCCGGCTTGTAGCGCAGTGCATCAACCAACTGCGCCATCGCGTGCCCCCTTCATGATTTGTACTCCTCGTAAAATATTATTGGGTTAATCAAATCAAGGAAAATGAGATGGGCGGGGCATGTGGCACGGATGGCAGTGAGAAAATATGCATACTGTTTTCGTTAGGCAAACACGAAGTAAAGAGACCATTTGGGAGAGACAGACGTAGATTTGGAGTATAATATTGAACTTAAAGAAGTAGGTGCGAGGGAGTGGATTGGATTACTCTGGCTTGGGATACGGACAAGTGGCAGGCTGTGGTGAATGGTAATAAACTCTCAGGTTCAGTAAATGCGGGGAATTTCTTGACTATCGAAGGACTAGTCTAAAGAAGGACTGCGCGCCTTGGAGATAGTTACATGCTAGCAGCATGCCACGAATCTCAAATGCACTATGTATTTCAACACTGAGACTACGACATGATTCGTTACAGTCGTTAACGGCAACCAGTTTAATTTTCTGCCGTTATTTTATCTGCCAAGTTGAGAGAGCTAATCTTGCGCTTGTTTGGTTTGGCACAAGTGCGAAGGAAGCAGCAGTTCGCGTCCCCCTGGATTTAGGTCATCAGTCCACTGACGTACTTCGCGAAGAAATGACATATCCCGCACCGGCGGCGTGTCTGTTGTTCACTGCATTCATTTTATGACAGTGCCGTGTAGGAATTCACGCCTAGGGTCCTTCTTCTTTACGTAAACGGATATTGACAGCGGAGGGCGGGAAAACACAGCTATTTATTAACGAAACAAACTGCTTTGTTTTGTTAACAAATAGCTGTGTTTGACTACTGTCTGTTGTTAATATCCGTGTTTTAAACACAAAGGTATGTCTTGTTAAGTTCACCCTAGAACAGGCCATTAAGGCCCAGAGGGGGACTAGAGGTATAACTCTACTCTTTCTTTAACCTCGGCGCTAGATGGGGGTGGGTGGTCAACGCCACGCCCTGGCCGCGTTACCCCCGGGAAAGACCCGGTACCCATTGTACAGGAGCCTGTGTAGGCCCCAGGGCCGGTCTGGACGGGTGCTGAAAATCTCGCCCCCACCGGGAATTTTTTTTTTTTGCCTGTCCGGGTTTTTTCCCCTTTTGATCCATTTTTGTACTGTTTAAATCCTTTCGTCCTTCATGTCACTTTACGTTCCATGCTACCGTCCTTACAACAAACACAACACAAACATCCATGCCTCCGGTGGGATTTTTTTTTTTTTTTGCCTGTCTGGGTTTTTCTTCCCCCTTTGATCCATTTTGTACTCTTTAACTCCTTTCGTCCTTCATGTCACTTTACGTTCCATGCTACCGTCCTTACAACAAACACAACACAAACATCCATGCCCCCGGTGGGATTCGAACCCACAATCCCAGTAAGCGAGCGGCCGTAGACCCACGCCTTAGACCGCGCGGCCACTGGGATCGGCGGGATTCGATCCCCGGACCGTCCATCTCGTAGCGAGTCGCTATACCGACTGAGCTATCCCGGCCCACCAGTATGTCTTGTATTTAGAACAATATAGCTACACACCATCCATAAAACATACATTTATTACTGTAATTAATTTCAATATTATTAATAATTTATTTCCTGCCTCACAGCAAACACACAGCTTTTTCACTAGAAGGAATAATAGGTTAATAATCGCTCTTTGTTTTGAGAATCGTACGGAACACGTACATTCACCTACTGCTGAAAATGTAGCATGTTTTGAATGATATATGTGGTAACATGTGTGTTTGAATGTGAAGAATAAGCATGCATGAAATGTGACTTTCCTACGCACAGTGTTTGCTTGTTGCCAAGTTCTCTCTCTGGAAGAGTTTCAGGCATAACGTTGATGTATACAATACGTGTGGACCTGTAATTGGAAGCGTAACTCGATGCTAACGATGCCTTTCGTTATCACGTCTCCACACGCACAGAAACTACGCTTGGAACTCTCCGCTGTCTCTTAATCTGCATTTCACATATGCCGCTCGTCTTGTCGTCTGATTGACGTTACAGCAAGCCTATGTTTCATTATTTGCAGCAACCAGAAGCACACGTGACTTGCCCTGGACATTGTCAGTATTGCAGTTTGTGTTACCACTGTAAAGAAAGAATGCCACTCAAATTGGGAAACTGAAATAAGGAGCGAAGACAAATTTGTCTTTGTGCACGCCATGAAAGCGTAGGTGGAAAGGGAGGTATGGCTCCACTTATTCTTAACCTCAGAGTTAGGTGGTTGTGAGTGATCAGCTTTACCCCCGGCAAGGGAGCCCCCGGTACGTATTGAGTATGAGACTGGGTGGGCCCCACAGTTAGTCTGGACGCTTTAGAGGAGAGAGATCACCTGCCCCTGCCGGGAATCGAAAGACGGTGTCTTGGAGGCCCATAAATACATGTCTGTAATTAAGTGCTAATGGGTGTGAGGATTGGGACCGCAGTCAGAACTTCTAGCGCTATATCTGAGCGTCTACTCCCCCTCTGGGCCTTCATGGCCTGTTCTAGGTAGAACTTTACCTTTACCTTTACCTTACCTCGGTTCATGTTCGGCTTCATGCCCCGGCCGCTTTACAGCCCGGAAAAGAACCTACGGTAGCCGGCTGATAGACATCTTAATGGCCAGAGAGCTGGTCTGGACGCTTTGTAGAAAATCCCATACTGATTAGTGGGCCGGGATAGCTCAGTCGGTATAGTGACTCGCTACGTGCTGGACGGTCCGGGGATCGAATCCCGGTGGAGGTGAGATTTTTCGCACCTGTCCAGACCGGCCCTGGGGCCTACCCAGCCTCCTGTACAATGGGTACCGTGTCTCTTTCCCGGGGGTAAAGCGGCCGGGGCGTGGCGTTGACCACCCACCCCCATCTAGCGCCGAGGTCAAAGAAAGAGTAGAGCTATACCTCTACTCCCCCTCTGGGCCTTCATGGTCTGTTCTAGGGAGAAATTTACTTGAACTTTAGACACTGAGTGGTGCCGTTAGTTGTCTTGTGTTTGCTGGTACCTAAATGGTGACTGCAGTGGCACGCTATGCCTGTCAATAATAATGTTGGAAGTCTTTAAATGTTATTAGACATCGTCAGTCTTAAGGCGAAAATGAAACTATCCCTGTACTTACCTGAGCAGCACGCCATAAAGGTGTATGGGGAAGTGCAGGCATAGCTCCACGCCTTCTTAACCTCGGCAGTAGATGGAGGCGACCTGTCAGATACACGGTCTGGGGAAAGGGTTCCCCGTAACCACTGGGCATGAGACGGGGTGTGGTGGGGTGGGGTAGCAGAGGCGGTCTGGACACAGCGAAGAAGACGAATATCTCTGCTGTTGTAGGAAGTCGAACCCCGACTATTGTACTGCAGGTCATGCAGCCTTGTCGCTATTCCTAGTGTCTCCCGGCTCGATCGTTTGAAGCACGAGTCTGAACAAATGCACTATTTGTGACGTAGGTCCTTGTTGCAGTGCATCTCTGTGTTGCTTCTAGAATTTCTCTTACCCAAACAGATGTGCGAGCAATTACCATGTCGGCTTCCGTTGTGCAACTCCCATTTCAGGATTAAAGGCAACCGTGGAACATTAATTGAACCACATGCACTCAGGATGCGGCTTCCCAAACTCTTTACACGGAATTATTCCCACATTATGGGAATAAACGCTCTTTTCTCATTAACCCCTTCAATGTTACAGTCGAGATATCACGCTTAAAAGCACCGGCCGTTAAGTACTGCATTTATTTCGTGTTTGAAAGGATCCATAAAGCAAAAGTTTTGAAACCTTACAATATTTACAGCCAATTTTTTTTCTTAGATTTTCAGTAATGTAGCCTAAACGAAATATTCGTAATTTCACGTTTTCTCCGCGTTGTAGATGAGACCTGGGCTCTTCTGGGATATTACGCAGCGTAGAGTGGTAATTCTTTACCGACGTTTCGGAACAACCTATCTTCAAGGGCCGAGAAGTCCAGGGTCAAAAAATCCAAGAACGTCTTGACCTTTGAATATGGGACCGATAGTTTGTCCCGAAAGGTCGGTACAGAATTACCACTCTGCGCTGCGTAATAGCCCAGAAGAGCGTAGATCTAAATTAAATGTTACTGGACATGGCTGAATAAGGACGTCTTTAAGTTAAAGGAAACGCGAGAAGTATTTTGTGTTGCCATTAAGGGAAGCAACACGTAGTGACGGAGTCTTGGTGGATTGCAGCGCGCTGATGTGACTGTGTTGGCGATGTCGGTCTTAAGTTACACGCGACCTACATTACGACTGTTGACACACAGCAGTGGACATACGACACTGCTGGACACAATACGACTTCGGTGCTGACACTTGGGTATCTTCTGTTTTGTGGTTTATTTAGCGACGCTGTTCGTGTCTAAACGTGTCTCTACGTCGGTGGTAGATACGCAAATTAGAATATGGAGCATCGGTGGTATTAACAGCTGTCAGGGGAAAAAAAGGAGTGCTCGAGTGAAACCTGTCCCAGTGTCACTTTCCCCACCACAAACCCCGTATGGACTGCCCTGGGATCGATCAAGGGCTTCCGCGGTGAGAAGCCGTAGACTGACCACAGGAGAATGCATGTGTCAAAGTGAAGTGATCAAAATATTTTATTGATTCGAGGTTTTCATCTGCTTACGACATGAGGACTTACGTCCTTTAGCCCTCTAAAGATTTAAATTATCCTGAATTATATATAAAGATCTAGTCCCTACCGCGCAGTAAACACACTCCGTCTCAGTTATACAAACCAGTCAGTTAATGCTGTACAGTGAAATAATCGCTGTTTGTTCTGAGATCCACACAAAACACATAAATACAGTCCGTACCGCGCAGTAAACACACTCCGTCTCAGTTATACAAACCAGTCAGTTAATGTTGTACAGTGAAATAATCGCTGTTTGTTCTGAGATCCACACAAAACACATAAATACAGTCCGTACCGCGCAGTAAACACACTCCGTCTCAGTTATACAAACCAGTCAGTTAATGTTGTACAGTGAAATAATCGCTGTTTGTTCTGAGATCCACACAAAACACATAAATACAGTCCGTACCGCGCAGTAAACACACTCCGTCTCAGTTATACAAACCAGTCAGTTAATGTTGTACAGTGAAATAATCGCTGTTTGTTCTGAGATCCACACAAAACACATAAATACAGTCCGTACCGCGCAGTAAACACACTCCGTCTCAGTTATACAAACCAGTCAGTTAATGTTGTACAGTGAAATAATCGCTGTTTGTTCTGAGATCCACACAAAACACATAAATACAGTCCGTACCGCGCAGTAAACACACTCCGTCTCAGTTATACAAACCAGTCAGTTAATGTTGTACAGTGAAATAATCGCTGTTTGTTCTGAGATCCACACAAAACACATAAATACAGTCCGTACCGCGCAGTAAACACACTCCGTCTCAGTTATACAAACCAGTCAGTTAATGTTGTACAGTGAAATAATCGCTGTTTGTTCTGAGATCCACACAAAACACATAAATACAGTCCGTACCGCGCAGTAAACACACTCCGTCTCAGTTATACAAACCAGTCAGTTAATGTTGTACAGTGAAATAATCGCTGTTTGTTCTGAGATCCACACAAAACACATAAATACAGTCCGTACCGCGCAGTAAACACACTCCGTCTCAGTTATACAAACCAGTCAGTTAATGTTGTACAGTGAAATAATCGCTGTTTGTTCTGAGATCCACACAAAACACATAAATACAGTCCGTACCGCGCAGTAATACACATGCCGTTTACAGTTATACAAACCATCAGATTAATGTTGTAGCATTTTGAAATAATCGCTGTTTGTTTGAGATCCACACAAAACACATAAATACAGTCCGTACCGCGCAGTAAACACACTCCGTCTCAGTTATACAAACCAGTCAGTTAATGTTGTACAGTGAAATAATCGCTGTTTGTTCTGAGATCCACACAAAACACATAAATACAGTCCGTACCGCGCAGTAAACACACTCCGTCTCAGTTATACAAACCAGTCAGTTAATGTTGTACAGTGAAATAATCGCTGTTTGTTCTGAGATCCACACAAAACACATAAATACAGTCCGTACCGCGCAGTAAACACACTCCGTCTCAGTTATACAAACCAGTCAGTTAATGCTGTACAGTGAAATAATTGCTGTTTGTTCTGAGATCCACACAAAACACATAAATACACTGTGTGGGCAGAACGTAGAATTGTTGATTGTTAAACATGGTGGTACATATAGTGACCACTGGGCTTTAAAGAATTAATACACAAAATGTCTTATGCCATTTTCGACTCATTCTTCTTTCCATGAGGTGCATATGGCAGTTTCATGTTCAGACCCATTAATTTGACGGTCGCTCCCTCCCTGTCTGTGAAATGAACCGGCTTGTCAATGTCGTAATGACCGCTGAGTGTGACCGCAAGTATGCGTGATCGATGTACCTGTTGAAAAGTTAAAGCAGGCCTGCTTAACTTTCTGTGTGGTGCGGGCAACATGAAATTCATCACACAGAATGAAGGGTGAATGAATTACGTGTATAATTTAACCTGTGTATTTTTATATATGTGCCATGTGCAATAAAATTGCACTGATAATTGTAGGAAAAATATATAAAAATGTTACGTCGCTGTTTTTAGCACATTTTTACAAAATGAATTAGTAATACGATGTGTGTCTCCATAAATAAAATTGCACATAAGATTTCAAAATTGAGATCTGCGCTGTTCTGGGATATTACGCAGCGTTGAGTGGTAGTTATTTACAGACGTTTCGGGACAACATATCCATCCATCTTCAAGGGTCAAGAAAGTCAAATTTTTTTTTAATTTCTTTGGCGTTCCATATCGGCTTTGCCAGGGAATGGGTTAAAAGACGTTTTCTCATTTCAAGTGTTTCCCGCGATGTACATGTTGAGCGGGACTGAGTTAAGGTAATGCTGACAGCTCTTTGAGGTACCGGTAACTTTATTAGGTTACCTGTACTACCATCAGGTTTACGATTACTGTGTTCTGCGTGCAGACTGGTGGCTGCTTAGCAACATGTCACAGGAACCTGTCTACCAAATTACACTGCGTCATATACCAGAACACTGTATTGCGGTGATTAACCTCTTGCAGTGTGAGGACCCCTTATTAAAAAATCGCGGACCCCCACTTGCTAACAGCTGTATTTCTATGTTCCTTTAACTGGGAAAAGTCCACAAAAGGTGAAGTTTTCGCAGCCCTTCTTCAAAGGTACGTTAGGTTGTACACTTTAAAATGTTGTCATTGTCGTCTTGGTTACTGAAATTAATGTTAAAATACGTAACATGTACCTTTGAAGAAGGGCTGATGTAATTTAAAACAGATATCCCTGAAGATGAACCTCATATAAGGTTCGAAACATGTCGGACCATCTTCAATGAAATATACAGGGTATACACAAAAGAATGGTGCGGTTTCAAAAGAATTCACTATTGATACCGCACCATTCTTTTGTGTATGCCCTGTATGTATTGAATAATAGAAAATAAGATTGTACATTTGTCTGATATAACCTAAATAAATAAATACTCTATTTTGTGTGCCCTTTAATACAAAGCTATTTCATTGTCTTGTTCTAACACAAAGTTTTGTGCTCGGCTGTGCCTTGGCATGGCGACTGTGAAAGTTACCGGAGTTCCACTGAATTCTAAACGTTAGGTGTAATATGGCTTGCTGTTTGATGGCGACTTGCAAGAGTAAGGTATGAGGCTTCACAGAATAACGTTAGATAAATGTTTTTCACTTTTATTCTGACATTATGAGTCAGTTATGACATTCTGAACAATCAACACAAACTCCATCGATATTACATACTATTCTCGTAAATATTGCCGTATTTGCCTACAGTATTGAAGGTGGCTTTGTTATTTGCAAACCAGTCTTGAAATTCAAGTACGGATTGCTTTATAACTGTTGTGAACCGAAGACGGCCAGTTTTGACATGTTTCAAGGTAGGCGTATTGTGTCTGCTTTGTCTGGGGGAAAATAACTGAGAAATGTGACTGGAATGTCATGGGTGTGTGAAGTTGTACGGTCCATAACGAGAGACTTGTTGAACTTTAAAAAAAAAAAGACTAGCTTAGACACCACATTGCATGCGCTATTGTTAGATGTACCGTTAGAATAATATTTGTACCATAGATGCATGAAATATTCGTAAGATTTGAAGCTTCTAAGATGTTGAGCATTCTTACTGTAGCCTGGTGGTTATGGCATCGTGAATTTTGTAGGTTATTGCCAGTGTTTCGGAGGAAATTTCTGCCTCCATCTTCAGGTTATTATTGAGAGGGAAGGGTTACATGGAAGGGTAAAGTTTATCACACTTCACACCGCAAAATACTTCCATATACATGTAAGTTTGTTTTATAAATTTTACCGTTCCGATATGTAGTCTACATTTCTCTTAAAGTTTTCATAGTTCCGGACAGGATATATACAAAACCCGTTAAAAGTGTTTAGTGATAATGACGCAATAAGTCAGTCAATTGCACTGCAGTGTTATGCCTTAATGTATTGTTTAATTTTTACAGTACACGATTGTATAGTTTCATTTAGTTAAAGACGGCCCGATCCAGGTACGTTACAGTCAAAACCGAGGTTTCGGTATAAGCTGGCAATTTCCTGGACCAGGACTGCGCAGTGCGCGCATAGACGCTCCTAGCTTAAGAATCTGGTCTGTCCGTCTATAATTTAGAATTACAGTTGCTACAACACAAACATAACCAATCTTGTGACACACCCTATGGAGTGGCAGGACAATTTCAGTTAGTTACGACATCCCACACTATTAACTGTTCTGCATTGCGGTGTTCTGTGTAGAGATCCGTTAAACATTAAGTGTTGAATGTTTCTAGTTTCGAGGCGAATTCATTGCTTCTTATTGTCTCCGCAGCGGTTCTTGGCCACTTAGGTTTTGTCTACTTCTACCCAGCGGACCTACTAGCAACATCAGCTGTTACGTGGCAATGCCTTTGTATTCCCTGCTTGTAAAGTGCGTGATTAACATCGTGCAACGTTTTTATTTACGGTTTAATGGATCCCATGTCACTTTTCCTGACGCCTGCCTTACGTCAGCGGTGCAATACTTGGCCTAGTATGAACATGAAATGGAGACAAGCTGGATGCAGTGTGACTGATGATTTCAATAAACATATTATGTTATGATATTAAATGTTTTAATAACATATTTCGTTATAAATAGGGGAACGGCCTGCAGTATTCTTTTTTCCAATGGCTCGACAGCCCTTGGGGGCCTAGGCCGCCTCATTGTCGAGGCTTCACGATCACACTTTAGACACACCACAGTCGGTAGGACTCCTCTGGACGAGTGATCAGCCCGTCGCAGAGACCTCTACCTGACAACACACAACACTCAAACAGACGACTCCATGCCGTAGCGGATTTTTTTTCCTGTCCGTTTTCCTTTATCCATTGTACTTTTAATCTTCATGTCACTTTACTCCATACTACCGTCCTTACAACAAACACAAAACAACATCCATGCCCCGGTGGGGTTTTTATTTTTTGCCTGTCCGGGGTTTTCCCCTTTGATCCATTTTTGTACTGTTTAAATCCTTCGCCCTCATGTCACTTTACGTTCCATACTACCGTCCTTACAACAAACACAATACAAACATCCATGCCCCCGGTGGGATTTTTATTTTTTTGCCTGTCCGGGGGTTTTCCCCCTTTGATCCATTTTTGTACTGTTTAAATCCTTTCGTCCTTCATGTCACTTTACGTTCCATGCTACCGTCGTTATACAACAAACACAACACAAACATCCATGCCCCCGGTGGGATTTTTATTTTTTTGCCTGTCCGGGGGTTTTCCCCCTTTGATCCATTTTTGTACTGTTTAAATCCTTTCGTCCTTCATGTCACTTTACGTTCCATACTACCGTCCTTACAACAAACACAATACAAACATCCATGCCCCCGGTGGGATTTTTATTTTTTTGCCTGTCCGGGGGTTTTCCCCCTTTGATCCATTTTTGTACTGTTTAAATCCTTTTTTGTCCTTCATGTCACTTTACGTTCCATACTACCGTCCATTACAAGAAACACAACACAAACATCCATGCCCCCGGCGGGATTCGATCCCACGATCCTAGTAAGCGAGCGGCCGCAGACCCACCCTTAGACCGCACGGCCACTGGGATCGACTGCCTGCATTATTAACAAAGTTTAATTTAAAAAATGAACAAGTCTGAGGAAAATCGTAAGCTTGGAAGAAAACAGACAAATATAGCTGTGTTGTGACTGCGCCATGACTATCTGCAGGAGTTATCTTAAGAATACTGACAGAATACAGGGAGGGCATCTCCGTTATAGTGTAAGGGGACACAGGCAGCAGCGGAACGCTGTGGCAGTGACAGAGCCTCTGGAGCGTTAGTTGATACGTCAGAGAGTGAGTGTGAGGTTTGAGGGTCTGACGGCATGTGACGCCGTGTCGTTGGGCGAGCAGTTCCTGGCCTCCTGAAGGGCCGTGGTGCCTTTGTCTTCAGGGACGATGCAGTCAAAGAAGACGCCCCTTTCGACTGCTTTATTTTGAAGGTGAAGACACTACGGTCATTCGAAACGTCGATAACGACTCTCCCAACGATACAATGCCACATCCCAGCAGACTCAAAAACCGAGTGACATTATTATTATTATTATTATTATTATTATTTATGACAGTAGTGTAAATATGTTAGTTGTTACCAATGCTCTAGCCCTGTCCACATCAGGTCAAATGTCTGGCGATTTTTACGGTGTTTCGGACAGCAACAGTTGCACACGCTGACAAAGAAAACTAATTTCAAATCTGTCGCCAAATACGGTTCGACTGACAAAGCGTTTGTTACAAAACAATGTAAAAGTAAAGTCTCTGTAGGCGCCGTGAAGGCGTATGGAGGAGTGGAGGTGTAGCTCCACTCATTTTTAACATTGGCATTAGATGGAGGTGAGTGGTTACCTTCACGCCTTGGCCGCTGTAAGCCCCTTGGGCTTTATTGAACAGGAGGCCGGGTGACCGTCAGAGCCGGTCAGGAGCCACGCCTCGGCATTAAAGAAGCCGCCAACATCAAAACTGTACAAAAACTCTAGCCAGAGTCTGGCTACTGGAAAATGGAATGTCGTTTTTGTGACAATGTGCTGAGAACACTTCTATATAACAAGGTTAAGCGGGCACGTGTAAACAAAAAAGTTAATTCAGCGACTGAACGTAGTCACAGACTTCGCCCACATCACCTCGACCTCAACCCCAATTGTGCTTATACAGGGTATACACAAAGAATGGTGCGGTTTCAATAGTTTTCACTATTGAAACCGCACCATTATTTTGTGTATACCCTGTATAGGCTGATGTTAAGAGTGGGCTGGTGGCAAAAAACGGAACGTTTGAACTTTCGTGCGTGTCGTCCCCTTGTGTATGTTATGCTTTTAGGTGAAAAACGAGTTCCCGGCGACACAGCTTTTATCACCTATTACACACATAGAAAAAGACGACACGTTTCGGCTTACTTAATAAAAAGCTGTTTCTAGGCCTTTAGCACAAAACGTACATAGAGAATTCAAATTATACGCAAGTGTTTTTATAGCCATTACGTATTATTTTAATTCTGTATACAGGGAGTTTCTAAAATGCTCGGACAATCTTCAAACGTGAGTTATTCACATCAAAACAAAGGAGAAAGTTCGTATTAGCATATGTGCGGAAATGAGTGGTTTTTGAGTCTAATTGAACGATTACATTCAACAACACATGTTTCGAGTTTAATAACTGTTGAGTTCTTATTGTTTATCAAGTACAGTTCACAACAAATGTTCACAAGTCCTCCACCTCAATCACTGCACGCATGGACGCGTCTGATTATGGACTGTCGCACCATTTCAAAGGTCCTGGGCCGGTTGCGAATGTTTTGACAGTCATAAAAATTCGTTGGTGAAGTGTCTGTTCATTTTAAATTGGAGATGAATACACTAGGGTATTTAAGTGTCCCCACAGATAAAAATACTAAAAGACTGAGGTCGGAGGAAAGTTTTTGATCTGTACGTCGAAAATTGTTGGTGGGTATAGAAAGGTAAAGCAACCCATTACAGGCCTGGACAGACTCTGAGGGTTCCAGGAAGTTGAAGGCTCCCAGATTCCTAGACAATCGGCACTTGAAGGTGGTAAGGTTGTCAGCCATACACACCGACCGCCTTTACCCCACAGGAAATATTCTGGTACTCATTTCTGTTAGAGGCTGAGTCGACCCCAGGGCCATAGTGCGACCGAAAGGTTTATGTCAATGAAAATTCCAATGACACCATCGGGAATCGAACCCGCGACCTTCCGGCTTGTAGTGCAGTGCCTCAACCAACTGGTGGGTATATAATGATACGAAATTTTTCCTTCGTTTTGGTATGGGAAACTCAGTCCTGAAGTTTGTTCAAGAATTTTAGATACATCCTGTATATATGTGGTTTCTGTGCAACAGATCTGAAGGTGACGTTTGTTATATAAGTCGAATCACATTTATTCTTGTATTTCTGTAATACGGTAATAACTCTTGTGTCAACTGCAACTTTCTTTTTCCATAATACGATTTCCAAAGTTGCGGACGTCCAGCTGCTATGTCGGCAGCTGTTATCAGAAACTGAAGCAGGAGGATGGACAAAAATATACAAAAAATAAGTGAGAATATTTTGAAGAGGCAGGTGTTATTGAAGACACGATCGAGCGAGTAGGAATTCAAGATAGATATGAAGACAGTAACAGGTTTATATAAATGTCCTCAGTGACAGAACTACTGTGAGCTGCTGCTTCAGTCACTGTAGATTTATTCAATGAATTCGTAACTTATGATGGCGTGAATTATAGAACTGATTCAGCGCCAAGAATCGTACTGTGACGTCAGTGCGCTGCTCCACTCGAAATAGAAAGCAGTCCGGCTGTCTTGACCCCTGCCTCACCTGCGGGGCAAGAGTCTGCGGCAAGAACTTGTTTCATTCCTGACCGTGAGGTTATTACACTGGCCAAGAATTATTGCGCGAACAGTACCAAGAAATAAGGAGTTCAGAACATGGTATAATAGGTACTATGAGGATTGGTCACATCTTGCGTAGAAACTGCCTTCTGAAACACGCGATTGAAAGGAAAGTTAGAATGAAGGATAGAAATGACGGGAAGACGAGGAAGAAGGCGTAAGCAGCTACTGAATGACCTTAAGGAAAAGAGAAGGTATTGGAAATTGAAAGAGGACGCACTAGATCGCACCTGTGGAGAACTCGCTTTGGAAGAGGCTACGGACTGTCGTAAGACAGACTGCAGAATGAATGACTATGAGGGATTTAATGTAAACTTTCTGTCTCCCAGCAACATAATAGCCTATATTAGAGTCCCGTTGTACCTGTAGCAACTGGCGTTTTGATGTGAATGATGCAAATCACTCTTTTAGCCATTAATCGAAGTACTGTATGCAAGAACTCTAATCTTAAAGTGTGGTATATAATATGTTTTGATTATAATTTTGCTATTTAATTAATATTAATTACACATAATTCGTGTTTTTCCTGTACTTGATTAAACAAGACACTCGTTAGTACAGCTCACTTTCTCATAACGCGCCATTTTATTGTTGTATGAGAATTATTTACGTAGCAACAGTTCTGATGCAGGTCCTGCCACCTTAACAAAAAGAAGATAACGTATGTAACATTTACCATACACAGTGTTTGGGGAATTAATTTGGGACATTTTTCGGGAAGTTGATAAATGCCAAAGGAATGCATGCCAGTGGTGTTAGGAGTAGGAATTTAGTGGCAACACTTAGTGTGAATTTGTACGACATTGAGACCAGAGATTCTCGCAGCGGTGAGTAATAAAGTACAGTGGACCCTCGAACTTCGAACGGTTTGATGTTCGAACAACTTGAAACTCGAACAAAAAATTCGAGGAAAATCCGGTTTTGAAACTCGAACAAAAACTCGAAAGTCGAACAACGAATCACGTGGTTGTCACGTGGTCGCCTTCTCTCTCTGCTTGGTCCAGATGAAAGAAGGGTAATTCACCTTCCAGTGAACAGTAATATCCCTCCTACTATTATTATTGATTGATTATTATACAATATTTTTATGTATGTACTATTATAAATAAAAATTTTCAATTATTGAAATTAAATATACTTGTTTTATCATTATGATCTTTTGAAATGGGCACTTAAAATGTTTTATATTGGGTAAATTTTGGGGGTCTGGAACGGATTCATTCAATTTACATTATTTCTTATGGGGAAATTTAACTCGAAAGTCGAACAGTCTTCTGGAACGGATCGTGTTCGAAGTTCGAGGTTCCACTGTAACTTGTTTCCTGTAATGTGACTTATAATCGGTAGATAGGATCGAATTTTTCGAAGGAAGCTGCTGCCTCCTTCTTTAAGGTAGAGGAAGTATTATTCCCTGTAAATGGAGGCAACAGATATCTCCCATATGTTGTTGTATGTATGTACTTGATAACGCGGCATCACGTTCCACAATACCTAAATATTTTACGAAATGTGTCATATTTGTGCAAGTAATTTGCATTGTGCAGCCAAAAGTTTCACTTATTCAAAACATCTTTATTTTAAGAGAATTAAATAATATGTAGGCCAGAGAGAGTTGCACAGCATTATTTATGTGACTGTAATTAAAGCGGTTGGCACAACAAATCACTCAAAAGAAGAAGAAAAGTTTAAAACATGAAAACCCCAAGATAAATATATTACGTAATATTTACGTAGTGTTTGAAGTCCGGAGATAGTGGTGGCCAAATAAGCGGTTTTGTTCTGGTGACGTTTGAGCTAGTTGCCTTATGTCCGTTTTGTTGCGGGATTTAGGCGAGGCGACGTTTCGTGTGAGAATTGTTTGTTATTGTCAAAATTTCACAATCAACAAGTTTATTAAACGAGACATTTTTTAGAGTAACATGTACTTCTCTCACACGTTTAATTCGTGCATTGCCTAGCATTTGAAGTTTGAGAGTAATTACGCGTTTGTTAACTACTTTATCTTACACATGGCCGTAAATTATATGATTTGTTACTTTTCGTAATAGAATCCAGAATTTAAAGTATAAGCTTCAAATTTTTTCCCAAATAAAAAGTATTTTCAATTAAACGACCTGCCCCCAGGTGGATACCTAATGAACTTCGTGCAACGGAAGTCTCTGGGTGCGTTTCTTTGTCCTTAGTGGTTGTCCTTATCGTAGCTACGAGCGAGCAGTTGGGGCGCATTCCTTTTGACAAAACTTCCGAAACCCACGCGATCGATTTCATCGAAGTTTTTCTTCACGAAGCCATCGAATCCAGAGCGGTCGATTTCATCGAAGTTCTTCTTAACAAAGCCGTTAAATCCAGAGCGGTCGATTTCGTCGAAGTTTCTCTTCTGGTTACCGAAGGTAATTCCACTGAACATAAAATTTTCGTGACATGAGAACGGATGAGATATTTACGTTATAACGTTTCGACTGGAGCTGAGCCGTCATGAACGGATGAGATATTTACGTTATAACGTGTTTCGACTGGAGCTGAGCCGTTCATGAGAACGGATGAGATATTTACGTTATAACGTGTTTCGACTGGAGCTGAGCCGTTCATGAGAACGGATGAGATATTTACGTTATAACGTGTTTCGACTGGAGCTGAGCCGTTCATGGACGTAAGCAGTAAGGGGAAGTTGTAATTTACTGAAGTGAAGCAAGGTAGATTTGTTGCTGTCACTAAGTACTTCGCCGTGAAGACATGTGGGGGACTGGACGTATACTGCATGAATTCTTGAGTTTGGAACTAAAGGAAGGTTCGTGTTCGGCTTCATGCCCCGGCCGCTTTACAGCCGGGGAAAGAACCTACGGTAGCCGGCTGCTAGACGTCTTAGTGGCCAGAGAGCTGGTCTGGACGTTTTGTAGAAAATCCCATACTGACTAGTGGGCCGGGATAGCTCAGTCGGTATAGTGACTCGCTACGTGCTGGACGGTCCGGGGATCGAATCCCGGTGGAGGTGAGATTTTTCGCAGCCGTCCATACCGTCCTTGGGGCCCACCCAGCCTCCTGTACAATGGGTACCGTGTCTCTTTCCCGGGAGTAAAGCGGCCGGGGAGTGGCTTTGACCACACACCCCCATCTAGCGCCGAGGTTAAAGAAAGAGTAGAGCTATACCTCTACTCCCTCTCTGGGCCTTCATGGCCCGTTCTAGGGAGACCTTTACCTTTACCTTACCCATACTGACTGACCTGTCCCAGCTGCCTGACTACACGAACGTAGACACAACAAAATACAGACTAACAAAAGAACAGGGCAATAATGTAACGAACCCCAACCCTATGTTACATTTTTTTTTACATTCATGCCATTTCTGTGATCATAGATAACATGATATGACATAAAATGTTGCCTATTTTATGTCTGTTGGATTTATGGCTTTCGTCAGAGCATAATGTTCTGGAATGGCCGCTTGCAGACGAGAACCTAGCATTCTTGAAACGTTACTGTTTTTTCGTTCATATGGTTAAATGTTTAGAGAAAACGAGGGTTTTAGTACAGGGCACTTACTTGCATTACGTGGGTGTTATAGCTGTCTTAATGGCTGGACTCAGCTGCTTTGCTAACCTATAAAACAAAAGTCACTGGCGACACAGGTGAACTGAATGGAATTGAAGAGCAATTCGATACCCTTACATTTCAGGTTGTGTTGCTTTTTTTTGTGCTGACTGATGGTTAGAATTGTTGTTAGCAATGTCCACACAGTAGCCTATAATAACTGCATATTAATAGCTGCATACAACAGAGCCTTCTTGGGACACTAACATTGCCTCAGCTAGTCAAGAAATCCCATGCATTTTTTTTGTAATTCGAAGGTTTATGAACATTCTTAACCAGATGGACCCATTCCATGCGCTCTTAATGCCATTTCTGTAAGATGAGTTTTAATATTATCCTCCCATGTACCCCTAGATCTTGTAATTTGTCTCTTTTCTTCAGATTTCCTCACCAAAATCTTGTATACACCCTCCCGTCTTCTCCCCCATACGTGCCACATGCCCAGCCAATTTAATTTTTCTTGATTATTATTTTCTAATAATATTTGGTGATGAGTACAAATTATGAAGCTCTGCTTTATGCACTTTTCTCTATTCTCTTGTTACTTTTTCCTCCTCTTAGCCCCAAATATCGTCTTCCGCACCGTATTCTCGTATATTCTCACCCTATGATTTTCCCTTAATGTGAGAGACCAGGTTTCACTCCCGTGCGAAATAGCAAAGAAGATTATGTTTCTGTGTAATTTAATCGTTAGTTACATATAAGCATAGTTGTGTGATAAATTGTAATTCGCCAATACATAATTCGACATGCAGTAGCAAGAGTGCCCTGTGAATATGACGTGGGCTTACACCACCTTATGGGGACCAGAATGGGTCTGACACGTACAGCGGAGGGGCTTACACCACCTTATGGCGACCAGAATGGGCCTGAAACGTACAGCGGAGGGGCTTACACCACCTTATGGCGACCAGAATGGGTCTGACACGTACAGCGGAGGGGCTTACACCACCTTATGGCGACCAGAATGGGCCTGAAACGTACAGCGGAGGGGCTTACACCACCTTATGGCGACCAGAATGGGTCTGACACGTACAGCGGAGGGGCTTACACCACCTTATGGCGACCAGAATGGGTCTGACACGTACAGCGGAGGGGCTTACACCACCTTATGGCGACCAGAATGGGCCTGAAACGTACAGCGGAGGGGCTTACACCACCTTATGGCGACCAGAATGGGCCTGACACGTACAGCGGAGGGGCTTACACCACCTTATGGCGACCAGAATGGGCCTGAAACGTACAGCGGAGGGGCTTACACCACCTTATGGGGACCAGAATGGGTCTGACACGTACAGCGGAGGGGCTTACACCACCTTATGGCGACCAGAATGGGCCTGACACGTACAGCGGAGGGGCTTACACCACCTTATGGCGACCAGAATGGGCCTGACACGTACAGCGGAGGGGCTTACACCACCTTATGGCGACCAGAATGGGCCTGACACGTACAGCGGAGGGGCTTACACCACCTTATGGCGACCAGAATGGGCCTGACACGTACAGCGGAGGGGCTTACACCACCTTATGGCGACCAGAATGGGCCTGACACGTACAGCGGAGGGGCTTACACCACCTTATGGCGACCAGAATGGGCCTGACACGTACAGCGGAGTGGCTTACACCACCTTATGGCGACCAGAATGGGCCTGACACGTACAGCGGAGGGGCTTACACCACCTTATGGCGACCAGAATGGGCCTGACACGTACAGCGGAGGGGCTTACACCACCTTATGGCGACCAGAATGGGCCTGACACGTACAGCGGAGGGGCTTACACCACCTTATGGCGACCAGAATGGGCCTGACACGTACAGCGGAGGGGCTTACACCACCTTATGGCGACCAGAATGGGCCTGACACGTACAGCGGAGGGGCTTACACCACCTTATGGCGACCAGAATGTGCCTGACACGTACAGCGGAGGGGCTTACACCACCTTATGGCGACCAGAATGGGCCTGACACGTACAGCGGAGGGGCTTACACCACCTTATGGCGACCAGAATGGGCCTGAAACGTACAGCGGAGAACAGGATTGCATCGCAAAGGCGTGTAATTGCTCTACTGTGTGACGGTTATAAGAGACAGCCTGTAGGAGACCCGTTGAATTTTCAGCAAGATATTGTCGACCATAAACTCTATCGAGACAACAGTTTGTGTCCATTTTCCAAGTTTTTGTTGCCAGTAGAAACAAATGTGACGCTACACGTCCAATCTCCCAAACGTGCTTCCACAGGCTAAGTTGCTCTTTCTTTGCGAAGTTTGAAGTTCTGACAGATATTCAAGTCTTCTGGGATGTTATGTTGTGGGGCTGGGCGAGCAGTTCCTGGCGTTTCGAAGGATCGTGGTGCTTTCATCTTCGTGGTCAATCAGTCCAAGAAGAACGAAGATGAAGGTGCTACGATCTTTCGAAACGTCGATAAATACTGTCCCAGTGACCCGCGTCACATTCCGGAAGACCCGGAACGTCATCTTTCCACATAAAATGATGATTAAGACTGGAGTGCACGGATTCCAGTCGCCAGGTCGCCCAGGCGACTAAATTTTCTACAGTTGTGCCTAATATTTGTGGGTCTTCAGTGGGGAACTTGCTGCATGTCACCCTTCTGGGACCAGGAATTTTGAAGTGGCTTCTAGATTTTTGGTAAATTTTTGTAACACTGGGGTAGAGAAGCCGTCGTTTCGATACATACTAAAAGGGCACAGGTATCTTGAGTTGAAGTAGGTTACCTGAGTGAGTCGAGGCGTTTGTTCCAGCCGAAAGTTACGCCTGACAGCGAGTCGAGGCCGCTCCGTGTCCTGCGAGGGAAGTGGGGCAGTCCGTCGAGGTCCCGCAGCAATTGGCGCCCACCTGCAGACACGAGGCTCCAGTTATTCATTAGATCTATGCACTTCACACCCAACAGCAAGCCTCAGTACACTATTTTAATTGTTATCTATACGTTATTTTATTTAATGGCCTTACTGTTCTGCCTGAAGAAGGAAGCGCTTTATGGTGTACTCGTTTAACAGCTTTAAGGCATGAACAGTAAATTGTGAGCCACACTTGCTTGAGGACCACAGGTTGCGGTATCTGAACTGTGGCGCGATTAATTTGGGTTCAGTTTATTGTTTGTAGCTGACAGTGACGTCATGAATTATGTCACGTCTCTGTAGCAAAGCAAATATTTGCAGTGGTTTGACAGTTTAAATAACATTTCGATGTCCGTGTTCTAGAATTAATCGTGCAGGAAATGGATTTATCTACAGTGTACAGAAGGAAAAGAAAATGTGGACAGACATTTGTTCCAAAATTATGGCAGTAAATCGCGCATGCGTACCGCACATTAAACTCTTCAGGTCAGCACTCCTGTCTCGAAAGATAAATGAAAACTATTTCTTTTTCAATGGCCCGACAGCCCTTGGGGGCCTAGGCCGCTCATTTTTCGAGGCTTCACGATTACACTTTGAGACACACCACAGTCGTAGGACTCTTGGACGAGTGATCAGCCGTCGCAGAGACCTCTACTGACAACACACAACACTCACAACGCAGACATCCATGCCTAGCGGTTCGAACCACAATACCAGCAGCGAGCGGCGCAGACCACGCCTTAGACGCGCGGCCACTGGATCGACCTCTGACGTACTAATGATGATATTACAATAAGTGACAATGACCTGAAATGATTTGAGATTGGCTGTGCTTAGTGTCAAGCAGTGCCTCAGAATTTGTCTGTCGCTCGAGGAACTAACGAAATGCACGCAACACCCGATTTCGTGCCAAGATCTGACCGGGACTCTTTATTCTATGGTTGACAGCCCCTAGGGGGCCTAGGCCGCCTCATTGTTCGAGGCTTCACGATCACACACTTTTAGACACACCACAGTCGGTAGGACTCCTCTGGACGAGTGATCAGCCCGTCACAGAGACCTCTACCTGACAACACACAACACTCACAAGAGACAGATATCCATGCCCCCGGTGGGATTCGAACCCACAATCCCAGTAAGCGAGCAGCCGCAGACCCACGCCTTAGACCGCTCGGCCACTGGGATCGGCAAATTAAAACTCTATCAAACCTAATACGACCCACACTGACTTACGGGTCAAAAGCCCGGACAAAACCTCGGAAGAAACGAACGCGCTCAGAGTATTTGCATCAGTTTGTATGAACTCGTGCACTTTCTCTATCTGCGGAGCGACCAAGCACATGCCTGTAATACCTAACGTGTCGCCCATCTTGGTTTGACGTTCTTCAAAATAAACTGCAGCAAAGGGATTTCGCGCATACCTCAAACTTCAAGTCCGCAACTTTGCAAGTCCCTGGCTTCGTTAAATATACGGACTGCTAAAGAAGGAGAATACTGGAGAATAAGAAGAAGAAGGACATAAAGGACATCTTCCAAGTGGCAGATACTGTAAAATTTATAAAATCCCTCGGACTAAGATTGTAGGGTCATTTTGAAATAACGCAAAACCAACGAATATCAAAACAAATTGCAACAGCTACAACGGGAGGAACAAGGAAAACAGGAAGACCACGTAAAAGATGGAGGGACGAGGTGAAGAGGATTTAAATATAATGGGAATAAAAAAACAGGCAGGCAGCGGCCAAAGACCGTCGGGAATGGAGGAAGATTGTATTGGAAGGCAAGGTCCGTAAAGGAATGCAGTGTTTGAGAAGGGGAGGAGGAAAAGAAGAGAAAGAAGAGAGAGAGGGAGACAAAAGAGGGACTCCCAAGACTGTATTGACAACTGCTGGCACTTTAAACCTGTATACTGCTGTTGCCGGACATGCGTGTTCTGTCATCATTGTCTTTCCGGTAGGTGCGTCTCTTCCGGTATACAGAGGATGCGGTCATTAAAGGTTTTGTAGGTATATAATTAACAAAATGTCCAGACACACATGAATTTGTTTGTATAGTATAAAGGATAAATGTTGATATATTTACTTTGGTAATCTCGAAGAAATTACCATTACATGTGGGTTCTGCTGCCTGCAGTGCGATTTATGTACTTTCATTAAGTATTAATGTTAATTGGCAGTGGTTTCTGTGAATTAAAATATTCCTAAATAATCACTTGTACAGCCGATGTAAATTTATGTCACTAATTCTGAATGATGTTTCATTGAACAGTTGTTACTGTCTTACTGCTGCCGTCCGTTTGCCCAAATTCGAAAAGTAAACTAGTACGGAGCAACTGTCAGTAATTATCGTTCACGTTGACAGATTGTCAGCAACTGTCAGTAATTGTCTTTCACGTTGACAGATTGTCAGCAACTGTCAGTAATTGTCGTTCACGTTGACAGATTTTCAGCAACTTCAGTAATTGTCGTTCACGTTGACAGATTGTCAGCAACTGTCAGTAATTGTCTTTCACGTAGACAGATTGTCAGCAACTTCAGTAATTGTCGTTCACGTTGACAGATTGTCAGCAATTGTCAGTAATTGTCGTTCACGTTGACAGATTGTCAGCAACTGTCAATAATTGTTCACGTTGACAGATTGTCAGCAACTGTCAGTAATTGTCTTTTACGTTGACAGATTGTCAGCAACTGTCAGTAATTGTCTTTCACGTTGACAGATTGTCAGCAACTGTCAGTAATTATCTTTCACGTTGACAGATTGTCAGCAAGTGTCTTCGAGATCCTGCTGAGAAAAACTCACTGTGATTTCCATAAAAATGTGACTAATTTTGATTGGTTGTCCGGAAATTCTGGAACATCCCAGTTTCGACGAAAATTGGTCAGGATGAGGGAAACTGACATTTCTTGTCGGACATCCATCGAACTTTGCTTTCTACGCTTCGTCGTTGTTAGACAGTCATCTTTATCAACAGCACATGGTTTCAAAGTAGGTCCGCCCACATAAACTATTTAGTACTTTAAAGTGTGAAGCCAGTGTGGGGAGTTTTCACAGCGCGTCCTGTTGCTCCCGTTCAGTTCTGCACACGGTTGCCGGAATTCTGCAACCAGGCGTCCTGCACAGTTCGCTCGTCTGTCATCCAACGTCTGTTGCAGCTTGCTAGCAGACTTGAACCCCTTCTGTAATGTACTTTTAAAACTAGCTTCCCATTCCTTTAGCATGCCTGGATTTGAAGCAAGCCTGCTATAGAAATGTGAGCTAAAACACTGACTTGAAAGAGAGCACCCGAAAATAGCATAATATTTAATTATAATCTTGCAGTAGGTGACGTCATTACGGCTTTCACGTTGTGTTCACCGTGCATCTTGACATTAATTTCACGTTGTGTTCACCGTGCATCTTGACATTAATTTCACGTTGTGTTCACCGTGAATCTTGACATTAATTTCACGTTGTGTTCACTGTGCATCTTGACATTAATTTCACGTTGTGTTCACCGTGCATCTTGACATTAATTTCACGTTGTGTTCACCGTGCATCTTGACATTAATTTCACGTTGTGTTCACCGTGAATCTTGACATTAATTTCACGTTGTGTTCACCGTGCATCTTGACATTAATTTCACGTTGTGTTCACCGTGCATCTTGACATTCATTTCACGTTGTGTTCACCGTGCATCTTGACATTAATTTCACGTTGTGTTCACCGTGAATCTTGACATTAATTTCACGTTGTGTTCACCGTGCATCTTGACATTCATTTCACGTTGTGTTCACCGTGCATCTTGACATTAATTTCACGTTGTGTTCACCGTGCATCTGACATTAATTTCACGTTGTGTTCACCGTGCATCTTGACATTAATTTCACGTTGTGTTCACCGTGCATCTTGACATTAATTTCACGTTGTGTTCACCGTGCATCTTGACATTAATTTCACGTTGTGTTCACCGTGCATCTTGACATTAATTTCACGTTGTGTTCACCGTGCATCTTGACATTAATTTCACGTTGTGTTCACCGTGCATCTTGACATTAATTTCACGTTGTGTTCACCGTGCATCTTGACATTAATTGTTCAGTTTTTTAACCAACGAATGCACTTTTTATTTTCTTATTTTGTTCAATTCACCCTACATATGTTTCGGCCGTAACTCTGTCATCATCAGGGGTACATTGATAAGTTCACTTCACTGTTCACTGGTCCATTTGGTATTATCGTAATATTATCATACTATCATAATAATTATGATAATACCAAATGGACCAGTGAATAGTGAAGTGAACTTGTCAACGTATCCTTCAAAATCATTTTCAGGTCATTGTTCACGTATTGTAATATCATTCATTAATACAGTCATAGGCCGATCCCAGTGGCCGCGCGGTCTAAGGCGTGGGTCTGCGGCCGCTCGCTTGCTGGGATCGTGGGTTCGAATCCCACCGGGGATATGTATGTCTGTCTGTTGTGAGTGTTGTGTGTTGTCAGGTAGAGGTCTCTGCGACGAGCTGGTCCCTCGTCCAGAGGAGTCCTACCGAATGTGATGTGTCTAAAAAGTGTGTGATCGTGAAGCCTCGAAAAATGAGGCGGCCTAGGCCCCCAAGGGGCTGTCGAGCCACTGGAAAAAAAAGTACAGTCAGAGATACAGACAGCGTGCTTAGATAAATTACAAATAAGCAAAGGTATTCACTAGGAATTACTGTAAGGGTAAGTTCAAGGAGCGTGAAGTGGACGGGACATGTAGCACGCATGGTTATGACAAGAATTAATGCAGCAATTTAATTGGGTGATGAAAGAGGAAGAGACTGTTTTGGAGACAATGATATATATATTATATATATATATATATATATATATATTGGACAATAATATTAAAATTAATCTTTAAAAATAGGATCTTACGATGTGGACTGGATATATATGGCTCAGTGGTGGGTCCAGTGTTGGGTTTTGTGAAGGCGGTGTTGCAGTTTCGGGTTCTGTAAAAAGTGGGGAATAGTTTGTAGTGACTCTCATATTCGTACAGGTGCCTTAAATTGAATTTATTATCTTCAATTATACATATATTACAAATGAATAACATACATTAATGTATTGAGCATATTCTCTACTCAGGACACAGCAAGGCTGGCACATGTTTTGCTTAGTACTGACAGTAACACAGGAATATTTCTGCATAGGTTAGCTGGCTTGGCATCTGTGATTTCTTTCGGGAGCTTTCGCTGGATGTCTTGCGGTTTTGCATTTCAGGGTTATTATTATACCGATGAATTAAATAAAACACTCCGATTCAATCAAGATTTCTCACAAGATTTCCACCTCCAATTGAATCAAGGCCTCGTACAAGATTCCCACCTCCGATTGAATCAAGACCTCTTACAACATTTCCACCTCCAATTGAATCAAGATTTCTTACAAGATTTCCACCTCCAATTGAATCAAGACCTCTTACAACATTCCCGCCTCCAATTGAATCAAGACCTCTTACAACATTTCCCCCTCCTATTGAATCAAGTTCTCGAACAACATTCCCGCCTCCAATTGAATCAAGACCTCTTACAACATTTCCCCCTCCAATTGAATCAAGACCTCGTACAAGATTTCCACCTCCGATTGAGTCAAGACCTCTTACAACATTTCCACCTCCAATTGAATCAAGATTTCTTACAAGATTTCCACCTCCAATTGAATCAAGACCTCTTACAAGATTCCCACCTCCGATTGAATCAAGATCTCGAACAACATTCCCACCTCCAATTGAATCAAGACCTCTTACAAGATTTCCACCTCCAATTGAATCAAGACCTCTTACAACATTTCCCCCTCCTATTGAATCAAGATCTCGAACAACATTTCCCCCTCCAATTGAATCAAGACCTCGTACAAGATTTCCACCTCCAATTGAATCAAGACCTCGTACAAGATTCCCACCTCCGATTGAGTCAAGACCTCTTACAACATTTCCCCCTCCAATTGAATCAAGACCTCGTACAAGATTTCCACCTCCAATTGAATCAAGACCTCGTACAAGATTTCCACCTCCAATTGAATCAAGACCTCGTACAAGATTCCCACCTCCGATTGAGTCAAGACCTCTTACAACATTTCCCCCTCCAATTGAATCAAGACCTCGTACAAGATTTCCACCTCCAATTGAATCAAGACCTCGTACAAGATTCCCACCTCCGATTGAGTCAAGACCTCTTACAACATTTCCACCTCCAATTGAATCAAGATTTCTTACAAGATTTCCACCTCCAATTGAATCAAGACCTCTTACAACATTTCCCCCTCCAATTGAATCAAGACCTCTTACAACATTTCCCCCTCCAATTGAATCAAGACCTCTTACAACATTCCCGCCTCCAATTGAATCAAGATCTCTAATAATATTCCCTATGGCTTTCCCATTACGGTTGACAACGTGACCTCCACCAGTGGAATCAAGGGTACGGCCAAACGAATGCAGGCGTCCCAGCCGATCGCGATTTGCATGAGCAAAGTACTGTCTCCAGTTCTGCAGCCGTTGTTCTTCGGAGCGCTCGAGGATGTCTTGTAGGCGCTGCGTGTCCTCTTGCTTGTTCTCATGCCCACCTGCACACAGAGGGCATTGTGAAACAACACAACTAACAGGCAGTGCAGTGTACATGTGGTCACATGAGGAAGCATATGTTCAGGGTGCAGTGTGTGGCAGAATTACACAGGACATGACGTCGTCTGGGTACGGTCAGCATCACCCGCCAAGTACGTGGCACGTAACATGCAAAGAACGTGAGCTGCAGAACTGTCATATGTAACGAAGTTACATGGTTGACTGACATGACGTACTTATCAGGCTGAAACAATAAATGTGACATGAAATGTTCCAGTTCGTAAAGTAATGTTAATTAACTTCGTGAAAGTATTCGGAAGGTAAAAAATAGAAAAAAACTGGAAAAATAATGTAAAGAAATGGCACTGGAGGAGGTTTCTCTCAAAGTTGCTTCGGTTTTTCCCTATGTAATCAGCATTCCGCCATTGTTCTTAGCCCTGACCTCACATCGCGTCTTTACATATTGGGTCTTTATGCTGGGGCTTCACTGTCCCTGAACTTTACTGGGTTTGCGGTAGGTAGGAGATTGTACTAACTAACTAACTAACTAACTAACTAACTAACTCCAAGTAGCACAGTCCTTCTTGAGAAGCTAACAGGTCGTCAGCTAGTCAAGAAATTCCCCGCGTTTTATGGAAACCGAAGGTTCATTACCGCACTCACAAGAGCCCGCCACCTGTCCCTATCCTGAGCCATATCAATCTAGTCCATGCCCCCATCCCACTTCTTGAAGATTCATCTTAATATTATCCTCCCATCTACGCCTGGGTCTTCCAAGTGGTCTCCTTCCCTCCGGTCTCCCACCACAATCCTGTACGCACCTCTCTCCTTATCATACGTGCTACATGCCCCGCCCACCTCATTCTTCTTAATTTGATCACCCGAATAATATTTGGTGATGAGTACAGATCATTAAGTTCCTCGTTATGTAGTCTTCTCCACTCCCCTGTTACCTCGTCCCTCTTAGGCCCAAATATCCTCCTCAGCACCCTATTCTCGAACACCCTCAGCCTATGTTCCTCCCTCAGTGTGACAGACCAAGTTTCACACCCATACAAAACAACAGTTAAAATTATACTTCTGTATATCTTAATTTTGTATTTTTGGATAGCAAACTGTAAGACACAAGATCCTGCACCGAATGATAACAAGCATTCCCCTACTTCAATCTGCTATTAATTTCTTCCTGAATGGAATTTCCATTAGTTAGGGTTGTTCCTAAATATTTGAACTGTTCCACAGGTAGACTGTACACAGGGCCGAAACATGTCGTAGATGAAAATAAAGTACATGTGTTTAAGTGCTGTGTTTGTGCTGACTGTCAAAACAGTCGAGTACAAATGCATTCAGTGAAGGGAAAATTGCAGAAGAATCGGGCCCTGTGTTCGTAACGTCTGCAGAAATGTGAGGGTACAAGAATACTGAGCTGAAGACAGACGTTACTGTTTATGGACTGACTCGGAAACTGACGTCGGATGTCCGGAGCGTCTTAGTGAGGTGCAAATCGTTAACAGACTAACTCGACACGACGTAGTGTGTAAATGAAATTAAATATTTTTGTTCTTGACAATGAACTTTGCGGCCTCTCCTTTGTATCCGGGGAACATGGGACTCAGCCCCCGAGGGGCCATCTTCAGTCCAGACTGAATTTTTTCTGGATTCCATCTCTATACGTTTGCGTTCCGGGACACAAAGGACAGTAAAGTAACGGTAAAGTTCACCTAGAACAGGCCATGAAGGCCCAGATGGTGAGTAGAGGTATAGCTCCACTCTTTCTTTAACCTCGTTGCTAGATGGGGTGGGTGGGCATTGCCACGCACTGGCCGCTTTAACCCCGGAAAAGAGACCCGCTGCCCGCTGTATATGAGACTGGGTGGGCCCCAGGGCCGGTCTGGGCGGGTGCGGAAAATCTCACCCCCACCGGGATTCGATCCCCGGACCACAATTCAGTTTACGAAACTGTAATTTGAGCTCAAATGGCATTAAGTATGGTATAGCTTTAGAGTCTTATAAGAAGTCATTAAGTAACACAAATCGGTAATTTTGAATGAACTGTCAAAGGGTGAAAAGGAAATACACTTATAGTGTTTGAGAGTGTGACTGGTTAATGCACTTATAGTGTTGTGAGAGTGTGACTGGTGTAATGCACTTATAGTGTTGTGAGAGTGTGACTGGTGTAATGCACTTATAGTGTTGTGAGAGTGTGACTGGTGTAATGCACTTATAGTGTTGTGAGAGTGTGACTGGTGTAATGCACTTATAGTGTTGTGAGAGTGTGACTGGTGTAATGCACTTATAGTGTTGTGAGAGTGTGACTGGTGTAATGCACTTATAGTGTTGTGAGAGTGTGACTGGTGTAATGCACTTATAGTGTTGTGAGAGTGTGACTGGTGTAATGCACTTATAGTGTTGTGAGAGTGTGACTGGTGTAATGCACTTAAGTAGTGTTGTGGAGATGTGTTGGATGGTGGTAATACACTTATAGTGTTGTGAGTGTGTGACTGGTGTAATGCACTTATAGTGTTGTGAGTGTGTGACTGGTGTATGACTTAATGGCACTTACGTGTTTGTTGTGAGAGTTGTGACTGGTTGTAATGCACTTATAGTGTTGTGAGAGTGTGACTGGTATAATGCACTTATAGTTTTGTGAGAGTGTGACTGGTGTAATGCACTTATAGTGTTGTGAGAGTGTGACTGGTATAATGCACTTATAGTGTTGTGAGAGTGTGACTGGTGTAATGCACTTATAGTGCTGTGAGAGTGTGACTGGTGTAATGCACTTATAGTGTTGTGAGAGTGTGACTGGTGTAATGCACTTATAGTGTTGTGAGAGTGTGACTGGTGTAATGCACTTATAGTGTTGTGAGAGTGTGACTGGTGTAATGCACTTATAGTGTTGTGAGAGTGTGACTGGTGTAATACACTTATAGTGTTGTGAGTGTGTGACTGGTGTAATGCACTTATAGTGTTGTGAGTGTGTGACTGGTGTAATGCACTTACAGTGTTGTGAGAGTGTGACTGGTGTAATGCACTTATAGTGTTGTGAGAGTGTGACTGGTATAATGCACTTATAGTTTTGTGAGAGTGTGACTGGTGTAATACACTTATAGTGTTGTGAGAGTGTGACTGGTATAATGCACTTATAGTGTTGTGAGAGTGTGACTGGTGTAATGCACTTATAGTGCTGTGAGAGTGTGACTGCTATAATGCACTTATAGTGTTGTGAGAGTGTGACCGGTGTAATGCACTTATAGTGTTGTGAGAGTGTGACTGGTATAATGCACTTATAGTGTTGTGAGAGTGTGACTGGTGTAATGCACTTATAGTGTTGTGAGAGTGTGACTGGTATAATGCACTTATAGTGTTGTGAGAGTGTGACTGGTGTAATGCACTTATAGTGCTGTGAGAGTGTGACTGCTATAATGCACTTATAGTGTTGTGAGAGTGTGACCGGTGTAATGCACTTATAGTGTTGTGAGAGTGTGACTGGTATAATGCACTTACAGTGTTGTGAGAGTGTGACTGGTGTAATACACTTATAGTGTTGTGAGAGTGTGACTGGTGTAATGCACTTATAGTGTTGTGAGTGTGTGACTGGTGTAATGCACTTATAGTGTTGTGAGAGTGTGACTGGTGTAATGCACTTATAGTGTTGTGAGAGTGTGACTGGTGTAATGCACTTATAGTGTTGTGAGTGTGTGACTGGTGTAATGCACTTATAGTGTTGTGAGAGTGTGACTGGTGTAATGCACTTATAGTGTTGTGAGTGTGTGACTGGTGTAATGCACTTATAGTGTTGTGAGAGTGTGACTGGTGTAATGCACTTCTAGTGTTGTGAGAGTGTGACTGGTGTAATGCACTTATAGTGTTGTGAGAGTGTGACTGGTGTTCTGGTGTCAGGTGATGTTATTCCTAGCGGAAGAACCGCACGGAGCAGAACTGTTTGTGAGAAGCTAGTAGTTGCGCAGTTAACTCGTTACGAACACTCTTAGCTAGGAGAACCAGTCACTTGATGGCAATCTGAGTCTGGGACCTCCCGCATAGACACAGCGTTGCTAGTCGCTCATTCGTGTCCGCCACGCCCTCGTGTTTCTTCGTCTTTTTCCGCTTTTACCGTATTTCTGTATTATCATCACAACATGTGAAATTTTTCGAAATATATTTCCCCACCAATCGCCGTGTTTCAGTGCACTTTTGTATGCAGGAGGTCTTGGGTTGAGATCTCAGCTTGCAGACCGGCTATACTGACAAATGTATCATGGTTTTCCTCGGTCCGTCCAGACAAATATCACGCTAGTGTGTCGTAAGATACCACGCCCTCTCCTATACTTATCCTTCCTAACTTATTATTCACTCATGATCTAACACCCGGTTTTGTATAATCAAATTAATGTACCTTCTTTAAAAAATTGTAACGGCGAACGTGTTTCTTTCCACGCCATGAAGGCTTATAGGGGAAGTAGAGGTATAGCTCCATTCATTCTTAACCTCGGCACTAGATGCAGGTGAGTGGTGACTTTACTTCTCGGTCGCTTAACCCCCGTACTTGTTGAGTAGGAGACTGTGTGGGCCCCAGAGCTGGGCTACAAATTTTGGGGAAGAGGACAATCTTTGTCTCTGCCGGGACTGGAGTCCCGGAACGTCGAACCCGAAGCCTAGTTACTACACCAAAAGCGCTGTTCCGACTCCACCCTCTTTAAATAAACTAATATATGAACAAGGTGAATTTTTGTCCGAAAATTTGCCGTCCGCACTCTTGTAATGCCTGCCTTGCAGGTAACTTATGGACATTGCTGTCATAGACCGAATGCAGCTAACCTTAACAGTGCACTTAGAATAACTAATTATCTAACTAACTATCTAACTCCATGTAGCACAGTCCTTCTTGAGAAGCTAGCAGGTTGTCAGCTAGTCAAGAAGTTCCCCGCGTTTTGTGGAACCCGAAGGTTCATTACCGCACTCACAAGAGCCCGACTACGAAAATACAAAAAGAGAACATAATTTCATATAGTAATTTTTGTGAATTGTATTTAAAATAAATGTGGCCCGTGTCATAAGTGATATATTTCTGAAGTTCTGTGTACGCCACGCGGAATTCCACGTAAGTGTATGCGGACGGAGCCGTGCTGCAAGAATAATTATATTCTGTGTCACGACCACAGTATATGCCAATTATACTTGTGTATCCATGATGGTTATGTATTGAAATTTATTAATAAACAGTAGTGGCAAAAACTCAGTTGGTCCACCGATGTGTCACGAAGAATTCCGACGCTATGTCCGAAACGTCGAATTACTGAATGACTTCATAATCGCACTAAAGTCGTTGTGTTTCAACGAATACAGCTTCCGAAGGCTCCTCCGCCTTATGCGATATTAAGCCGTGTAGTTTTGTAGAAATATACGACGTTTCGGAGGGACGTACTGCCTCTGCAGTTATCCTGACAGTATTTTTTTTATTCACCGCCGTGAGAATCTTAAAATATGGCAAGATACTTTTCATGCATTTGTTTATTCGCTCAGCTGATAAAACAAAATCCCTGTTTTTATAGAACCTTGGCGCCCCCCCCCCCCCAACCCCTCACTCTTTAAATAAGAAATGTGTTTCTTCCGCTTTGTCATGTGTGTTGACATATGGCATGGATGTCAGTTAGGACCGTAAATTTCCAATTTGTTTTTGCATGACTGCACGTTAATTTAGCTTAGTATTTTATCAGAAGAAGATAAAAAACGGAAGAACCCCTTTCCTGTTTGTGCCCCCAGTTATGACGTGCAGATGCAAAGCATTGCCTCTTTAATTCTTAATTTCCAGACTGTTAGAAATACATCGCTGCAGCTTCATTCGCGAGGTGCCGTTACTTTGACGTGGAGACTTGGAAGAAATGCTTCTACTTTCTTCTTTCTCTCCACTGCAGGTACAGAACGGTCCAATGTCTTGCCTTGTACTTTTACCGGCCGGAGCGCGAAGTGGCCACATACCTCCACGCAGTCCTGTGGCTAAAAATGCCCAAAACTGTACTTGCAACCCTCAATGCCTCTTTAAGGTGTTGTGCTTAATTAGATACAGCAACAACGTTATAGTTACGAAAAGGAACTTCTTCAAAATTACCTAAACTCTGTACGGTGAAACCTTATATGACAGCTAAATTTGTACTTAGATAATGGACTTGAGTTGATTATCTATCGCTATCTGGAGGTGCGTTACGAATATTCGGCGTAGGTGGGAAATGTAATATCTATTGAAGCGTACCCACTACGGACATCTATTGCTCATGTTCTTAATTATTTCCAACTGTGATTTAGGCATACATGACAATAGAATGCCACTTGTTAGGCTTTTCTGTGTATTAATGTTGGCGGTTCTGATACCTGACTGGGAGATATACTTTAAGCAAGAGGTGTCGGGGAATTGGCAGGAGTTTTGAAAAAAAGAGTACACTGGAATACAAACGTAAAGAATTATCTTATTTCGTGTACTTTTAGTGATAATGGAAGCATTCTGTTGCGTCCAATGTTTCAGCATGTGACCTCATGTAATGTAATGTTGAAAGTATCTTCACTGAAGACTGAAGTTTGGCTTACCTGTAGCAAGTGAAAACGCATGACGATACAAAGTACGTGACAATCACGGGATACACACGGAGACTGAAGACGACGTACACGTCAGACAACACTTTTAGACAGAGAAACGAGATCGTCAGGACGCTTTGCTGCGACAATTGACAAGAGGAAACTGCTGTCAACACGGCACACCGTTAATGCACTCAGACACATGTCAAATTTGTATCAACGCTTCACAACCTCAATACAACCAGACAGCTGACAAAATGTTCTCAACACAGACATCTCTCAAACTGCTGTCAACACAACACATCTTTAATACAGCCAGACATCTCTCAAACTGCTGTCAACACAACACATCTTTAATACAGCCAGACATCTCTCAAACTGCTGTCAACACAACACATCTTTAATACAGCCAGACATCTCTCAAACTGCTGTCAACACAACACATCTTTAATACAGCCAGACATCTCTCAAACTGCTGTCAACACAACACATCTTTACACAGCCAGACATCTCTCAAACTGCTGTCAACACAACACATCTTTAATACAGCCAGACATCTCTCAAACTGCTGTCAACACAACACATCTTTAACACAGCCAGACATCTCTCAAACTGCTGTCAACACAACACATCTTTAACACAGCCAGACATCTCTCAAACTGCTGTCAACACAACACATCTTTAACACAGCCAGACATCTCTCAAACTGCTGTCAACACAACACACCATTAATATATCCAGACAGCTAACTGATATCAACACAGCACACCATTAATACAGCCAGATATCTGTCAAGCTGTATTCAACAAAGCACACCATCAATACAGCCATGCAGTTAACTATTATAAACAGAGCACACCTTATACAGCCGTAACAGTACACAAACACATAATAATCCAGACAGCTAACTGATATCAACACAGCACACCATTAATACTGCCAGATATCTGTCAAGCTGTTTTCAACAAAGCACACCATCAATACAGCCATGCAGTTTACTATTATAAACAGAGCACACCTTTAATACAGCCAGACAGATAACTGATATCAACAGAACACACCTTTAATACAGTCAGATATCTATTAAACTGTTGCCAACAGAGCACACCATCAATACAGCCATGCAGTTAAATATTGTATACACAGTACACCATACACCATTAATACAGCCATGCAGTTAACTATTGTATACACAGTACACCATACACCATTAATACAGCCATGCAGTTAACTATTGTATACACAGTACACCATACACCATTAATACAGCCATGCAGTTAACTATTGTATACACAGTACACCATACACCATTAATACAGCCATGCAGTTAACTATTGTATACACAGTACACCATACACCATTAATACAGCCATGCAGTTAACTATTGTATACACAGTACACCATTAATACAGGCAGACAGCTTTTGAAAATTTCACGGATAACAAGATTGTACTTATAAAACTTTTAAAGTATTAAATATTGAGTGGTGGCGCAGTTGGTTGAGGCACTGCGCTACAAGCCGGTAGGTCGCGGGTTCGATTCCCGATGGTGTCATTGGAATTTTTTATTGACATAATCCTTCCGGTCGCACTATGGCCCTGGGGTCGACTCAGCCTCTAACAGAAATGAGTACCAGGAATCTTTCCTGGGGGGTAAAGGCGGCCGGTCCGTAGGGCTGACAACCTTACCACCTTCATGTGCCGATTGTCTATAAATCTGGGAGCCTCAACCTCTGGAACCCTAAGGGCCTGTCCAGGCTGTAATGGAATTGCTTTACCAATTCTAATAATAAGACTTAAATTTAGTTTTTTATTGCGATGGAATTTTCTTGCGGAACCATTACTTCCGCTTCACAGGAACCCGGTTTTCCGCGGAACACCTGCTAGGAAACACTGCTATGCTCACGTGACTGTCATTCTGTATATTGTTGAACAAATATGGCTGCCACACGGTCACAGCTGCTATGTGTCCTGTCCTGTGTATCTAGAACATCTGACTGGGTGAAGTCCGTAAATATATAGGGCTTAAATTTGAGTTTTTTTTTGCAGGTTATATTTCGTTTAACAATTTCAGATGTTGTCAATACAGTGATTTCAGATGTTAGTCGTTACAATAGTAGTGCCTTCAGGAGAAATCAGGAGAAACCGACTTCATTCTATCGCACGTACCCTTCCTCATTCACCGTATAAAAAAAGTTAAATCAATCCCCATTACAGGCCTGGACAGGCCCTTAGGGATCCAGGAGGGTGAGGCTCCCAGATTTTATAGACAGTCGGCACATAATGGGAAGGTTGTCAGCCTACGTACCGGCCGCCTTTACCCCCCAGGAAAGATTCCTGGTACTCATTTCTGCTAGAGGCTGAGTCGACCCCAGGGCCATAGTGCGACCGAACGATTATGTCAATGAAAAATTGCAATGACACCATCGGGAATTGAACCCGTGATGTTCCGGCTTGTAGCGCAGTGCCTCAACCAACTGCGCCACCGCGTGCCCTCATTCACCATATAGCCCAATGTAAAGTTAATAGATGGAGCAGGCTTCGTGCAGGGGGGCATTACAGAGGGTGAAAGCAATTTTTTTTGTAACCACTAACATAATTACATGGCTGGAACTTGGCCGTTTGTACGTGACAGACGGCTGCTGCGTGTGAACGTGTGCTTACCGTTCGGGTCAACGAGAACAGCTGGCAATATTTGAGTATAGGAATGACGACATAATTAAAAGGATTTTTACAAAACGAGACAGTAAATATTTACAGTTGTAAGAAATTTGATACGCGATCCCGGTTGCCGCGTGGTCTAAGACGTGGGTCTGCGGACGCTCGCTTGTTGGGATTGCGGGTTCGAATCCCGCCGACTGCGTGGATGTCTGTCTTGTGAGTACTGTGTGTTGTCAGGTAGAGGTCTCTGCGACGGGCCGATCCCTCTTCCAGAGGAGTCCTATCGATGTGTGTGTGTCTGATTGTGTTCAGGTGTAACAGTAACATTCTACATCTACAGTGAGTAGGTAGAAGAGGTCAGACTAAGATAGAAGGAAGGAAAGAAAGAAAGAAAGAAAGAAAGGGAAGATCCTAGACCAGAAGTTTTAAATTATAGATTCACATGGATAGGGGTAATTTTGCCGGTATTTTGAAACACAGAAAAGTAGGTTAGTAGGAATAATGATTGAATGATTGAACGTAGTCTAAATAAGTTAGTAGGAATAATGATTGAATGATTGAATGTAGTCTAAGTAGGTTAGTAGGAATAATGATTGAATGATTGAATGTAGTCTAAGTAGGTTAGTAGGAATAATGAGTGAATGATTGAATGTATCTAAATAAGTTATTAGGAGTAATGATTGAATGATTGAATGTAGTCTAAATAAGTTAGTAGGAATAATGATTGAATGATTGAATGTAGTCTAAGTAGGTTAGTAGGAATAATGATTGAATGATTTGTAGTCTAAGTAGGTTAGTAGGAATAATGAGTGAATGATTGAATGTAGTCTAAATAAGTTATTAGGAGTAATGATTGAATGATTGAATGTAGTCTAAATAAGTTAGTAGGAATAATGAATTGAATGTAGTCTAAATAAGTTAGTAGGATATATAATGGAATTAGGAAATGTAAGGTCTAAATAAGTTAGTAGGAATAATGATTGAATGATTGAATGTAGTCTACATAAGTTATTAGGAGTAATGATTGAATGATTGAATGTAGTCTAAAGCGATCTCCAGAAGAGCTCAAAAACGGGCCAACTGCTTAGCAGATTAATTATGATGGAGGATAATAATGTAAGTTGATAAATGTTATGTTTTGTGGAGCTTAGATCTTGGCAGTTTCTGGCTCGCAGGTCAGCAGTCTTTTATTTATCTCATCTCGCGGTTTATTATGTGAACATTTATTTTTTTTAACAAGCACTTATATCGGTTTGTACCGTTACAGTGTGACTGTGAGGGAAAATGGCTCTTAAGTTGGAGAAGCGGTAATGTATGCGTGGTGTTCGTGTGTCGCGGGAAGTAGCCTGCCGTATGCAGTGACCGTGGAGGGAGCGGAGTGACTGTCAGTTGCTGTAAGCGTCTTTGATATTATTCATCAGGACGCCTTAAACGACGCGCTGCGTCAGTGGAGTTTGTTCAAGGCAAACTTCTGTGTGGGTCACCACGTGCACGTAGGAAATCAACATTCACGTGTCACCTAGAAGTCACTTGCACAAACGCCGCATTGCAATAATTCCGGGATCGAATCTCGGACCTCACTTAGTTTTTTTTTTTTACTCTCAATCCAGCACTAAAAATTCTTCAAGTACAAGAAATTTGAGATTATCAGGGCGGTGACCGTGAAGAGGGGGCACGCGGTGGCGCAGTTGGTTGAGGTCGCGGGTTCGATTCCCGATGCTGTCATTGGAATTTTTCATTGACATAATCGTTTCGGTCGCACTATGGCCCTGGGGTCGACTCAGCCTCTAACAGAAATGAGTATCAGGAATATTTTCTGGGGGGTAAAGGCGGCCGGTGCTTAGGGCTGACAACCTTACCACCTTCATGTGCCGATTGTCTAGAAATCTGGGAACCTCAACCTCCTGGAGCCCTAAGGGCCTGTCCAGGGATTGCTTTACCTTACCGTGAAGATTGCCGGCTTCTAGCTAGTAACATCGTGTACTCCGGTAGCGATTTGCCGAAGTTTCAGGACAAAATACTACCTCCATCTTCAGGGTCAAGGTGTGAAGAAGGAGGTAGCAAATTCGTCCGAAACGTAGGTAGCTTTATGCCCTTCTGTACAGCGGTAAACTGTCCTGGACACTGGCAATTTTGCTGCCTTTTGTTGCGTCGAGTCTGAAGAGACGGCGTTGTTGCTCGGTTTTATCAAATGTCAGATGCATAAACTGTCTGGGTTAAGTAATTGTGACGTCACGTGAAGATGCAGATATTCTGGTTTGTTCCGCTGTGCCGTTGCTATTATACAGGGCATACACAAAAGAATGGTGCGGTTTTAATAGTGTTCACTATTAAAACCGCACCATTCTTTTGTGTATGCCCTGTATATCCTACGTTTCCAGGACTATAACCCCTGCGACGTAACGTACCAATCCAGAAACCCTGAATCTGCAGGAACAGCAGTGATAACCTCATATCTCGCAATGTAGTTGTGACCACTGTACGACAGATGTCAGCAGTGACCGTACTGTTGTGACATTAGGTAACTGTGTTACTGTAGGATCCTATTCGTATGTTACTTGATATTGGGTAGTAATCTGTGACCATAAGATTCTCCTTAGAATTTCAGTTTAATCTTAAGACAGTTCATAACTGTCAGCTTGTACAAACGGTGCACTGTGCTGCAAATCACAAAGGCAAATCGACATGCACTACACAACATAAAATACACGTACAAGAAAAGCACAAAAGACATGGATGGTATTTATTATTACTTTGTTTTATACACAATAATAATAATAATAATAATAATAATAATAATAATAATAATAACTACGTTGTAACGCGAAAGCTAAGTGTTAGACGTGCTTCCTTTCTACATTATTTGGTGAATATTATTTCGTTATAGGTTAGAGATTATACGGCCTATTTTATATTGAGTTTAATTATTTATTTTATGTTTTCGTCAAGTTAATTTTAGTTCCAATTTGTGCTAAAATGAGATGTGTATTAGTTGTAATATTTACATATTTGAGGGCTGATTATATAACTGTTAGTTTTCTTGACGACCGTGCAGAGTGACCGGATGAAAGCTGAAGTAGTTCACTTATTTGACCACAGATGCAGACACGTGTACGAAAATATTGCCATGTGCCTATTGTATTTATTTTGAGATATTTCAATTGTTTTGAGGAGGTGAGGCTAAATGGCATGCCTATTGATTAAGTGGGTTGTGCTTGGAAGCTGGGTTCTAACGTTTTAATGTATCAGATCAGAGTTTGTGTGTGTGTTGACACAGAAGGCTCCTCGGTCCACATTAGATGCACAGCTGTAATTAATGAGGAGAGTTCCTCGCTACGTCATGCGGAAGGGGAAATCTCAGTGGAATGTTCTCTGTGCCTCTCTGTGCCCACATCCGCTTAACATTAATTTTACGGCTCAGTAATTATGTTAATTAGTTGTTCAGTTACATTGAGCATATCCTTTATCACGACTCTACGTGGAAGGCTTTGTATATTAATTTAATTTGCTTTACAATTAATAACGGAAAGGGAATTGATTATTTATTTGGAACATTGTTTTTTAGACTCATTACCAAATATTATTCAGTTGATCAAAACAAGAAGAATGAGGTGGGCGGGGCATGTAGCACGTATGGGTGAGGGGAGAGGTGCATAGAGGGTTTTGGTGGGGAGACCTGAGGGGAGGAGACCACTTGGAAGACCCAGGCGTAGATGGGAGGATAATATTAAAATGGATCTTCAAGAAGTGGGATGGGAGGGCATGGACTGGATTGATATGGCTCAGGATAGGGACAGGTGGCGGGCTGTTGTGAATGCGGTAATGAACCTTCGGGTTCCATAAAAGGCGGGGAATTTCTTGACTAGCTGAGGACCTGTTAGCTTCTCAAGAAGGACTGTGCTACATGGAGTTAGTTAGTTAGTTAGTTAGTTATTGTTTTTTTAATCCTTGCAAAAGTAGTATAATTCCATTTGACACACTAACGAAAAATCTGCTGGTATATTTTTGTTTACAGTTTAAGTATAAGTAAAATTTCTTAAGGCAGTTCATTCCCTCTGCCTTCTCTTTGCCTTCAATCAAAGGCAGAGCACTTTTAAGTCTAAACACAACTCTTTATTTACTGCACAAAACAGCTACACATTTCGGCTACCTACCTACTTTATGTTCTAACAGAAATGAGTACCAGGAATATTTCCTGGGGGGTGGGGGGGGGGGGGGGGTAAAGGCGGCCGGTGCGTATGGCTGACAACCTTACCACCTTCATGTGCCCATTGTCTATAAATCTGTGAACCTCAACCTCCTGGAACCCTAAAGGCCTGTCCAAGCTTGTAATGCAATTGCTTTGCCTTTACCTACTTTATGTAACGTATATTTGTATAACAATATCTGTAAGGTTTTGAGATATCACACATCGCAACTGTGAGTATTTACATTTTATTGTTGTAGAGAGCCAGATAATATCTATGATCTATAGCCGAAACTTGTAGCTGTTTTTTGCAGGAAATATACAATTGTCTTTAGATTGAAAGTACAATACGATTGATTGATTTAACCGTAATATTAAGTTGTCAGTTACGCCTTAAAGAGGCATAACGATAATATGCTTTTTAGTAATATTCCAGTCTCTGTATGTGACATTTCACGCATGCGCATGCTTAGGTTTTCAGGAGAGCAGTGTTTTTTATTTCTTAATGCCTGAAATTTTCCTCATTTTTTCTTTATTGCTTTCGTACCTTATCCCGTTTCCTCCTTTCCGCAATGTTCCTTTCATTTATCTGTCTCATCCCAATTCCTCTACACCTTGTGTCCGCCCCCTTCTTTGCTGTAGAATGTTTTAGGTATATAACGTTTAAAGATTTTTATAACCACAGAAGATGTGAACTGTCTATACACGCGCTGTCCAATCATTCATGGAGATCGATAGTTTAACATCTCTTGTCAGTCAGCGAGCGAAACGCCGTCATCTGTGAGCTCAAATATGTATCGACTGCCGTGACCGTGTAAGATCGATATCTCTCCCTCTTTCTGTTCCATGAGTCATTCTGCATTTATACCCTTTTGAAGGTTATCTATTTCGTAATTAAAAACAGGAAAAAATATACCATATAATTGCGCACGGTATGTTAATACGGTTCTTACTGTGATCAAAACCAAATAATTTACTGAAGGCTGTTAAAATTTTGCGGTAGTCATGTAAAACCTGTAGATATATATGTATATATATATATATATATATGTATATATATATATATACAACGGATGATACGCGAAGTTCTGACACCTGAAAATGTCCCACAAATAATGTCCCTAGTTAAGCACATGTCTAGCATGACAGCCATCTTGTTGAGGGTCTAGTCCGGCAAGAAGTTGCTCAACAAGATGGCCGTCATGCTGGACATGTGCTTAACTAGGGACACTATTTGTGGGATATTTTCAGGTGTCAGAACTTCGTGTTCCATCGGCTGTATCGAATTTCAACATGTTACAGGAAGTGTTTGCTGAAACACTAGCGTATTGTCGGAACGAAGATGTACAAGAGCACAGTCGAAACAGCACATGCAGTAGGTTGAGGCACTGCACCAAAGACGGGAGGTTCCGTTTTCGATTCTCAATATGGTCCTTGGAAATTTTAAGTGACCTATTCCTTCTGTCCGCATTCAGTAGCCCTGGGGTCCACTCAGCCTCTAACAGAAATGAGTATCAAGGAATTTTCTTGGGGGTAAAGTGCGGCCGGCGCGTAGAGCTGACAACTCTGCTGTCCTAGTTGTGTCGAATGTCGAATTAAGGATGGAAGCCCAAAATTCCAACCCCACTTCTGAGTCTCCATGACTTGTTACGGGAAAGCTTTACCATTTTCTGTACATATCCCTATGTAAACTTTTTCTTTCAGAACCATTTGAATGGGAAGCTTGGCCTGTCACTTATTGAAAGGGAATTTGCATCGAAGGTGTTCGGGGATGTTGTGCTGTCAATAATACTTGTAACTAAAGGAGAAGAAGTGACAGCAGGATTGGGAAAATTGCTTACTGACGCATTTCGTGGTTTGTACTCTTTACTGTATGCTATTAGGGTGACAAAATAAAATATTTTGAGCTGGGCGGGACTCGTAGCGCGCATCGGGAGATGAGAAAAATGCGTCCAGAATTTGAGTCGTAGACGCTAAAGAGAAGAGGACACTTGGAAGACCTAGTTATAGATATTAAACACAAATGGAGGAAGGGCGTATGATGTATGCACTGTTTTCGCCTGGTTCGCCATAGGGACCAGTGACTTGCTTTTGTGAACACGGTAACGAATTTGCGGCTTCTGTAAAAATGAAAAATTTCTTGACTAACTTACCTACTAATATTTTTTTAAGGTGTTTTGCCCCAAGATGTTAGAAAAACGAATTGAGCCTAAAGAAAGCAGAATGCCGTTTGCGGCCGAAAAACATGATAAAGCCGGAAGTAGCGATTTTAGAACATATAAAGGTATTCCATTTCGAGAAAGTCTGTTCTTTGGGATAAAGTTCCTTCTGTGTGGTTCGTGTGACGCTGAGGGCCGTATCTTCTGCCATTGCGGCTTTTTAAGTTTGTGATTTAAACGATTACAGAGCTATATTCGGTGGACTGTCAAAATTAACTCTGGGACACACACGTAATTCCGTGTCAAATTTGGGTCATTTTCGACGATTTTATATTTAGGGATCGGGCGGACTTGTTTACCTAAGCTCTAGTTCATGGTGTGTCTCAAGTGCGCTTATTATAATGCAGATAATTACGCAATTGCATGTAGAGACAAGTAATTGTATTGGGTACTTATACTAAATGGATTTCTTTAATAATGCGTTACTTCCTGGGGTGATTTTTATGACAGTAATTTGCTGCGAAAAGTTTAGTTTATATTCTGTTTCCTACAAAATACTTAAGGATAGGAAACATGTTTTAAAATCAGATTTTTATGTTATTTTTGGACCATTACTTATTAAAATTATTACGTGTATTTAGGTTTGCTGCTTTGTGTCGCGAGAGGGTGCTAGATATTGTTTTGTTAACACAGTAATTAAAATACAAAGCAATTAAAGTACTTTCGGAAATTACTGAGTATTTCATCGGGCTATTAACGTCGCCGATTTGTTTTGCAGTCATTTTTAAATTATGTTAACAATTTAGATCCGAATTTAATCTCAACCCGAAAGATATCAGAGTCTTAAATTTGAATGTGAACAACTTGGTCTGTGTTTTAAACGTGGAGCTTTTACGTGCGGCATTCTGTAGAATGTAGCCAGCTAACGTAATATGAATAATAATTATGTAGTTATCATAGGCAGACGACGTCACGACACAGTACATTATGTAAGAAAATGTTAATGTAATGTTAATACAATTTAATTATACAGGGCATACACAAAAGAATGGTGCGGTTTTAATAGTGTTCACTATTAAAACCGCACCATTCTTTTGTGTATGCCCTCTACTACAGTACGTTTACTATACAATAACAAAAATTATGTTTGTGTGATCTTCATATTATGTTCGAGATGTTTTGATCTTTATATTCTGTTTACATTATTTAAATCTACAAAGTATATAAAGCGTGTTTAGCATGTTTTGATCTTTGCTTTATCTTTAATGTATTTAAATATGCAGAATATATACAGCGTGTTCTGCATGTTTTGATCTTTGCTTTATCTGTAATGTATTTAAATATGCAGAATATATACAGCGTGTTCTGCATGTTTTGATCTTTGCTTTATCTGTAATGTATTTAAATATGCAGAATATATACAGCGTGTTCTGCATGTTTTGATCTTTGCTTTATCTGTAATGTATTTAAATATGCAGAATATATACAGCGTGTTCTGCGTGTTTTGATCTTTGCTTTATCTTTAATGTATTTAAATATGCAGAATATATACAGCGTGTTCTGCATGTTTTGATCTTTGCTTTATCTGTAATGTATTTAAATATGCAGAATATATACAGCTTGTTCTGCATGTTTTGATCTTTGCTTTATCTGTAATGTATTTAAATATGCAGAATATATACAGCGTGTTCTGCATGTTTTGATGAGTTATGTTATCTTCAGGGGCATCCGATTTTGGATGGAGCTGTTAAAAGAGTTATAATGTAATGTTAACATTTGCTCCTAAAATATTTTCATGATTTTAACTTATTAAAATACAGTTATTAACAGTAAAACCTCATTTACACGAGTTATGGTACAACATTATTCTGTTTATATTGTATCTTAACAATTGTTTATCACTGAAATACCTCAATATTGATACAAAAGTTAAAACATAGAATATGACTGATTTAAGGATAGGCCACTGACAGCTTTCTCCAATACATGGCATGCATAAGTCTTGTAAGCTTCACCCAGAGAACTGCAGTAAGTTATATTTATTGCGAAGTTGTTACATACGTCATATTGTTTATGTAATTTAACACACTGTTTGTGTATTCGGAGCGTTTCATGACTGTGTGTCAGTAGTCACTGTCCACTGCATTGTTGTGCATTTCTGAAGCGTAAGTACCAAGTTTGGTAGTGAAAACGCGTGAGTGTGCCTTCAAAAACGTTTACTGTCTTTAACACAACTGCGTAGTGACTGCGGTGAATAGTGTAAAAAATAAAAAAATGTGAAATTTAATTAAACATAGTAAAGCCTACAAGAATTTTTTGACTGTGCGTTAATGTTTGCTGTTTATGTCCATAATTTAGTATTGTGTATCGAGCTGTTAAAACTAGATGTGAAACACGTAATTTCGTGGCGAATCTACTGAGTCGTGTGAAGCAGTTAGGATGTCACTACGGTGGGCAGCTTTGTGCAGTACACAATATCAATTGAAACGTGTGAAGTGATACTCATTTTTCCATTATTAACGTATATGAGCACTATAAGAGTCATTTATAAATGCAGAAAACAGGAATCTTCAAGAAATTTTTGCCATATCCATATTCGTTACATTTTATTCCTTGCAAGATTCCGTATTCAAACAGCCGAAATGGGTTTAACCGTTCATCAAAATGAAATGTAAATAAAGTGATATTTCTTGGCAATGTGTGTAGAATTTTTACTCTTAAAGTCTTTCGTTTATTTATTGCGTCTGTACTTAAAATCTTTTGTCTCAGAAATAAAAAAATTTGGGACCAATGTCACTTTTCTTGGCTAATGAATATCTGCATAATCGTAATGTTCACATGCTATTACGGAACACCCTGTATATCTGAATACCCAACCTGTCAATGGTTCCCAAACTTAATCGTGCTGCCAAACCCCTACTTGAACTCAAACGTCCGTATAATATTACAGCATTTTACCGAATTTGTCCTTTAAGTGTCCGGTGTCTGTGTCCGTGTCGTGTTGCTCCTTCCACATGCTCACTCGACATAACACCTTTCGCTTGCAGCAAGGCAGTTATACGATATTTTACACACTACTTTCACTTTCGACTGTCGACATAGCTCAGTCGGTATAGCGACTCAATGCGGGCTGGAAGGTTTGGGGTTCGAAACCCAATTGGGGGGCGGCATTTGCCCCACCCTTCCAGACCGGCCCGAGGCCCAGCCAGTCCCCTGTACAATGGGTAGTGAGGCTCTTTCTTGGGGGTAAGGCAGCCGGGGTGTGACGTTGACCATCCACCGCCATCTACCGCCGAGGTTACAGAAAGAGTAGAGCCGTGCCTGGACTCTCTCCCCCCTCTATGCCTTCATTGCTCCTTATATCGTGAACTGTACCTTTACCTTTAATTTCCCTTTCGAAGGAAATTGTTCGCTTACATTTGAACAATTTAAAAGTACTAATAAAATAACACAGTCGCCTCGGTGGACTAGTGGTTAGCGTGCTCGCCACTGGACCCAAGGTTCGCGGGTTCGATCCCGACCGAGGTCGATGGATTTTTAAGGATGATAAAAATCCGTAGCACAACTTCCTTCGGAGGGGAAGTAAAGCCGTATGTCCCATGTCGTAGATTTACGGCATGTAAAAGAACCTTAAGGGCATGAATAGAAATGTTTCGTAAGCAAAATTCAACCCCAATTTCTCACACCTGACTGCCTGCCAGATGGCTCTGGCGGTCATATCAGGATCGATAGAATAGTAGCGCGGCCAGTTGGCCAGTCACCAACTGCCACGAATGCTCACGACCAAGTAACCTCGGAAAGAGGAGGCCCGAGCCCATATAGGGCTGTTGAGCCATGGTTATTATTATATTATTATAATAAAATAACATAAAGTTTAACTTTATCTTAAACAATACTTATATACAGATCAATCGTTATTATGGTCCCTTTCTCAGTGAATTTTCTGAAACTATCTGTTACAGCCAAGAGGTTCGCGAACCGTAGATTTGGTACTGCTGATATATTTGAGTGTCAATATTTGTGTCATTGTACGTGTATTTATCATAGTTGTAATAAGAATGCAGGATCTTAGTGGATACAAACTTACAAGACTCAAATCTTATTCATAATTTCAGAAATGTTGTTAGCAATATGATAATATGCAGGCCCGTGTAACGGCTGGACACCATGATTTGCTGGTAACAGGCACAAATACTCCTTCCGGCTTGTCTTTGCTTTCCTTGCTAATATCATAATCATGTATGTAGTAGTTAAAGACTAGTCAAGGAGGAGAGGAATATCGTACATACAATAAAAGGAAGAAAGGCTAACTGGATTGGTCACATCTTGCGTAGAAACTGCCTTCTGAAACACGTGATTGAAGGAAAGTTAGGGGGAAGGATAGAAATGACGGGAAGACGAGGGAGAAGACGTAAGCAGCTACTGGATGACCTTAAGGAAAAGAGAAGATACTGGAAATTGAAAGAGGAAGCACTAGATCGCACCCTGTGGAGAACTCGCTTTGGAAGAGCCTACGGACTGTCGTAAGACAGACTGCAGAATGAATGAAGTTAAAAGACTACACAAGTGATTAAACTCTTCTTAAGAAATTAGAATTTACCGATGTAAACGAGAAAAATTGGAATGCAGATTTGAACACGAGTAAAAAGACCCTAGGGCAGTACTTGCGCGACATTTTAACAGCGTGGTTACCGTGCATATTGGTAAATGTGTGGGGTGAATATCATAAAATATTGTGGGTGTGGTCCGCTGTAGGAGGCAGGAGACGTAGGGAAAATGGCGTTTGTGTATACTGCATATCATAAAATGGCGTTTGTGTGTACTGCATATCATAAAATTGCGTTTGTGTATACTGCATATCATAAAATGGCGTTTGTGTTTACTGCTTATCATAAAATGGCGTTTGTGTGTACTGCATATCATAAAATGGCGTTTGTGTATACTGCATATCATAAAATGGCGTTTGTGTTTACTGCTTATCATAAAATGGCGTTTGTGTATATGCATATCATAAATGGCGTTTGTGTATACTGCATATCATAAAATGGCGTTTGTGTATACTGCATATCATAAAATGGCGTTTGTGTATACTGCATATCAAAAATGGGTTTGTGTATACTGCATATCATAAAATGGCGTTTGTATATACTGCATATTATAAAATGGCGTTTGTGTATACTGCATATCATAAAATGGCGTTTGTGTATACTGCATATCAGGCATTAAACATGCAACTGATGAGTAACCCGTAATATTGTTGCTTAAAATCTTCTGGATTGTTACCCGGCGTCACTTTTTGGTGTATGACCAACGTTTCGGGATCACCTTTTTGTACCATTTTCAGGCGGAAGTCTTCAATTACATATCCGTAATCTTATCTTTCAGTTTGTAATATCGTGATTTAAACAAACGCAAAAATTCCAAATAGTCAAACCCTTATATTTATTGTGCTCTCGACGTCACAATTTCGGCGGTAATATGTGCGGCATCATTATGTGGGAAGTCACGGTCGTCTTAACCCTCTGGGTACACGTTAATTAACGACAAAAATTACATAAAATGAAGGGCACACTTTTTTGCCGCTCCTGCAGAAACCGATGGGGTTGTCAAAGCAGTGGAAGTGCGGTTCACTGTTTCACAGTTGGACGCTTCTGAGCACGAGGCTCAAGCACTGGCCCACATCTCGAACGCCCGTGTATAAACTATTTCTATTGCGCCACGGACGATTTTATTAACACACCTCGTTTACTGTGAGGTTCTCATTACGCTGTTGGTTAGAAGTACACACTTCCGGTATGTGCCACCGTCTAGTTTGGTGGAAATGCAAGGTAGAATTCTACTCCTTTGGGCGTCATAAAGAAAGCTACTCTGAAAAGCAGGATCTGTGAAATTGTGTGTATTGAGATCCGTCGATAAAACTAGACACGGGCCATCGATACAAAATTTGATAAACGTAAGTCTGAATGTAAGGTTACGAGACGGCCTTGCCATCGCTCAGGCGGTTAGTCGCCGGCCTCTCACCGCGGAGCCCGGGTTCGATCCCGGCTCAGTCCATTTGAATTTGTGGTGGAAAAAGTGGCATTGGGGCAGGTTTTTTTCCCCAGTATTTCGGTTTTCCCCTATCAATTTCATTCTACCGGTGCTCCATTACTTCGAAAAACGAAAAAAAAAAACTGATCATCTTCATCACAGGGTTGCACAAAAAGCCTTAAGGCTGCGGTACGTCCGTAGCATCTACTGCGGGGCCCTTCACCACACAAAAAGAAAAGTTACGAGATGACGTCTTGGGAAACACGTGTATCGGTTTTCTCTACAGGTTCTTTTCGAAAAATTTTTCATATCGACAAACATGAAGCCAGTTTCGCACGAGATACTTATGATCGCATGTGGGTCATCGTGTAATGTTCTGTACCGCTGTTCTAGGTTAACCAAATTTCGACATATTTATTCTCTCCTATATAAAATCAAAGCCGATCCCAGTGGCCGTGCGGTCTAAGGAGTGGGTCTGCGGCCGCTCGCTTACTAGGATCGTGGGTTCGAATCCCACCGGTGGCATGGATGTTTGTGTTGTGTTTGTTGTAAGGACGGTAGCATGGAACGTAAAGTGACATGAAGGACGAAAGGATTTAAACAGTACAAAAATGGATCAAAGGGAAAAACCCCGACAGGCAAAAATATAAAAATCCCACCGGGGGCATGGATGTTTGTTTGTGTTTGTTGTAAGGACGGTAGTATGGACGTAAAGTGACATTAAGGACGATAGGATTTAAACGTACAAATGGATCAAAGAAAAAAAAAATCCCACCGGGGGCATGGTTCTGTCTGTTTTGAGTGTTATGTGTTGTCAGGTAGAGGTCTCTGCGACGGGCTGATCCCTCGTCCAGAGGAGTCCTTCCGAGTGTGGTGTGTCTAAAGTGTGATCGTGAAGCCTCGAAAAATGAGGCGGTCTAGGCCCCCAAGAGGCTGTCGAGCCATTGAAAAAAAAAATATATATAATCTAATGAAAATCCATTCACCCATCCTCGAGTTGTTGAATGCGTAAAGACAGACACGGCGAAGCTAATACGCGCACCTGTTGCCAATGTTTGATGTGAGAGCTCCCAGCAATGTCTGCAAAACCGTTGAGTTGAATTTTAGTAACGAAATCGAGCCTTCCGTATGATCTATGGTATCTGCCGTTACACGTGCGTGTGCATTAAATGCGTTTTATTGTAGAGCTGAACGAATGGATTGGTCCACTTACCAATGGAGTCGAGGGGCCGGGCGACATTGTCTTCATCGGCGGTGTCCCCACGGTACTCCCTGTAAGCACTCTCTCTGTCAGGGTCGTTCTGAAATGAGATCACAGTGAAAACATTGAGACTTAACCACAGCAATCTCGAGGGGCAAGATATAAATGCCTTTCGTGTGTTTTACATGGATTATAAGGCCGTTTTACTTTTAGACGCATGTGTGTGTCTCGGAACACGTGCGTACTGAATAAATCGAAACCACAGTAAACAACTACTTCATCGGGGGTTATTTATTTATCATACCAACTTATGCACAATTTTTACAATATTATTACTTCACCCCTATACGTATTTCGGCACTCAGAATGCCATCCTCAGGGGGTCACAGTGTTAAAAGCATAGACTATATGAGCTCAATCAGAACTCAAAACAATGGATTAATATTTTAACGTTCAACATTTTACTCATATCGATGTAACATTTTATACAATCGATGTATAGTCTATGTTTTTAACACTGTGACCCCCTGAGGATGGCATTCTGAGTGCCGAAATACGTATAGGTGTGAAGTAATAATATTGTAAAAATTGTGCATAAGTTGGTATGATAAATAAATAACTTCCAATTGCTATAGAATGCACGGTAATGTAACGTAAAGTACGTCATCATTTGTTAGAGCTGAATTCAGTTTAAGAATGCATGGAACTTTTCTTCCATTGCCGTTTACACTTTCATTGTCTGTGTACTTAATTAAGAAGAGGGATGCTTTCACATCTTACGGGAAACGTATGTTCTTGTAGTCTGTGGATGGGGCGAAGTTCCTACCTTACCCAAATCGAGGTTTCCTCTCAATATAGCAGTCCTTTAAGTTACCCTGTGCAACTGTAGGTAATTTCAAAGTGTCAGTGCTTTGTCGTTAAAATGTTCAGACTAACAAGAGCAACACTAATAGGTCTGCTCCCCAGAGACATCTGGTGACATTGAGATAAATGTCTCGAAAGTTGGAATCGAAGGAAAGCGACTGCAAGTGTGCGAGAGGTGGTAATTGCAGGGTGAAATTAGCTTTCTGTTATACGTGGCACGTACGTCTGTTGCTAAACCACTCACTTAAGTGCCATGAGACTGAATGAGACAGGAATTACAGGAGATTGGAAGGATATAACACTACCGCCTCCAATTTGAAGGATATATACGTGTACAGAGTGGCGAAAAATCACTTGACACTGTAGGCAAGGTTCATCATAAAGGCCCAATAGACTTTTTGGCCACCCTGTATGTATAACCTTTCTTTTCAAATAGGTTTTATGAGATTTTGTATAAACTTCATGGTCTCTGGGACATCACAACTTTCAATATGATGGCTGAATGCCAATGTCGTGAAGGAACGTAATGCCTCCATCTTCAGGATATAATAGCAGAAACCAAGGCAGCAGATTACTCTGGAGGTTGGCACCTATTTGCGAAACATGCAGCTCACACGCAAATACAGTAGTCTTACTCGTTCAGTATTTTTTTTGCGTAACACTACGGCCTGATAACTCATCACGCATTTGCCTTACGGTGGTTTCGAACTATAAACTCCGGGAACTTTTCTGTGCTGCCAGTAATTTCATTAAGTTTCACCATTGTGGTTTCTAACTTAAAACCTTGTGGCATCTATGTGTACCACCTGCTGTTACATTCAGAACGCTACATTTTTTTTTTCCACAGGGTGTACATTTGTTTTGCTTATAATTCTCATATCTAACAGTGGTATATTCCTAAATAACATTAAGGAGCAGGTCTTTGTTATGGAGACGCAGCGTTATAACCGAACTTTGCTGGTTACTTTTTATTAATTTGATATACATCAAATTAAGAGACTGTTCTCTCCAAAGGTTTAATTTTATTTAATTTATTTCAATACAAACGTTAGCACAATGCCATCCGTCTACTCCTTTCCTTTTACTCCCGCCAACTGACTCGGGACACCTGGTCCGTTGTCGTAGCTATATTTAGACGAGTGGAAGGGGAGAGCCGAACTGCTCCAACAATACTAGCATTTAATAATGTTTCAATAATGTTCGGCTACAGCGTGTGTATGTGAGGTAGATATTTAAGTCGCAAATATTATGTAGACGCAGTGCAACTTTGAAAGGTTTACCAAAATACTCAAATTACTCCAATGCGTAATGCTCTGAAAGATACTTGTCAACGCACAGACTCTCTTTGTTCTGATACTGAAGAACTCTGAAAGTTTATCCCAAAAGCTCCATATGTCTCCATTTACAGCTTTGATATCAAAACTTGTTTATCAGACAAATCTGATAGCCTTTTTTTTTTCAGAAATACATCGGAGAAGCGTTTTTAAATTCGTTGCTTCTCTTTTTCAATCTTCCGTCTGCATTCCGAACTGTCAATTTCGTTCCACAGAGTGGAAGATATTGCTTATTCAAGACAGCTGCGGTGTTATTGAAGTACTTAAGGGGTTGGAAAACAATTTCAAACAAACGTCTCCCATTTTGGTGTCAGGGTGACGCAAAGCGCTGAGACAGATCGCCCACTGTCTGTTAAGAACAGTGGCAAAGCAGCTTTGAGGTCACTTGTACTAATTTACGTTACATATGTCGCTACTAATGTAATGGCTTCCGAGAATATAGCAGGAGAGTGTTCATTTGTTCAAATTTCTTATACACAGTTATTCTTCTCCCGTACACTTCTCATATTCCGTTCCAATCGCTTTCATCTGTCCGTCTTATTCTCTTTCTTCATTCATATCCCCCTACCTTCCTCCGTCTCCTTTACCTTCAAATTGTTCTGGTAAATATCCGTAAAACCTGCCTTCAATGGCTGCTCACTTTGATTTATCTTGTTTTCAACAACTGTGCGAATTTGGTAAAAGAAGTAGCTTTTCGCCGCGCTTATGCGGCAACTTCTTCGACACTGCTGTTCAGCGGAGAGCCTAATATCGTAGGCGACATAACGATAAAGGGACAAACAACAATACAACAGAACTATTTCTACTTATAGGCTGTATAATGTGAGATTTAAGGTTCTGAATGCTGTGAGATGAATATTTGGCTTCATTTGGATGTGACGCCGTGTAGGTTAGTGAATAGGTATAGGTAAAGTTCACCCTAGAACAGGCCACGAAGGTCCAGCGGGGGAGCAGAGGTATAGCTCTACTCTTTCTTTAACCTCGGCGCTAGATGGGGGTGGGTGGTCAACACCACGCCCCGGCCGCTTTACCCCGGGAAAGAGACCCGGTACCCATTGTATAGGAGGCTGGGTGGACCCCAGGGCCGGTCTGCACGAGGTAGAAAAATCTCCCCACCGGGATTCGATCCCTGGACCCTCCAGCCCGAAGCGAGTCGGTATACCGACTACGATTCCAACGTTATCCAGGTAGCTGGTAAACTCGCTTTTACCCTGCAGATGGAGGCAGCATGTTCACTCGAAACATCGATTCCTATGTACCAGTCTACACTGTATTATGTCCCGTAAGGCCGTGCTGTAGATCCACACTGTCCTGTGAAACTCCAAACCAAATGTATAAATTGTTTTCTGAATAAACCGAATTGCATAAACGTGTACATATGAGTGACAACCATCAAAACACAACGACATTTATGCAAATTAACAATATGTTATGGAAGTTATTATATCGCATTTTATCACATGTTCAAAATGTGACATGAAGAGGAAAAACAGCATATGAAACTTCTTTCGATAATATTCAGACCTTAACACTGAACGCTATGACTTTATAATAATAATGATCGTGGTGAAAGGCAGTAGGACGCCGAAACATGTCTGTCGTTTCTGTTATCCATGGAACAAAACAAAAGAATTATCTCAATAAAGTAAAATTTCACTCTTTAACCTGCCATGAAGGCATAGATTGGGGAGGCGCTAGGTGTGAGTGGCTGGTCAACGCCACGCCCCGGCCGCTTTACCTCCGGGAAAGAGACATGGTACTCATTGTATAGGAGGCTGGTTGGGCCCCAGGGCCCGTCTGGACGGTTTGCGGAAAATCTCGCCCTTACCGAGATTCGATCCCCGGATCGTCCATCCCGTAACGAGACGCTATACCGACTGAGCTATCGTGGCCCAATTTTGAATGAAGTGGATGCAATACAAGTGATTTGTATGGGTGTGTAACTCGGTCCCTGACAGGGTGCTGGGTCTAAGGGTAAGGAGTTGGTGGCAGGATGCGTTTTTAAATGGTTATTTAACGACGCTCTCAATTGCTAAGATTAGATATATAGCATTAGTTCATGGTTTGTTCTCCGCATCAGATATCAGTGAGGCCAAATGAAATGAGCTCAGGGCATGTAGCACGAAATTCTTCAATGAGAAATGCGTACAAAATTTTAGTACGAAAACCCGGAGGAGTACCACTTGTAAGAATTCCGAGTATATGAGAGGATAATATTAAAACGGAACTTAAATAGGCGTGATGGGATGCAATAGGTTGATTTGTCTTTAAAGTAAGGGCCATTGGCGGCCGTGCCATGGCTCAGGCGGTTAGTCGCCGGCCTCTCACCACGGAGGCCCGGGTTCGATCCCAGGTCAAGTCCATGTGAGATTTGTGGTGGACAAAGTGGCACTGGGACAGGTTTTTCTCCGAGTTGTCGGTTTCCCCTGTCAATTTCATTCCACTGGTGCTCCATTACTTGTAAAAATTGGTAAAAAACTGCTCATCTTCGTCACAGGGGTTGCACAAGAAGCCTTAAGGCTGCGGTGCGTCCGTAGCATCAGCTGCGGGGCCCCCTCACGAAAAAAAAGGGCCATTGGCGGTATCTTGTAAAAACGGTATCGAATGGCGCGGCATTTATTGAGTAGCTAAAACTAGCAGTTTCGGGACAAGCGCTCTCCTGTGTGGAGTTAGGCAGTTGTTGCAGTTACTGGGCTGTTATTAACGAATGCACTCAGTGTAATGTGATATTGGCAGACTGGGGTATGTGGAATTTGGTATTCTTTCGAAACGCTATTGATGCTGCATGTTCTGTGTTGTTTTCCATAATGCTTTTGGCCCTCAACTCAAAACTCAATAATACGCTAAAATGGCAGCTGCATTCACATATAAAATAAAGTGTCAAATTTCATATAGGAGTTGATATGATTCTGGTCGTTGAAAGGGCTGTCTATATGGACTGTTCTTTTGCTGTATACACGAAATAATGCGGTCCTGTGACGCGTTTGGGCTGGAATAAAATATTTTACGAAACAGTACAACCGGGCGTTTTGATGTAACAGTGGCACTGTGGACCTGTATGTGGGGGTTCCGAGTTCGATCGTCGTTTGGGACATCGACTGTCCTGACTGAGGACATTGGAAGATTTGCCAATTCGTCAAATAGGCCACGACTACTTTCTTTCTTTCAAATATTTTCCAGTTCATTCATCAGTCATTCTATTACCGATGATACTGACTAACTAACTAACTAACTAATTAACCAACCAGTTAAATCATGGAACAGAGTACTTCTTGAAAAACTTATTTCTTCAGCTATTCAAGAAATTTATTGCATGTTATGGGGCCCGAAGTTTCATTACTGTGTTAAGAACAGCTCACCACTTTTCTGTATCCTGAGCCACATAAATCCAATCCTATTTTTTGAAGATCCACTTTAATAGTATCCTCCCATCTACGCCTAGGTCTTACAAGTGGTCTCCTTTCCTCAGGTTTCACCACAAAATCCCTGCACGCACTTGTCTCCTTTCTTCCATACGTGCCACATGCCCAGCCCATCTCATTCTTCTAATGATCACCCGAATCGTAAGGCTCCTCGTTATGTAGTCTTCTCAACCTCCCTGTTGCCTCGTTCCATTTAGGCCCCAATAACTTCCTAAGCACCCTGTTGCCTCGTCCCCCTTAGGCCCCAATACCTTCCTAAGCACCCTGTTGCCTCGTCCCCCTTAGGCCGCAATACCTTCCTAAGCACCCTGTTGCCTCGTCCCCTTAGGCCCCAATACCTTCCTACGCACCCTGTTGCCTCGTCCCCCTTAGGCCCCAATACCTTCCTACGCACCCTGTTGCCTCGTCCCCCTTAGGCCCCAATACCTTCCTACGCACCCTGTTGCCTCGTCCCCCTTAGGCCCCAATACCTTCCTACCACCCTGTTGCCTCGTCCCCCTTAGGCCCCAATACCTTCCTAAGCACCCTGTTACCTCGTCCCCCTTAGGCCCCAATACCTTCCTAAGCATCCTGTTGCCTCGTCCCCCTTAGGCCCCAATACCTTCTAAGCACCGTTGCCTCGGTCCCTTAGCCCATCTTCCTACCACTGTGCTCGTCCCTTAGGCCCATACTCCTAAGCCGTCTCGTCCCTAGCCATACTTCCTAAGCACCTGTTACCTGTCCCTTAGGCCATACCTTCTAGCTCTGTTGCTCGCCCTTAGGCCCCAATACCTTCCTAAGCCCTGTTGCCTCGTCCTTGGCCAAACTTCCTCCACCGTTGCTGTCCCCCTTAGGCCCCAATACCTTCCTAAGCACCCTGTTACCTCGTCCCCCTTAGGCCCCAATACCTTCCTAAGCACCCTGTTCTCAGTCACCCTCAGCTTATGGTCCTTATAAGACCAAGTTTCAGCTCCATATAAAACAATATACCACCGACTGTACACAGTCTGAAAGCTCACAGCAATACACGGTAACGAACTGCTGATCGCCTTGCAAACAGGCAGCTCGAACTGAGACAGCAGTAAGCTATAGCAAGGTTCCTACAACTACGATCAAGCATAAGTTAAGAAAAGATAGCAGAGAAAAATGGGAAAGAGAATGGGAACAAACTACAACAGGAATAAACACAAGACAGTACTTTCCAAATGTTAGCTAAAGGCTCGCAATAAAATTACCTATATCACCAAATTTCACAGCAATGTTAACAGGACATGGAAAGCTGAAGGACTACTATCACCGATTCAAAATAACAGAGGATTCAGCGTGTACTTGTAACGGAGGAGATCAAACAATAGATCATCTGATATTGGATTGTCAGAATTTGAAGAAAGAGAGGAACACATTAAGGAGAAGAATAATTGAAAAAGGAGGAAGATGGCCGTTGAATAAATCAGAATTGGCTCAAAAATTCACTAAAGACTTTTACAATTTCTGTAATGCGATAGATTTTCAGAAGGTATAAAATACCAAAAAAAGTAAATAATGTAAATATTGTATATAGTACATAGTATATATAGTTTATGTTAAACAGTACTTATAATATTGTAGAATAGAATCTAGGATATATTGCATTGTATAAAGATGTAAAAAGAGCAGCTAAATCATGTAGTGTTACTCTTTGTAATGGAGCATGTTGATTAAACAAATAAAAAATAAAACCCTGCAACAAGACTTAGTCAAGGCAGCCACTGCCGGCGTCAGTATTTGAACCCGGTACCTCCAAACTACAAACCAATAATGCTGACCGCTTTTTGTTTAAAGGGGCTCTCAGTCACTAAGATTATACAGCGTCGGTTGTAGATGAGTGAATGAGTTTGGAGCAATTGTTTAATGATACTGGTAGGGGAAAACCGACGTACTGGGAGAAACCCCTCTCTTAATGCCACTTTGGGACAGGTTTTTCTCCGGGTCCTCTTCAGTCGACCATGCATTTCTGTAGCAGTTATGTGATTAAAATTAGCTGCTTTATGGTCGGTCGAAGTGAACTGCTTTCAGACTATGGAACTGGACTCCAATAAAAGCTTCGAGTAGTGTAAATATCGACGTTGGTGTCTGAAGTTGTTCTATCTGCAATCGAAATGCCCACAGTGCTGTGTAGGTAGGATTACTGTACATTTCAATGGCACAAGTGCCAAGCCTGTTTCGCAGCGGTCCACTGGTTCTCTCTATAACAAGATTATCCTGCTATCTGAAATTGAGCCACGTTTTAAGCTTCGTCGTTATTTACAACCAATCAATTGATATGGTGGGTCTGTAGTTAACCATCACAGAGTGTATTGACGTTTTTTATTACGACTCGCTGGGAGTCGCGGGTAGTTCCATGAGAAGCGTGTACAGTGTGGTCAAACATTTCGGAATGCAAACTTCCTCTTCTCAGTTTGGAGAAATTTTCCGGTATCGTAAGAGGAGCTGCCAGAATATACAGTGATACCTCGGCTAACGAAGATAATTCGTTCCGGAATCACATTCGTTAGCCGAAATCTTCGTTAGCTGAAACGTGAGCTCATTTCTTTGTCACACACATACAGACGGAAAAGATAAGCTCCTGGAATGGCCCGATCGTTCATGTTTGCTGTTTTATATTAGCGCGAGCATCCACTAAAACATTCGTTAGCCGAATCCATATTCGTTAGCCGAGTCCGAAAAACAGCGAAAAGAATCTTCGTTACCCGAAAAATTCGTTAGCAGGGTCACTCGTTAGCCGAGGTATTACTGTACTTACATTACGTCTGTCTCAGTTCTGTAGCGTTCTGATGATCATAAGTCGTTTATATGTTGGACGGTGTCCATCGCGCCATGCTTCAGAGACACAGAATTATAAAGATAAATTTGCCGATCCCAGTGGCCGTGCGGTCTAAGGCGTGGGTCTGCGGCCGCTCGCTTACTGGGATCGCGGGTTCGAATCCCGCCTAGGGCATGGATGTCTGTCTCTTGTGAGTGCTGTGTGTTGTCAGGTAGAGGTCTCTGCGACGGGCTGATCACTCGTCCAGAGGAGTCCTACCGAGTGTGGTGTGTTTAAAAGTGTGTGATCGTGAAGCGTCGTAAAATGAGGCGGCCTAGGCCCCCAAGGGGCTGTCGAGCCATAGGGGAAAAAATAAATAAAGACGAATTTAAAAAAACTTTGTCTTTGTCCTAAGGCCACAAAGGTGGCCGTGCCACGGCTTAGGCGGTTAGTCGCCGGCCTCTCACCGCAGAGGCCCGGGTTCGATTTCGGGTCAGTCCATGTGCGATTTTTTGTGGTCAAAGTGGCACTGGGACAGGTTTTTCCCCGAGTACTTCGGTTTCCCCCTGTCAATTTTCATTCCACCGGTGCTCCATTACTTGGGAAAACGGAAGAAACTGATCACCTTTCTCTTCATCTTCATTACAGGGTTGCACAATAAGCCTTAAGGCTGCGGTGCGTCTGTAGCATCTGATGCGGGGCCCTTCACAAAAAAAGGCACAAAGGTGGACAGAAATGTCATCAGCTGCGTCCGTTGCATAGAGGAGACCTTACTGTTTGTGTCAACTGAGAGACTTACATAGAGGAGACCTTACTGTTTGTGTCAACTGAGAGACTTTACATAGAGGAGACCTTACTGTTTGTGTCAACTGAGAGACTTACATAGAGGAGACCTTACTGTTTGTGTCAACTGAGAGACTTACATAGAGGTAGACCTTACTGTTTGTGTCAACTGAGAGACATACATAGAGGAGACCTTACTGTTTGTGTCAACTGAGAGACTTACATAGAGGAGACCTTACTGTTTGTGTCAACTGAGAGACTTACATAGAGGAGACCTTACTGTTTGTGTCAACTGAGAGACTTACATAGAGGAGACCTTACTGTTTGTGTCAACTGAGAGACTTACATAGAGGAGACCTTACTGTTTGTGTCAACTGAGAGACTTACATAGAGGTGACCTTACTGTTTGTGTCAACTGAGAGACTTACATAGAGGAGACCTTACTGTTTGTGTCAACTGAGAGACTTACATAGAGGAGACCTTACTGTTTGTGTCAACCGAGAGACTTACATAGAGGAGACCTTACTGTTTGTGTCAACTGAGAGACTTACATAGAGGAGACCTTACTGTTTGTGTCAACTGAGAGACTTACATAGAGGAGACCTTACTGTTTGTGTCAACTGAGAGACTTACAAGAGTTAAAATCGAGGTGTCATGAAAGGATATAGGGCGAGAAAGGTTTACCTATTTCTTTTAATGGCTCGACAGCCCCTTGGGGGCCTAGGCCGCCTCATTTTTTGAGGCTTCACGATCACACACTTTAGACACACCACATTCGGTAGGACTCCTCTGGACGAGTGATCAGCCCGTCGCAGAGACCTCTACCTGACAACACACAACACTCACAACACAAACATCCATGCCCCTGGTGGGATTTTTTTTTTTTTGCCTGTCCGAGGTTTTTCCCCTTTGATCCATTTTTGTACTGTTTAAATCCTTTCGTCCTTCATGTCACTTTACGTTCCATGCTACCGTCCTTACAACAAACACAACACAAACATCCATGCCCCCGGTGGGATTCGAACCCACGATTCCAGTAAGCGAGCGGCCGTAGACCCACACCTTAGACCGCACGGCCACTGGGATCGGCAGGGTGTACCTATACTCGTTCTAAACCCCGGTTTCCTTTAAATAGGAGGCTGGTTGGCCCCAGAAACCGTCGGGATGATTTAGAGAAAAGGTAAAGCACCTGTTCTTACTGGGAACCGAACCCTGGATCTTTCAGCCGATAGCTTGGACACTGTACCCACTACACTATCCCCACATTGTAGGATATTGTGGGCAATGTGCGACATGAAACGCCTGCTCTGGCCATTCTCAACACTGAGTTTGTCCTTAGTTTTAATTTGTGTGATTCTATTGCATTGTTTGAAAAAAATAATAAAATTTATAGCTTCTCACAGCGGTCTGGTTGGGAGAGTGGCAGGTGTGCGGCTGCTGGTAACTGCAGTTACCACCGTGTATCTTCTGAACCGTAATGCAAGGTGTCTTACGTCAACATTACTTACAAATAAAATACGAAGGCAGTGCCCACCTCTATTCCTTTCGGCCCAATATTGCCAATGCAAGGTGTCTTACGTCAAAATTACTTACAAATAAAATACGAAGGCAGTGCCCACCTCTGTTCCTTTCGGCCCAATATTGCGCCTCTTTCTATGCACTTATCTTGTCGAGGTCATTAACACAGCATGCAGTCCTTATTTACTCCACAGCAGGCCCATTCTATTATTTCCCATGAATTGCGGTATCAATTAGATAAAAAAATGTAGGAGACTGTAAATCACTATGTGGGGAAAGATTCTTCTTTAGAAGGCCATATTGATTCAGAGTGCCAAGACATTCTCTGTCCTTAACCTAACTTCGTTATTGCATTCAATTAGCAGTATTATAAGCAATCAGTACCGTAACATCAAGCAGAAACTTCACAAGACGAACGCATCCATTTGGTACTGCTAATTGAATCAAAGGCCGATCCCAGTGGCCGTGCGGTCTAAGGCGTGGGTCTTCGGCCGCTCGCTTGCTGGGATCGCGGGTTCGAATCCCACCGGGGGCATGGATGTCTGTCTCTTGTGAGTGTTGTGTGTTGTCAGGTAGAGGTCTCTGCGACGGGCTGATCACTCGTCCAGAGGAGTCCTACCGATGTGGTGTGTCTGTGTGTGATCGTGAAACCTCGACGAAACGAGGAGGCCCAGGCCCATATAAGGCTGTCGAGCCATAGGAAAAAAAAGGAGTGAATCAAAGTGCACGGTGAAAATAACGTGAAGATCGTTTATTATTGTTTTCACGATATCTCAACTCAGGATCCTACTGGAGCCAGTTTAGTCCAATATACACCATAACATCAAGTAAGTTTTATTACAAAGACAGTTGAGGTTTTCAGTGCTGTGCATATTAAGATGACGGTCTTTTGTGATGTGACACCGTATAATCTGATATATTGGAGGAATGTACGCCTTACATCTTCAGAACAGAACAAGGTAAGAAAATACAGGGTGCTTCGAAAATTTGTTAACTATCTGTCTGAATACATGGACTTCACATCTCACATTACCGGGTATAATTTTATGTTTGAATATTTTCCGTTTGCCCAGTAGGCTCTTCCCTATAGGTTTTTTGGGCTGGAGCCTTGCATATAATTTTATCTCCCACTGCATGCTACATGACACACTCTTTGATGTGAACACCGTAGTATTGTGTAGTGGAGGGTAAAAATTCACCGTTGAGGACAAATATACTGCTACACGTTCCGTCAGTCACCGATGAAACCTCACTCCGTTACGTTGAGAGTACGCTTTTTTAAGTATATTACGACTAAAGATAAGTATTTATTGTGTGAAGATGACATATTTATGTTGGCGCAATTATTACATGTAAAAATGTTGGAGCTCGATGTTGGAAAGCGTAAGTCTTATTTGTGAAACCTGAAGAAGGTGCAGACAGCCTTTTTGATACGGAAGGATTTTTCAATTATTTGTACATGTAATGTCACAAGAATGAAATTAAATCGGAATGCCTGGAAGGGAGGCTCACAAGGAAGAGGATCTGTGTCACCAGCAAATGAGCCTAAGTAAGTAGAAACTAGTAAAGTGCTAATTGGAGCATAGCCTTTGTGTACTGAATGTGGAACTTGGGACAATATTTAGCATGATAACATGGTACAAGGTTTGTACACTGATGAATCGAGATGCAATGGCAGAAGAGATAACAGATGGAAGATCTTTTGAAACTGGACTAATTAAGTAGAACTTAATCACATGGGCAAGCTTGTGGGGCGAAACGTGACAGGAGTAACAAGTATGGAAATTTGAAATGTTGCTTGAGAAGAATGAGAAGTCAGTTGACGATCTGTGAGAAATGAAGAGTTTCACGAGGAAGAGGATCGACATACATAAAAGAAGGCTAATGGATTGGCCTTTGCGTAGGAACTGCCTTCTGAAACACGTGATTGAAGGAAAGTTAGAAGGAAGGATAGAAATGACGGGAAGACGAGGAAGAAGGCGTAAGCAGTTACTGGATGAACTTAAGGAAAAAAGAAGATACTGTAAATTGAAAGAGGAAGCACTAGATCGCGCCCTGTGGAGAACTCGCTTTGGAAGAGGCTACGGACCTGGCGTAAGACAGACTACAGAATGAAGAGGCTACGGACCTGTCGTAAGACAGACTACAGAATGAAGAGGTTACGGACCTGTCGTAAGACAGACTACAGAATGAAGAGGCTACGGACCTGTCGTAAGACAGACTACAGAATGAAGAGGTTACGGACCTGTCTTAAGACAGACTACAGAACGAAATGTTTGGAACGTCTTTCCATTTCAGACCGTCCGCGCAATGACCTCTCACACGCACTGCTGTTTGCTACAGCCGTGCCGTAGCGCCTACTTCTCCGACACGACTGTGATGCGTGTTGCAGATGCAGCAGTTTGCGTCCCGCAGCTGTGCCATCAGAGACACATCCGCTGCTCTTTGCATGGCAATGGCCATTAGATGATTGCCGTGATGCAGGTGAGGTCTGACGCTGGCAGCTTGTTGCATTAAAGATGCTGTCCTTAAGGCTTGAGCTGCGTCAGACGAGAGTTCTGCGAGCTTGCGCGATGGCACGTGGCAGAATAGGGACATGAGTCTACAATGATGATGATAATGATGTACATGTAACAGGGAGAGGTTTATGACTATGTGTATATGTATGTGTGTGTGTGTGTCATTCATTTTTCTCCGAGTACTTAGGTCTACACCAGGCAATATAACTGCAGCTGTGCTCCTTACTACAATCGTTCATTCATTCATTTATTCACCTAACACCGACGCCATATGGTCTTAGAAGTTGACAGCATCTTTAAGTAACGCCATTAAATTAAGCACTAATGTTCAAGATAGTGCACAGGCTAATGTTCAAGATAGTGCACAGGCTAATGTTCAATATGGTGTACAGGCTAATGTTCAAGATAGTGCACAGGCTAATGTTCAATATGGTGTACAGGCTAATGTTCAAGATAGTGCACAGGCTAATGTTCAATATGGTGTACAGACTAATGTTAAAGATAGTGCACAGGCTAATATTCAAGATAGTGCACAGGCTAATGTTCAAGATAATGCACAGGCTAATATTCAAGATAGTGCACAGGCTAATGCTCAAGATAATGCACAGGCTAATGTTCAAGATCGTGCACAGGCTAATGTTCAAGATAGTGCACAGGCTAATGTTCAATATGGTGTACAGGCTAATGTTCAAGATAGTGCACAGGCTAATGTTCAATATGGTGTACAGACTAATGTTAAAGATAGTGCACAGGCTAATATTCAAGATAGTGCACAGGCTAATGCTCAAGATAATGCACAGGCTAATGTTCAAGATCGTGCACAGGCTAATGTTCAAGATAGGGCACAGGCTAATATTCAAGATAGTGCACAGGCTAATGTTCAATATGGTGTACAGACTAATGTTCAAGATAGTGCACAGGCTAATGTTCAATATGGTGTACAGACTAATGTTAAAGATAGTGCACAGGCTAATATTCAAGATAGTGCACAGGCTAATGTTCAAGATAATGCACAGGCTAATATTCAAGATAGTGCACAGGCTAATGCTCAAGATAATGCACAGGCTAATGTTCAAGATAGTGCACAGGCTAATGTTCAATATGGTGTACAGACTAATGTTCAAGATCGTGCACAGGCTAATGTTCAAGATAGTGCACAGGCTAATGTTAAATATGGTGTACAGACTAATGTTCAAGATAGTGCACAGACTAATATTCAAGATAGTGCACAGGCTAATGTTCAAGATAATGCACAGGCTAATGTTCAAGATAGTGCACAGGCTAATATTCAAGATAGTGCACCCGCTAACGTTCAAGATATGCACAGGCTAATATTCAAGATAGTGCACCCGCTAACGTTCAAGATATGCACAGGCTAATATTCAAGATAGTGTACAGGCTAATGTTCAAGATATTGCACCCGCTAATGTTCAAGATAATGCACAGGCTAATGTTCAAGATAGTGCACAGGCTAATATTCAAGATAGTGCACCCGCTAACGTTCAAGATATGCACAGGCTAATATTCAAGATAGTGCACCCGCTAACGTTCAAGATATGCACAGGCTAATATTCAAGATAGTGCACCCGCTAACGTTCAAGATATGCACAGGCTAATATTCAAGATAGTGTACAGGCTAATGTTCAAGATATTGCACCCGCTAATGTTCAAGATAGTGCACAGGCTAATGTTCAAGATAATGCACAGGCTAATGTTCAAGATAGTGTACAGGCTAATGTTCAAGATACTGTACAGGTTAATGTTCAAGGTAGTGTACAGGCTAATGTTCAAGGCAGTATAGAGACTAATATTCAAGATAGTGTAAGGCTTAAATATAAAAAACTCCATTGATCAGAATTATTGAGAAGCTAATAGTCGCTCAGCTAGTTAAGAAATTCCCGCTGTTTATGTAACTTGAGGCGCTGCCGACTTCACAACCCTGACGCCGCCTCCCAGTGCACGCAGTCTCACCGTGCGTCTTCAAGATGCATCTTAACGTTTTCCTCTCATCTATACCTAGGTGTTCAAACTGATCCGTTCACTTAGGGTTTCAAGCCAAAACTCTGTATCCCTTTTAATCACTTCCATGCATGCTGCATGTCCCATCCATCTCATATTCCTTAATTTGATCACCCTAATTATATTTGTCGAGGAATACATATTATGAAGCTCATCTTTATGTAGTTTTCTCCATCCTCATGTCACTTTCTCCCTCTTAGACCCGAACAGTTTCCTCAACGCTCTGTTCCCAAACACCCTGTATAAATATTACGGTATTATTGAGTGTGACGCCGTGAAATCTGGTAGATATTTACCCACTTTTACCTGTCGGTCAAACTACACGTCATGTAGCTAGGAAGACTGTAATCTTAATGTTTACGGTAGCGATAATCCCAGATCTTACCCTCGGTCTATGTTCTACGTGAGATATCAACGCGGAAGCCTATTGCTTGCTGTGTTACAGAGCGCCTTGCTGCTGTATTGTAATGCTAAAGTTCACTGTATGTCAGAGACACAATACACCGTCTGCAAACGACATGAAGTTCGTTTGAACTTGCTCAGTGTAGTGGAACACTCACCTGTACCGAAGTCGCTTTGCCGGACACGGAAAGAACCGCCATGACAATCAGAACCAGAGGAAAGGCCTTCATGCTTGAGCAGAGGGCGCTGGCGGGCGTTGAGGTCATCACGAGAGACTGCAACATCACCATCAACACTGCATTCATGGTCTCAGTTTAAAGATTCAGGAAAGTGTGTTTATAGATGTATAAGTTTCTGTAATAACTGAGCGATGCCGTCGGGATTTAATATTTCAAAGCGCAGTTGTTGCAGCGCGTAACAACTACTTCAACATACACGGACACTCATCTTTCCTAAACAGAGTATTGGTGTTTGGTACGATTTTTACAACGAACAGCCATCATGCCCCTGAGCACCATTTAACTATTTTCCTTGTAAACGAGAAACACTCTGTTTCCTGTGAAGTCCGAACAGAATTTTAAATTTATTTCTGATTCATTTCAGACTTCAAACGCTTAGATTTACACGTCGACATGATATTTCGTTAACAGAACGCTGCATGGATTAATGTAGCTGATTTTTCTTTTCAAACAATTCGAAACCAATTAATTAACACCAAAATTAATTCTTTCTCTTATAATGTATATTTAAATAGTAACTACTTACTCAAATAAGGTATAGAATAGTCTCTCCTGAAATATAATGAGGATCCCATCAATTATGAGAAAAGTTTTAGCAAGAGACGAAATTTCTAATGCTACGTGTTTCGGCCTGGAATTTTTCTACGTGTCGTAAGTTCGTACAATATTCTCTTTGCCCAAAATTTATTGTTTGTCAGATTGTTCGGGCGAAATGCGTTACAAATCGTTTTAATTTACGTCAATCTTAATGAAACGGTTAAATGAAATACACAATTAGAAGAGAATATGGCAGAATTGATTATTATTTTGTTTGTGCAGTTTACAGCTACAGCTGTTCTAACGTTTCGGTTGTTTTGTTGCAGAATGTGATATATCCGATACGACAAATTACGTCTCGACAACTCGGAAGTGTCAAGCGAAAGCAGCACATACGTTTTCGACTTAAAATAAATTTCCTCCAGCGAATCACACAGTACCCGTTTCATTACATCAGACAATATTTAGTTGAATTACAAGGTGTAACGTGTCTACGTGTTACGTCACAAGATAGGTGAAGTTTTACAAAGATACGAAACACCGTACCGTGAATAATTGTTTGTAAAAAAAAAATGATTAAAAGCTGTTTTACACAGATCTTATAATTTAATTTTACAGTTAAATGAAACGTGAAAGGTTTGTGAAATTTATCGGAACATTAGCACAGTTCATGACAATTTGCTAAGCTAGGCAATATCAGCCCGTTTATTACTAGCTAATTCATTCAGTGGTGGTGTTGTGGGTTGTGACGCCGTATACACTTGTATATGGATACCAACGATTTGACCCTGAAGATGGAGGAAGCGTGTTCCTCCGAAACGACGGTATCCACTTACAGATCTAGACGATGTCAGTACCCTACTGACCACACATTCAACACTCACCACTGCTTGAACCGTACAGACCTGACGTTTCGTCATGTTATTAAGCAGAATATACTGAAATTTACCGAAAAGCCGGACGACTGCTGTCAACTGTAAAGCGGCCTAAGTGACTGACGAAGGATGCTGACTCTCTAACAGCGACCACCCGTTCTGAAGACGCTCTGGACTGCGATGCCGTGTTTTATAGTGGAGCGACTGGTGAGGCAAATGTGCTGTAGTGGGGGGGGGGGGGGGGTGTGTCAGAGGTAGGCGTGGTCCGTCAGCGAGATCCAGAGCATGGTGACAGAAAAGGACAGAGAGACACACACGGTGCAAATCTATGGTTAAAAGAAGAGTGGCATATCGCACCCTTGGCAGGTGGATGCACGCCAGCTTACACCTACTGGGTGGTAGCCGCTTGCAGCAAGATTTTAGGTTCTCACAGTGGTGTTGATGAAGACGCCTTGTCGATTGGTTAATAGTTACCGACGTTTCGGAGCAGCTAGCTACTTCCATATTCGGGTGTAAGCAATTCAAGAAAAGTGCGTGTACTGGTTGGACCGTGAATATGGAGGCATCCAGCTGTTCCGAAACGTCGGTAGCTACCAACCGTCACGGGTATCATATCCCAGAAGACTTAAATGTTAGGTCGATTAAGTCTTTGTGTTTCGTATAAAACATTTACGTGTGCAAAGGAAGAAAAAATGTTGGAAGGAGTTGCACTGCTTAGTGGATATTATTAAAGTGATCAAAGTAAAACCAGTTAGATGATTTGGGCATGTAGCACGCATGGAAGGGAAGAGAAATGAATGCAAAATTTACGTACTGTATACTGTAGTTTATGTACTGTCAGTAAGCGACTGCACAGGCCTACAGCCTCATGCGGCTGAATAATGGGGACGTGGAAGGAATTGGTCGTGGCCTATTGGAGACGTCTTGGCATTTGCCTGGAGGGACTGAGGAAGTGAGTTCCCTGACCGGCATTTGAACCCGGGACTTCCTGAATAAGGAGTCTACCCACCAGACCATGAGCAATAATAATAATAATAATAATAATAATAATAATAAAGTAGTTCTCACGGCGCGACCTTTAACATTGTTGTGTTTAGAGATGTGACGCTGTTAGACGTTTCGGAGAAACATGCTGCTTGCATCTTCAAGTTACAAGACCTTCTTGGAGATGGAAACATCAATTTCCTCCAATATATTAGACGCCTGTGTACCAGACTACACGGCGTCACGTCCCAAATGTCAGTCATGTTTATGGTTTCGTGTATTATGACATTCAGCTTTGAGATATAAATACGCGTTATTGGGACGGCAGAACGTCGGTGTTGAAAGCCATTCTAGCACTGAATATTGAAACGGCGGAGAAAATAAGAAAGAGGTACATAGAAAGAGGGACGATAATGAAGGAAATGCGAAGAGAGAGGAAAATAAAGCGCACAGGAACGCACAGACACGAAATATGGGGAACCAGAGTGAGATAAAACACGGACAATATAGACGGGGAGCGTGTGGGATAAACGAAGCAGGCGCAGACCGAGCGTCTAGGCGCCTGCGTGCCACAGACGGCTCACAAGTGGGAACCGTCATGTCGTTACCCGGTAACTTAATCTCTCTCTGTATGTGTTCTGTGTCTGCAACAAGTGGGCACAGAGGATGCAGTAGCGAAAAATTGTGCGACTGTGCGGAGTACGTCCGGATTAAGTCTAAAATTCTGTTTGTTAAATGAACGTTACCGCCTACACGCTTGTCACACCTTGACCCTTTCTTGCCAGGTGCAGTTTTGTGTCTTCCTCGTCTTTCCCAATTCGTTATTCGTTAATTGTCCTATAGTCTGGGCTATTGGCGATAGTATTGAGTGCTCCGTAAACAAACAGCATGTCTAAGATCCCTCTACTGGGAATTTACGCAGCGTAGATCGGTTACCGACGTTTCAGCACAACCTATCGGTCCCATCTTCAACGGTCAAACAGTCCAAGAATAATATTCCTCCATGAAGAGTATTTAGTACTGACATTTGTATTATTGCGCGGTGACTGTAAATATTACTGTCCTTTTGGATGTGACGCCGTGTAGTCTGGTAGACATTTACGGACGTTTCAGAGCATTTTGCTGCCTCCATCATTAACTGTTATAATGGCGGCAGCAGGATGTTCTGAAACGTCCGTACACTTATGTCAGTCAACAAGGCTTCGTATCCCGGAAGGCAGCAAATTAAATATTTCGCAGTGAATGTACTTTTAGTTCCATAATAATATTTTCTTTAAATTTTAGCCACTGTAATATAGTCTGTTATTGACAGGGAAGGAAATGGGTACCGGACGAAGAACGGGTACTCCTGCTTGTATTGTGTAATTGAGCAAATTTGCATTTCCACTTTGTACAATGGGTACCGGACCAAGAACGGGTACTCCTGCTTGTATGTGTAATTGAGCAATTTTGCATTTCCACTTTGTACAATGGGTACCGGACCAAGAAACGGGTACTCCTGCTTGTATTGGTAATTGAGCAATTTTGCATTTCCACTTTGTACAATGGTACCGGACCAAGAACGGGTACTCCTGCTTGTATTGTGTAATTGAGCAATTTTGCATTTCCACTTTGTACAATGGGTACCGGACCAAGAACGGGTACTCCTGCTTGTATTGTGTAATTGAGCAATTTTGCATTTCCACTTTGTACAATGGGTACCGGACCAAGAACGGGTACTCCTGCTTGTATTGTGTAATTGAGCAATTTTGCATTTCCACTTTGTACAATGGGTACCGGACCAAGAACGGGTACTCCTGCTTGTATTGTGTAATTGAGCAATTTTGCATTTCCACTTTGTACAATGGGTACCGGACCAAGAACGGGTACTCCTGCTTGTATTGTGTAATTGAGCAATTTTGCATTTCCACTTTGTACAATGGGTACCGGACCAAGAACGGGTACTCCTGCTTGTATTGTGTAATTGAGCAATTTTGCATTTCCACTTTGTACAAAGGGGTACCGGATCATTCCCGGGTGAAAAGCGACCGGGGCGTAGCGTTGATCACCCACCCCCATATAGCGCCGAGGTTAAAGAAAGTGTATAGCTAAACCTCTACACCCCTCTGGGCCTTCATGGCCTGTTCTAGGGTGAACTTTACCTTTACATTGTGTTAACTGTGCCAGCAGTGGATTTAGCTCTGTAACGCACGTAGGCGCAATTTATAATCAGTGAGAGACAGGTCGGAAAACCTGCATTTGGAGACCGCCTCCGCTCGATTGTTCTGGATTCTGTGAAAAACCGAAGTTATTTGTCACACAGGTTGCCGGACAATGCACTCTGCACACAGCGGATGGCGCAGTGTGTAAACGGACCTAATGCAGAAGTTCTCAGTGTTCACAAGGAAACCAGTTGTCACTGAATGTAGGATGGTGATGACGTAAATATTTAATAGGATTCCGACGTTTCATTGTTTCCGCCAACAAAGACAGGCCCTCATATGAAAACCCTAGGATGGACAGGTGCAATGCTTAACAGAAATGTGGAGGAAGTTCTTACGGGGTTTAGAGCAACAGTGTCTTTTGGAACACGTGCTTTACTTACGTAAGATCAGCTCAATACTGAACACTTAGATTAACCTGAATTATATTTAAAGGTTCAGTCCGTACCGCGCAGTAAACACACACCGTCTTGGTTATAAAAAATAATCAGTTAATGCTGTACAGTGAAATAATCGCTGTTTGTTCTGAGATCCACACAAAACACATACATACACTGTGTGGGCAGAACGTAGAATTGTTGAATGTTAAACTGGTGGTACATATAGTAACCACTGGGCTTTAGAGGGTTAATATACATTATGTATACAGTCCGTACCGCGCAGTAAACACACTCCATCTCAGTTATACAAACCAGTCAGTTAATGCTGTACAGTGAAATAATCGCTGTTTGTTCTGAGATCCACACAAAACACATAAATACAGTCCGTACCGCGCAGTAAACACACTCCGTCTCAGTTATACAAACCAGTCAGTTAATGTTGTACAGTGAAATAATCGCTGTTTGTTCTGAGATCCACACAAAACACATAAATAAAAGTCCGTACCGCGCAGTAAACACACTACGTCTCAGTTATACAAACCAGTCAGTTAATGTTGTACAGTGAAATAATCGCTGTTTGTTCTGAGATCCACACAAAACACATACATACACTGTGTGGGCAGAACGTAGAATTGTTGAATGTTAAACTGGTGGTACTTTATAGTAACCACTGGGCTTTAGAGGGTTAATATACATTATGTATACAGTCCGTACCGCGCAGTAAACACACTCCATCTCAGTTATACAAACCAGTCAGTTAATGCTGTACAGTGAAATAATCGCTGTTTGTTCTGAGATCCACACAAAACACATAAATACAGTCCGTACCGCGCAGTAAACACACTCCGTCTCAGTTATACAAACCAGTCAGTTAATGTTGTACAGTGAAATAATCGCTGTTTGTTCTGAGATCCACACAAAACACATAAATAAAAGTCCGTACCGCGCAGTAAACACACTACGTCTCAGTTATACAAACCAGTCAGTTAATGCTGTACAGTGAAATAATCGCTGTTTGTTCTGAGATCCACACAAAACACATAAATACAGTCCGTACCGCGCAGTAAACACACTACGTCTCAGTTATACAAACCAGTCAGTTAATGCTGTACAGTGAAATAATCGCTGTTTGTTCTGAGATCCACACAAAACACATAAATACAGTCCGTACCGCGCAGTAAACACACTCCGTCTCAGTTATACAAACCAGTCAGTTAATGCTGTACAGTGAAATAATCGCTGTTTGTTCTGAGATCCACACAAAACACATAAATACAGTCCGTACCGCGCAGTAAACACACTCCGTCTCAGTTATACAAACCAGTCAGTTAATGCTGTACAGTGAAATAATCGCTGTTTGTTCTGAGATCCACACAAAACACATAAATACAGTCCGTACCGCGCAGTAAACACACTCCGTCTCAGTTATACAAACCAGTCAGTTAATGCTGTACAGTGAAATAATCGCTGTTTGTTCTGAGATCCACACAAAACACATAAATACAGTCCGTACCGCGCAGTAAACACACTCCGTCTCAGTTATACAAACCAGTCAGTTAATGCTGTACAGTGAAATAATCGCTGTTTGTTCTGAGATCCACACAAAACACATAAATACAGTCCGTACCGCGCAGTAAACACACTCCGTCTCAGTTATACAAACCAGTCAGTTAATGCTGTACAGTGAAATAATCGCTGTTTGTTCTGAGATCCACACAAAACACATAAATACAGTCCGTACCGCGCAGTAAACACACTCCGTCTCAGTTATATAAACCAGTCAGTTAATGCTGTACAGTGAAATAATCGCTGTTTGTTCTGAGATCCACACAAAACACATAAATACAGTCCGTACCGCGCAGTAAACACACTCCGTCTCAGTTATACAAACCAGTCAGTTAATGCTGTACAGTGAAATAATCGCTGTTTGTTCTGAGATCCACACAAAACACATAAATACAGTCCGTACCGCGCAGTAAACACACTCCGTCTCAGTTATACAAACCAGTCAGTTAATGCTGTACAGTGAAATAATCGCTGTTTGTTCTGAGATCCACACAAAACACATAAATACACTGTGTGGACAGAACGTAGAATTGTTGAATGTTAAATTGGTGGTACATATAGTAATCACTTGGCCTTAAAGGCCTAAAGAACATTGGTAAGAGTATGTACCACATGCCGCAATACTAAAGAAACTCTGCCGTCGGCCCCCAGACTGCATTTATATGGTTCACACTATTCTCGCTGCTAGCAGCCATTATTTCCCTACACAGCATTAACAGTTTAGTCTTTACAAAGAAGGACTGCTTTCTCTGTGAGGTATGAGCTCAAATCTTAAGTATGCTTAAATTTTGAAATCAATGTTGTGAGGTCTGCATGGGAAGTTCAAATTTTCTGCCAAAGTGCTGCCCTCCTGATTACTACATTGTCTTGGCTTCTCTCTGTCGCATCTTTTAAACACCAGAATTACGTTACGTTACGTTACGACCGCTTCTTTGCACATATTTTCCAATATATGATTCTCTAATTATGCTACTGTCAGACGTCGTACTGTGCCTACAGTACTGACAGCGTCTTTTAAGAAGTGTGCATGGTATTTTGTTTGCGGTGACAGTTGGTAGTAATCACGAACAGGATCAGAAGGTGTCAGAACTCAATTGCAATGGAAAAAGGTATGCTTCAGTCTGTATTTCAGTGTTAACCTTGCCTAAAATATTGTACGTCATATGCCTAGATTTCTGAAACACGTAATTGAAGAAGAGTTATAAGGAAGGATGGAAATAGCGGGAAGACGAGGAAGAAGGCATAAGCAGCTACTAGATGAATGATGCCTAGATGACGCCGCAATTCGACTTCCTGCATATTAATTTTCATTTTTTGAACCAACGAATGCACTTTTTTTATTTTCGTATTTCTGTATTTGTATTTAATTACAATCCAAACCAAAAAGTAAATAATACATTTCAATAAATAATTAAATAAAAACAAATAAAGAAACAAATAAAATTTTAATATAATCATATTGAAAAATCACTATAAAAACCCACAAAACTAAATCACAAAAAGAAAATTATAAAATTAAAAAGAGAAGTTAATCCCCCCTCAATCTTAACGCCAAATAAAAACGAATAATAATACTTTAAATAAGACGCATGAATTAAATTATTCTTTGAAAAAAAAAAAAAAAAAAGTGTTTTCGTTGGTTCAAAAACTGAAAATTAATGTCAAGATGCACGGCGAACACAACGTGAAATTGTTGCATATTGTGTTTCCATATGATATCGGTGTATTGCCTTATTATCACTGTGCTGCGTTGTTAGAAGGTTTAGAGTCATTGATGTTTAGGTACTTTTGAAGAAATTTTTTTTTAAAGGGAAAACATATTTCAAATTTAGAGAATACCCATTTTGATACATTTGATGTTTCAAATTCAACGATTCTATTGGTAACCCCAAAATTCGCAGTTTAAATTTCAAGTAGCTCTACACTCTGAGATTTGAGGATGTCACAGCGGTGTTGCTGGATGTTCAGAGACTTCTGGGATATGACGCCGTGCATTTGGATGAGTGGTCCGCTAAGTTTTAAAGGATCGTGATTACTTAATCTTCAACTGTCACGTAGTCCAAGAAAAAGTGTTGAACCTGGAACCTTGAATATGAATCAGGAAACACTGGCCCAACAACACACCGTCAGCTCGCAGACAGCGTGAAACCTCAGCTTTATTCCAGTAAATAAGCAATAGAGTCGAGTTTATGAGTCGGTATGGACAGCAAAACCGTAAGGGAAATTCTAAATATTAGCGCGATATTTGTAACTGTTTCGACAAACAACTTCAGTGGTCACTATATGTACCACCATTTTAACATTCAACAATTCTACTTTCTGCCCACACAGTGTATTTATGTGTTTTGTGTGGATCTCAGAACAAACAGCGATTATTTCACTGTACAGCATTAACTGACTGGTTTGTATAACTGAGACGGAGTGTGTTTACTGCTCGGTACGGACTGTATTTATCTGTTTTGTGTGGATCTCAGAACAAACAGCGATTATTTCACTGTACAGCATTAACTGACTGGTTTGTATAACTAAGACGGAGTGTGTTTACTGCGCGGTACGGACTGTATTTATGTGTTTTGTGTGGATCTCAGAACAAACAGCGATTATTTCACTGTACAGCATTAACTGACTGGTTTGTATAACTGAGACGGAGTGTGTTTACTGCGCGGTACGGACAGTATTTATGTGTTTTGTATGGATCTCAGAACAAACAGCGATTATTTCACTGTACAGCATTAACTGACTGGTTTGTATAACTGAGACGGAGTGTGTTTACTGCGCGGTACGGACTGTATTTATGTGTTTTGTATGGATCTCAGAACAAACAGCGATTATTTCACTGTACAGCATTAACTGACTGGTTTGTATAACTGAGACGGAGTGTGTTTACTGCGCGGTACGGACTGTATTTATGTGTTTTGTGTGGATCTCAGAACAAACAGCGATTATTTCACTGTACAGCATTAACTGACTGGTTTGTATAACTGAGAAGGAGTGTGTTTACTGCGCGGTACGGACTGTATTTATGTGTTTTGTGTGGATCTCAGAACAAACAGCGATTATTTCACTGTACAGCTTTAACTGACTGGTTTGTATAACTGAGACGGAGTGTGTTTACTGCGCGGTACGGACTGTATTTATGTGTTTTGTGTGGATCTCAGAACAAACAGCGATTATTTTACTGTACAGCATTAACTGACTGGTTTGTATAACTGAGAAGGAGTGTGTTTACTGCGCGGTACGGACTGTATTTATGTGTTTTGTGTGGATCTCAGAACAAACAGCGATTATTTCACTGTACAGCATTAACTGACTGGTTTGTATAACTGAGAAGGAGTGTGTTTTACTGCGCGGTACGGACAGTATTTATGTGTTTTGTATGGATCTCAGAACAAACAGCGATTATTTCACTGTACAGCATTAACTGACTGGTTTGTATAACTGAGACGGAGTGTGTTTACTGCGCGGTACGGACTGTATTTATGTGTTTTGTATGGATCTCAGAACAAACAGCGATTATTTCACTGTACAGCATTAACTGACTGGTTTGTATAACTGAGACGGAGTGTGTTTACTGCGCGGTACGGACTGTATTTATGTGTTTTGTGTGGATCTCAGAACAAACAGCGATTATTTCACTGTACAGCATTAACTGACTGGTTTGTATAACTGAGAAGGAGTGTGTTTACTGCGCGGTACGGACTGTATTTATGTGTTTTGTGTGGATCTCAGAACAAACAGCGATTATTTCACTGTACAGCTTTAACTGACTGGTTTGTATAACTGAGACGGAGTGTGTTTACTGCGCGGTACGGACTGTATTTATGTGTTTTGTGTGGATCTCAGAACAAACAGCGATTATTTTACTGTACAGCATTAACTGACTGGTTTGTATAACTGAGAAGGAGTGTGTTTACTGCGCGGTACGGACTGTATTTATGTGTTTTGTGTGGATCTCAGAACAAACAGCGATTATTTCACTGTACAGCATTAACTGACTGATTTGTATAACTGAGAAGGAGTGTGTTTACTGCGCGGTACGGACTGTATTTATGTGTTTTGTGTGGATCTCAGAACAAACAGCGATTATTTCACTGTACAGCATTAACTGACTGGTTTGTATAACTGAGACGGAGTGTGTTTACTGCGCGGTACGGACTGTATTTATGTGTTTTGTGTGGATCTCAGAACAAACAGCGATTATTTCACTGTACAGCATTAACTGACTGGTTTGTATAATGAGACGGAGTGTGTTTACTGCGCGGTACGGACTGTATTTATGTGTTTTGTGTGGATCTCAGAACAAACAGCGATTATTTCACTATACAGCATTAACTGACTGGTTTGTATAACTGAGACGGAGTGTGTTTACTGCGCGGTACGGACTGTATTTATGTGTTTTGTGTGGATCTCAGAACAAACAGCGATTATTTCACTGTACAGCATTAACTGACTGGTTTGTATAACTGAGACGGAGTGTGTTTACTGCGCGGTACGAACTGTATTTATGTGTTTTGTGTGGATCTCAGAACAAACAGCGATTATTTCACTGTACAACATTAACTGACTGGTTTGTATAACTGAGACGGAGTGTGTTTACTGAGCGGTACAGACTGAATCTGTACATATTAACCATCTAAAGCCCAGTGGTCACTATATGTAACTCTAGGTTTAACATTCACAATTCTACGTTCTGCCCACACAGTGTATTTATGTGTTTTGTGTGGATCTCAGAACAAACAGCGATTATTTCACTGTACAACATTAACTGACTGGTTTGTATAACTGAGACGGAGTGTGTTTACTGAGCGGTACAGACTGAATCTGTACATATTAACCATCTAAAGCCCAGTGGTCACTATATGTAACTCTAGGTTTAACATTCACAATTCTACGTTCTGCCCACACAGTGTATTTATGTGTTTTGTGTGGATCTCAGAACAAACAGCGATTATTTCACTGTACAGCATTAACTGAATGGCTTTTATAACTGTGATGAATTGTGTTTACTGTTTCGTTTGAAATGGGTATTTAAATACAATTCAGGTGCATTTTAGCATTTAAAGAATCATTTTGAATAATTCAGTTATATTTACGGAGGTAGGGAATATGATTTGTGTGTTCTGTGTTCTTACCGCTTACGTCTCACGACTGTGTACACAAAAATACGTTAAATGTGCATTTCGATATGCAAACACTACAATGTTGATTCGTGTGTGAGTTTGCATCATGGAGCTCCCTTTTATCGTCGCATTAAATAAACGAATAGAGATGAATATAAACAATAAATCCGATGAAGTGCTGCGCTGTATATACGCAGTTGTGTAAGTATATGGGTTTTGTGTTTTGTGGGGAGCTGTTTGACAAAGTGGGCATTTACATTAGGCATTATTGAATGGAGGGGTTGTAATTAAATAGCATGGAGTTTAGAACACCAGGAGAAGGGGATAATTTTGGTTTAGAAAAAGCTTTCTTTTATTTCGGTACTCCAAATTCAGACGCATGTTATAGCGAGGAGGGAGAATTTCGTAATATTTTTGACTGCATTAAACACACCATTGAGGGTACGCTGGTAGTTAAGCTGAGCTTTTGTGTGTCTAAAAGTGCTGGGTTATGCAGCGGTGTGCGTTCAGGAGGGTATGTTGTAGTTCCGTAGAAAGCTGTGTAATGAAATGTCGCTAATATCACGTCGGAAAATTGCTGTTGCTTAGTAATGCGGCCACCTTCAGGCGGTTAGTCGCCGGCCTCTCACCTCGGAGTCCCGGGTTCGATCCCGGGTCCGTCTATTTGGGATTTGTGGTAAACAAAGTGGCACTGGGACAGGTTTTTCCCTGAGTACTTCGGTTTTCCCCTGTCAATTTTATTCCACCGGTGCTCCATTACTTGGAAAAACAGAAAAATACTAATCATCTTCATCACAGGGTTGCACAATAAGCCTTAAGGCTGAGGTGCGTCCGTAGCATCTGCTGCGGGGCCCTTCACAATAACAAAAAATGCGGCCATCTGCCGTATGGCCAGGTGTTGGAACGAACTGGCGAACACGCATAAATGGTGTGCATTGCGAAATGAGGGACGTCACGAATTTGGGGGGGGGGGGGGGGGGTTGCCCCGTGTGGCGCACAGACGGATAGGCTAGGAAACGTTTTGCGAAAGCGCCTAAAAATAACGATGATAGGACACTATAGTGATGACTGAGTTGCGTAATTCCTATAACCATTTGCTGTGGAGACCGATGCTGAGTCTCAAGTACACTGCGATTCGATTGCCAGCCTCGGTGCAACGTACGGACATTTAATTATTCATACGCAGCGTGCCTCGATGCACCATACGGTCATGAATGCGTTTAAGGGTACTATAAGTATAAAACCCGTCCGTCCCGGGCAAGAATTTGAATTTCAACCTCAGGGTTCGTGATCGGTTAATTTTATTTCTGGAGTCATGGTGACGCCTGTGATGGCAGCAGAACTCGGAGTGCTGCGACCAGTTCGACACTGCAACATTACAGCACTTGTCGAGGGAACTGTAGACACAGTGTGTTACTTTGTTTGACGAATATAGCCGCGCCTCTGTGCCGTGTTATGACGGATAACACAAACAAACAGATTGTTCTTCGCTTGAACACGCTTTGATTAGATGTGCATTTAGCACGCACTTCCTCGTTAAGTAATATCGTGAAATTAATCTTTCTTAGGCTCGAAATGCTTAGAGTATTTCCGATCGGCAAGACAACAAAGACACTATTCCGCGAAATAAGTACGACAGTCGCACAGATAATTCGTTGATAGACGAATTTTAGGCGCTTTTGCAAAATTGCGAAAAGCGGCTATTAGCTTTATCACGTCCTGTCCGTCTGTCCGCATTGAACAACTCGGCTCCCACTGGACGGATTTTGATTAAATTTGATACTTGAGTGTTATTCGAAAATTTGTCTAGAAAATTCAAGTTTCACTAAAATCTGACAACAATAACGGTACTTTACATGAAGACCTATGTACATTTATGACAATATATCGCTGAATTATTCTGAGAATGAGAAATGCTTCAGAAAAACGTTGTAGAAAAAACAAGACATACATTTTATGTTCAATAACTTTTTCCCGAAAATCGTGCCGTTTATGAGATAATGTGGAAAAATTTGGTACAGCCAGACAGGCCAGAGATGACAATATAATACGGCGCATGCGCTTTGCATGCTGGATAACTAAGGCTACAGATTTTGTAGAAGCATGTATGCTTTATTCTTCTTCAATATAGTTGTTACATTGACTGACTGCAAAAAGTAATTTGTATTTAATAATACGACTGGTATGACTCGCCTTAAAGTTAACTAAAATTAATCTTTTTCCCAATACGTACTAACGGCTCCGTCCATCTAATCCTCTTTGTTTTGATCACCGAATAAAATCTTGAAAACAAAAAAATTATGAAATTTCTCATTACTCAGTTTTCTCCGCACTCCTGTCATTTTCTCCTTGCTACAGCCACACATTGCCGTCATTGGCTGTTGTCCAGGGCGCCCATTCTGTGTTACTCTGTCGGTGTGAACGGACCCTGATTCACACTTCAACAAAACAACAAACAAACGTACTGTTTTGGATATTGTTTTCGCAGCACAAATGTCGTAATACTCTCATTCTTGTGTTTGTTGTTTCCTGGAAACAACGCGTTATTCAGGTTTGTATGAAGATATATGGCATGCAGGTGATCAGGTAAATAGCACATAAATAGCACATAAATAGCACATAAACTGCGGCCCTCTGTGCGCACGGCGACATATGCAACACGCAACCACCGCACAAAACATCCAATGCACATGTGGCTATTGTCATGCGAGTCCCACGCCTGCTGATGGAATAATAATTAGCTACAGGGTGTTTTACTCTTTAAGGCACAGCCTCTCAGTGGAACAGTCCTTATTAAAAAGCTGACTGTTCCTCAGCTGGTAAAGAAATTCCGCGTATTTTATGGAAACGGAGGGTATTCACAACAGCCCGTCACTTGTCCGTATCCAGATCCAGATCAATCCAATTCACGCTGTCCCAACCGATTTATTTAACATATACAGGGTGCGGCAAAAACAATAAGCGTGTTTTAAGTGCAATTTATTTCAATTTCTAGCATATATTTTTTACAATTTCTTACATTGCCTTAAACTGCAGCTCTTGGAGTTTCAAAAACACTTTTTACTTTTTGAATACAATGTCTTTTAGATGCGCACCATCATTTTGAATACACTGTTGTATGCGGCGCTGGAAGTCCATCATTACTTTTCGTAATGTCACTGGCTCTACACCTTTTACCGCCTCCCGGATTTGATTTCTTAGCTCTTCCAGGTTTCTTGGTCTGGTCTCAAACAAATCTGTGCTTCAGATAGCCCCATAAGAAAAAGTCAGGGGCCGTAAGGTCTGGAGAACGAGGTGGCCATGGCACGTCTCCAAACCGTGAAATTAGACGTCCTGGAAACAAGTTTCGCAGAACTGTCATGCTCACTTCTGCAGTATGCGCTGTTTCACCGTCTTGCTGGAACCATAGATCGCCACGATCTTCAATTTCAGGGGCAAAAAATTTTTCAATCATGTTCCTGTAGCGCGCAGAATTTACAGTACACGTTTCTCCAACTGCATTCACAAAGAAATACGGCCCAATTATGTTGGTAGCTGATACAGCACAACACACTGTCACTTTTGGGTCATGAAGTGGACGCCGATGGAGCTCACAGGGGTTGTTCTGGGCCCAGTATCTCATATTCTGCTTATTCACAGTTCCAGAGAGATGGAAGTGTGCTTCGTCACTCTTCACAAGATTGTTTATTAATGTTGGATCTTGATTTATTAATTCCATTATTTGATGACAGAATTCCAAGCGCGCTGTCTTATCTCGATCCGAGAGATGTTGCACAACTTGAATCTTGTACGGATGAAAAAGCTGTTCGTGCAAGATTCGCCGCACGCTTCGATCCGACATGTGCAACGCAATGGCATGCTTCTTTGCCGATCGCCGTGGACTTCGCTGCACAGATTCCCGTACTCTCGCTACGTTTTGTTGAGTGCGAACTGAACGAGGTCGACCAGGTGGTGATTTGTTTTTCACGCTTCCTTCTTCACGCCATAGTCTCACCCATCGATGAATAGCATCCTTAGAAGGAGAATCACGCCAGTTTAGTACTCGTCGAAATGCTCTCTGCGTTTCTGTGATGGACCCAGTTCTCACAAACCATTCAACAGCACAAATACGCTCTTTCACTGTCCAGCGCTTCATGACTAATAACTAACATGTCGGAGAGAGAATACAAAAATGCCAACTCATTTCCAAGGTCAACTCTACAGGCCTGCCACATATCCACAACAATAAACCCGCCAGATTCAAAATAATCAATAATTAAAACCCGCTTATTGTTTTTGCCGCACCCTGTATTTTAATATTATCGTTCCATCTACACTTAGGTCTTACAAGTGGTCTCTTTCCCTCAGGTCTTCCCACCAAAACCCTGTATGCACCTCTCCTCTCCCCTCATACGTGCCACGTTCCCCGCCCATCTCATTATCCTTAATTTAATCACCCAAATAATTCTGATGAAGCGTAAAAATCACGTAACTCCTCATTACGCAATTTTCTCCACTCCCCTCTTAGCTTTTGCCTCTTAGGAACAAATATCCTTTAAGGTATAGTGGTTACTATGTGTACCACATACTTTAGCATTAAATGTTATCTAAGGTTTGTCTATTGTATATATATATTCTTTGGCACTGCAGCCCAAATTGGGCCTACGTCGCCTCCTTGTTGAAGCTTATACATCACACACAATTAGACACACACACACACACGGTAGGACTCCTCTGAACGAGTGATCAGCCCGTCGCAGAGGTCGATACCTACACAACATACAACAAACACAATAGACAGACATCAGTGTCCTCAGCAGGATTCGAACCCGCGATCCCAGCACTCGAGCGGACAGTCCGTTTGGGGTTTGTGGTCGGTGAAGTGTCCCTGTGACCGGTAACTCTCCGAGTATTTCGGTTTCCCCCTGTCAGTATTATTCCACCGATGCTCCAGGCTCATTCATTCATCTATCATCGACGCTGTATAATCTGGGCAATTGACAGCGTCGTTAAACAACAAAGCACCTAGAATCTTATGTTAAGCGTAGTATTATAGCCTCTAACTTCGTCAGTCCATCTTGTTGTTAGCGAGTGTAGGAAATTTAAAGAGGATGATGTAGAAGTGACCTCTAGTGGCATGATACTTAAACCAAATTTCATGGAAATGGTGCAAGTGGTTTTAGTGTTGTAATGAGAACAAACAGAAACATCGAACATGGCGATCTCGTAAGCCAATTGTTTGTTCCTCTTCATGAAGGGAAGCAAGCTAAACACGTGAATTGCAAAACGTAAATAGTTAACACTCCGCAACTCTCTGAGGCAAAATCGCCCCATCTGTAGTTATTTCGTTGCCAGAGTCTCTTCAAAACAATGGCTTGTTCAACTGGAGTGGGCCGGTGTCGCTGGAATGGAATGAAGACCGCATGTATGTAAATTGATAAAGTTGTGAGATGTGCGGTGGCTCCTGTGTGCTGCGTCTTGCAGCTAATGGTGCACGTATGTGCAGGTCAAGTTGTGAGATGTGCAGTGGCTCCTGTGTGCTGCGTCTTGCAGCTAATGGTGAAAGTATGTGCAGGTCAAGTTGTGAGATGTGCAGTGGCTCCTGTGTGCTGCGTCTTGCAGCTAATGGTGCACGTATGTGCAGGTCAAGTTGTGAGATGTGCAGTGGCTCCTGTGTGCTGCGTCTTGCAGCTAATGGTGCACGTATGTGCAGGTCAAGTTGTGAGATGTGCAGTGGCTCCTGTGTGCTGCGTCTTGCAGCTAATGGTGCACGTATGTGCAGGTCAAGTTGTGAGATGTGCAGTGGCTCCTGTGTGCTGCGTCTTGCAGCTAATGGTGCACGTATGTGCAGGTCAAGTTGTGAGATGTGCAGTGGCTCCTGTGTGCTGCGTCTTGCAGCTAATGGTGAAAGTATGTGCAGGTCAAGTTGTGAGATGTGCAGTGGCTCCTGTGTGCTGCGTCTTGCAGCTAATGGTGCACGTATGTGCAGGTCAAGTTGTGAGATGTGCAGTGGCTCCTGTGTGCTGCGTCTTGCAGCTAATGGTGCACGTATGTGCAGGTCAAGTTGTGAGATGTGCAGTGGCTCCTGTGTGCTGCGTCTTGCAGCTAATGGTGCACGTATGTGCAGGTCAAGTTGTGAGATGTGCAGTGGCTCCTGTGTGCTGCGTCTTGCAGCTAATGGTGCACGTATGTGCAGGTCAAGTTGTGAGATGTGCAGTGGCTCCTGTGTGCTGCGTCTTGCAGCTAATGGTGAAAGTATGTGCAGGTCAAGTTGTGAGATGTGCAGTGGCTCCTGTGTGCTGCGTCTTGCAGCTAATGGTGAAAGTATGTGCAGGTCAAGTTGTGAGATGTGCAGTGGCTCCTGTGTGCTGCGTCTTGAGCTAATGGTGAAAGTATGTGCAGGTCAAGTTGTGAGATGTGCAGTGGCTCCTGTGTGCTGCGTCTTGCAGCTAATGGTGAAAGTATGTGCAGGTCAAGTTGTGAGATGTGCAGTGGCTCCTGTGTGCTGCGTCTTGAGCTAATGGTGAAAGTATGTGCAGGTCAAGTTGTGAGATGTGCAGTGGCTCCTGTGTGCTGCGTCTTGCAGCTAATGGTGAAAGTATGTGCAGGTCAAGTTGTGAGATGTGCAGTGGCTCCTGTGTGCTGCGTCTTGCAGCTAATGGTGAAAGTATGTGCAGGTCAAGTTGTGAGATGTGCAGTGGCTCCTGTGTGCTGCGTCTTGCAGCTATGGTGAAAGTATGTGCAGGTCAAGTTGTGAGATGTGCAGTGGCTCCTGTGTGCTGCGTCTTGCAGCTAATGGTGAAAGTATGTGCAGGTCAAGTTGTGAGATGTGCAGTGGCTCCTGTGTGCTGCGTCTTGAGCTAATGGTGAAAGTATGTGCAGGTCAAGTTGTGAGATGTGCAGTGGCTCCTGTGTGCTGCGTCTTGCAGCTAATGGTGAAAGTATGTGCAGGTCAAGTTGTGAGATGTGCAGTGGCTCCTGTGTGCTGCGTCTTGAGCTAATGGTGAAAGTATGTGCAGGTCAAGTTTGTGAGATGTGCAGTGGCTCCTGTGTGCTGCGTCTTGCAGCTAATGGTGAAAGTATGTGCGGTCAGGGATGTGCATTCAGTGTCGTCTGCAGTAGTGAAAGTAGTGTCAAAGTAGGGCTCTCTGTGTGCTGCGTCTTGCAGCTGATGGTGAAGTAGTGCAGTCAAGTTTGAGATGTCAGTGGCTCCTGTGTCTGCGTCTTGCAGCTAATGGTGAAGTATGTGCAGAAAAGAATCGGTCTAGTTCATATCATACAGGCTCTAAATAATTTAAATTTGTGTTCCGATTTTTAAGGCGTTAGGAAGGAAAAGTTGCGGAAGATGTGTCTGTCAGCTCGGTCCATTACTGTCTCACTGTCTATCAACTCGACCCATTACTGTCTCACTATCTATCAGCTCGGCCCATTACTGTCTCACTGTCTATCAGCTCGGCCCATTACTGTCTCACTGTCTATCAGCTCGGCCCGTTACTGTCTCACTGTTTATCAGCTCGGCCCATTACTGTCTCACTGTCTATCAGCTCGGTCCATTACTGCCTCACTGTCTATCACCTCGACCCATTACTGTCTCACTGTCTATCAGCTCGGCCCATTACTGTCTCACTGTCTATCAGTTCGGCCCATTACTGTCTCACTGTTTATCAGCTCGGCCCATTACTGTCTCACTGTCTATAAGCTCGACCCATTACTGTCTCACTGTCTATCAGCTCGACCCATTACTGTCTCAATGTCTATCAGCTCGACCCATTACTGTCTCACTGACTATCAGCTCGGCCCATTACTCTCTCACTGTCTATCAGCTCGACCCATTACTGTCTTACTGTCTATCAGCTCGACCCATTACTGTCTCACTGTCTATCAGCTCGACCCATTACTGTCTCACTGTCTATCAGCTCGACCCATTACTGTCTCACTGTCTATCAGCTCGACCCATTACTGTCTCACTGTCTATCAGCTCGGCCCATTACTGTCTCACTGTCTATCAGCTCGGCCCATTACTGTCTCACTGTCTATCAGCTCGACCCATTACTGTCTCACTGTCTATCAGCTCGGCCCATTACTGTCTCACTGTCTATCAGCTCGGCTCATTACTGTCTCACTGTCTATCAGCTCGGCCCATTACTGTCTCAATGTCTATCAGCTCGACCCATTACTGTCTCACTGTCTATCAGCCCGACCCATTACTGTCTCACTGTCTATCAGCTCGACCCATTACTGTCTCACTGTCTATCAGCTCGACCCATTACTGTCTCACTGTCTATCAGCTCGACCCATTACTGTCTCACTGTCTATCAGCTCGGCCCATTACTGTCTCACTGTCTATCAGCTCGGCCCATTACTGTCTCACTGTCTATCAGCTCGGCTCATTACTGTCTCACTGTCTATCAGCTCGGCCCATTACTGTCTCAATGTCTATCAGCTCGACCCATTACTGTCTCACTGTCTATCAGCTCGGCCCATTACTGTCTCACTGTCTATCAGCTCGGCCCATTACTGTCTCACTGTCTATCAGCTCGACCCATTACTGTCTCAATGTCTATCAGCTCGACCCATTACTGTCTCACTGTCTATCAGCTCGGCCCATTACTGTCTCACTGTCTATCAGCTCGGCCCATTACTGTCTCACTGTCTATCAGCTCGGCCCATTACTGTCTCACTGTCTATCAGCTCGGCCCATTACTGTCTCAATGTCTATCAGCTCGACCCATTACTGTCTCACTGTCTATCAGCTCGACCCATTACTGTCTCACTGTCTATCAGCTCGGCCCATTACTGTCTCAATGTCTATCAGCTCGACCCATTACTGTCTCACTGTCTATCAGCTCGACCCATTACTGTCTCACTGTCTATCAGCTCGGCCCATTACTGTCTCAATGTCTATCAGCTCGACCCATTACTGTCTCACTGTCTATCAGCTCGGCCTATTACTGTCTCAATGTCTATCAGCTCGACCCATTACTGTCTCACTGTCTATCAGCTCGGCCCATTACTGTCTCACTGTCTATCAGCTCGGCCCGTTACTGTCTCACTGTTTATCAGCTCGGCCCATTACTGTCTCAATGTCTATCAGCTCGACCCATTACTGTCTCACTGTCTATCAGCTCGGCCCATTACTGTCTGTCTGTCCGCATGTAACAACTACAGAACTGCCAGTATAATTTGTATTAAATTTGATGTTGATGAGATTTATAAAATTCTGTTGATACATTCCCATTTTGATTAAAATCCGTTAAAGGCAACCGGAAATTACAGAAAGAATAACGTGTTCATCGACGGGCAGGTTGACCGAATTTTGCCAAATATTTATCACAGCGAAAATGTTTCGAAAAAAAAAATTGTAGTGAGAAATGAAACACATTTTACGTTCTCACGTTTGTTAGTTCCGTGCAATGACAATATGCGTTTTACTAACAAAACCAACACATGCAAACACCTTATGTATATCAGTACATTTTCTGTCCCTCCTACACGTTTCGGCGATTACATTGCCATCATCAGGTAGTATAACACACCAAGTTAATTGAATGACGTGTAATTAAAGACTGAAACCTAAAGCTGTACTGCCTCCTTGTAATACTCTGTGTCAAGCAGTGAACCAGTGCAGACGCCAGGCATCGTGCTTGTCACACGGCGTCCCGTGAATTGAAGTAGAACCTCCAGCTCGTGTCGGTGTGTTCTGCCGTGTGCGCACCTACAGCTGTTAATTTCAAACCTCGTTTCTTTGTGCAGCGAAAGTCGCTATTCAAATACACAGTTCAAATATCGTTCCCAATTACGATGTCCTATTCAAATGCTCCCCGTAAGTTCTGCCACAAATGTTCATTACATAATGATATCAAATTCATTACGCATTGACATATTGGATGTTGTGACATCCTGAAGATTGCAGTGTGGTTTATTTAAACACGCTTTGCCAATTACATGCACTATATAACATGGAATGCTGTAAAGTAGACACAATGACATTCATACGTTGTGGTATAAAAGATGCTTTGGTTCTTCATAGGCGGTGTGTCAGAATATGCTTGCAGGACTTGAGGAAAACCTCGACAGATGGTTTATATGGACACTTTCGGTATTACAATAAAGTTACTTTTCGTTAGGAAAGTTAAAGTTTCAGGAAATGCGTAAACATTGTGGAGTGTTCTAAAAAGTTTTAAAACTGAGGTAAAGACGGTCTTCACGTTATTGTCACCGTGCATTTTGATTCAATTAGCAGTATTACAACAATATATGTACTTTTTGTATTTCTGTTACACTTTTACCCTACACATGTTTCGGCTGTGGTCCAGCCATCATCACGGTACACCAGTATGTTCACCTCACTGTCACCAGTTCATTTGGTATTATCACGTCATCACAATGTTTTTGTATTTCTGTTACACTTTACCCTACACATGTTTCGGCTGTGGTCCAGCCATCATCACGGTACACCAGTATGTTCACCTCACTGTCACCAGTTCATTTGGTATTATCACGTCATCACAATGTTTTTGTATTTCTGTTACACTTTACCCTACACATGTTTCGGCTGTGGTCCAGCCATCATCACGGTACACCAGTATGTTCACCTCACTGTCACCAGTTCATTTGGTATTATCACGTCATCACAATGTTTTTGTATTTCTGTTACACTTTACCCTACACATGTTTCGGCTGTGGTCCAGCCATCATCACGGTACACCAGTAGGTTCACCTCACTGTCACCGGTTCATTTGGTATTATCACGTCATCACAATGTTTTTGTAACTTCTGTTCACTTTCAGATGCACGCTATGTCCGTCTTGTGTCAAAAGCTCGAGGTATAAGACTGCGGGTTGCAGATATAAAACGGTATATCGTTGGTAGTGGTTAAAGTTGTTAAAATTGTTGAAATTGCTGGAAGATGGGTTTTTATTAGATGTTGACATCCGCGTCCTGTTGTTGCTAGTGTCTTGTTGTGGTTGTTATACCTCAAGCTTTTGACGCAAGACGGACACAGCGTGCATCTGAAAGTGTAACAGAAGCTACAAAACATTGTGATGACGTGATAATACCAAATGAACTGGTGACAGTGAGGTGAACTACTGTGTACTGGATGGTACCGGTAGGAATGCATGTGGCTGGACCACAAGTCGAACACTTGTGTGAGGGTGGAAAGGTTGTAACAGAAATACAAAAACATTGTGATGACGTGATAATACCAAATGAACCGGTGACAGTGAGGTGAACCTACTGGTGTACCGTGATGATGGCTGGACCACAGCCGAAACATGTGTACGGTAAAAGTGTAACAGAAATACAAAAACATTGTGATGACGTGATAATACCAAATGAACGGTGACAGTGAGGTGAACCTACTGGTGTACCGTGATGATGGCTGGACCACAGCCGAAACATGTGTAAGGTAAAAGTGTAACAGTAATACAAAAAGTACATTTGTTGTTATAATACAGCTAATTAGGTACAGACAGTCTGTAATGCCGCCAAATGTATAGTTTGTAGACAGTTACAGACACAACAGTTGATTTGTTTCAAGAACATTCAGTTTTTACATAATTATGCTACATGTTTCAGCCATTACTGCCGTCATGAGGCAAAGTATTTACAATTATAATGACGAAATAATTATCTTGCGTCATTATTATTTACTTTGCTGTGTATAATCTTGTAAACCTTCGCCTGATGATGGCTCAATAAGAACTGATGATGGCTCAATAAGAACTGGAATAGACTGTGAGCTCAAAATAAGTAAAAACTGATGATGGCTCAATAAGAACTGATGATGGCTCAATAAGAACTCTACTCATTGACGCAGAGTTGTTATTGAGAAGCCAATAGTGCCTCAGCTATTCAAAAAAGTTCCCCACATTTTATGGAACCCGAAGGTTCTTTATCGCACTCACAACAGTCCGCCACATTGTTTATTCTGAGCCAGGTTAATCCCATCCCACTTATTTCAGATCAATATTAATATTACCCCCATCTACATCTATCTTCAGTGAGCCTCTTTTCCCTCGTATTTCACACGCAAACTCTGTATGCACCTTTCCTCTCCCCCATACGTGCCACGTCCAGCCCATCTCATTCTTGATTTGATCGCTCGAATAGTATTTGGTGAGGAGTACAGATCATGAAACTCTCATCGTCCAGTCTTCTGTACCGCCCTCTCGTCCGTCTTAGACCCAGATGTCTCCCTCAGCACCCTGGAACCCAAAGGTTGGCGCCGTCCACCTGCCACATTTAAGCCGACCAAACACAGACGCGCTAACCAGGCAGCTGACGGCCTTTATTGCCTTGCTCCATGTTAAGTCCGCAATCTCCATCCTCTTAGTCATGTAAATCGAAGCTGCTTTGTGGAACTTGGTACGTCCAGCTCACGGCTCTCATTTTGTGCATTTCAAAGCTTCTTTACCTACAGGAAGATGAAAACTTGATGAAGTGGCTTGCTTTTGTTTCACGAAAGAAACGTCTCTAAAACGCTCAATTAAATGTTCTTTTATAAGCACCGTACAAACACAGCAGTGCAAGTGTCACTGTGAGCTTCGTGTGTTTCGTTTGACGGTGATGTCACAGGCGAAGGACAGATGGCTCTCGGTAAGTTCCCTTCTCGTACAAAATTATTGTATTTTAATTATCGTAGCATCCTTTGTTAGTGTTCTTTGAATTCCGCTAAAACTCCGCGAGTGTCTGTCCGTCCGTCTGCCCCCCTCCCTCTTTCAGTTATGAAAATGAAATATTTTAAAGAAAGTTGTTTAGTAATTTTATTTTATTTTCCGTGTGTACAGACATATTGAAGGCTGCCCCATTTTGGAGCAGTTAACTGTCTCTCTGAAATATTAACATTGCTTTAAATTCAAAGGAGCTATTAAACTTCAATAGTAAACAAGACGACAAAGACAAATTTTAAAGTGTACAACCTAACGTGTACCTTTGAAGGGGCTGGTGTAATTTAAAACAGATGTCCCTGAAGATGAACCTCATATAAGGTTCGAAACATGTTGGACCATCTTCAATGAAATATATGTATTGAATAATAGGAAATAAAATTGTACATTTGTCGGATATAACCTAAATAAATAAATAAATAAAATAATTCAATATTTGGTGTTCTCACAACGGTGTTCCAGTCAGTACTTTGCCTTCAAATAATGAAGCCCTTTATTATGCAGTTTTACAGGCTTCTTGGCAGTTAATTCTATTTACTATCAATGTTCCCTCCAGTACCCCATTTACTGTTAATGTTACCTCCAGTACCCCATTTACTGTCAATGTTTCCCTCCAGTACCCCATTTACTGTCAATGTTCCCTCCAGTACCCCATTTACTGTAATGTTCCCTCCAGTAGCCCATTTACTGTCAATGTTCCCTCCAGTACCCCATTTACTGTCAATGTTCCCTCCAGTACCCCATTTACTGTCAATGTTCCCTCCAGTACCCCATTTACTGTCCAATGTTCCCTCCTAGTACCCACCCATTTACTGTCAATGTTCCCTCCAGTACCCCATTTACTGTCAATGTTCCCTCCAGTACCCCATTTACTGTCAATGTTCCCTCCAGTACCCCATTTACTGTCCATGTACCCTCCAGTACCCCATTCGTAAAGACTCTTTTAGCAGAAGCGCAAGCCACCACACGAATACTACAAGCTTGCCAAAACGCTGTTAGTCCACTACTAGACCTTTAAGGACATAAGCAACGTCTGTCGTCTGTATAACTTAATTATGGACTTAAGCAACCATACAAAATTACATGAACGCACACAATACGTATTATTATTATAGCGAGCAATAAACAATGTAAAGCTAATCCCATTACAGGCCTGGACAGGCCCTTAGGGCTCCAGGAGGTCGAGGCTCCAGATTTTTAGACAATCGGCACATGAAGGTGGTAAGGTTGTCAGCCCTACGCACCGGCCGCCTTTACCCGCCAGGAAAGATTCCTGGTACTCATTTCTGTTAGAGGCTGAGTCGACCCCAGGGCCATAGTTAGACCGAAACGATTATGTCACCGAAAAATTCCAGTGACACCATCGGGAATCGAACCCGCGACCTTCCGGTTTGTAGCGCAGTGCCTCAACCAACTGCGCCACTGCGAATAAACAATGTGTATTTTACAATTATTGTTAAGTCACCAACTGAATGCACTATTTATTAAAAAAAAACACTATGTGTTTCCTTAAAATATTTTGGTAAACACCGTACATATGTTTCGGTTTCTCATGAAGCCATCCTCAGGGGTGTCAGAAAACTTGTTTGTATATAAACACGTCTATACATTGGTCATTGTATAACGCTAAATCACTACCTTCACCGTGTTTAGTCTGCGCCGTCACTTCGCACCGTATGACAAAAGGATTAAAATTACAATTACAATTATTACAATAAGCCGAAACATATGTACGGGTTTACCAAAATATTTTAAGGAACCATATAGTGTTTTTTAAAATAAATAGTGCATTGAGTTGGTGACTTAAAAATAATTGTGAAAAATGCACGGTAATTATAGAATAAAGTGTAATTTATTATAATTTTGTAATTTTATACACCTTAGTAATTTTACAGTTAGGATTTCCAATTTTATTGTACAAGGGGGGGGGGGATCCACCTCAACATATATATGCCTTTATGATTTTGTGTTATGTCTACCTGATGATGGCCGATGGCCGAAACATGTAGTAGAATAATAAAGGAGCATGAAGACATAGTTGTGTTGTGTGTAGACTGAGATAGTAATTATCACCTTGTGTTAGAGACCGAGTTTCACACCAATACGTGAGACCAAATAAAATTATGTATGTTTATTGTCCGACGAATGTACAATTTTATTCACCATTAATTTGTGTAACACAGTGCTACATGTTTCGAACCTTATCCTGGTTCATCTTCAGGGACTTCAGTATTTTAAATTACACATATTATTACACAGTGTTACAATTGGTTAAATTAGTGTAAACTGAATTACATGAATTTTACAATCTAGTTATAAACTGGTTAAGATAATTTATTCACTTTTCATCATCTTAACCAGTTTATAACTAGATTGTAAAATTCATGTATTTCAGTTTATACTATTTTAACCAATTGTAACATTGATGTAATAATATGTGTAATTTAAAATACTGAAGTCCCTGAAGATGAACCAGGATAAGGTTCGAAACATGTAGCACTGTGTTCCATAATTAATAGTGAACAAATGTGTACATTCGTCGGACAATAAACATAGAACACAAAATGTACGGATTGAACAATGTTAATACACTTAATATTGTTTACACCGTGCATGTTTATCAATATAATTGAACAATTCACCAACACATGCAGTTCACTATTAAAATTAATAGTTTGTTGAAAAGCCCTTTTCAACAAACTATTAATTTTAATAGTGAACTGCATGTGTTGGTGAATTGTTCAATTATATGGATAATGTTAAGTTTCAAATTATGTACTTTTAGATCAAATACGAAAGTTCATAAGAGTCGTGACAGACGCAGCCTTAGACCTCCCCACAGTTTGTAGAACTATCTGTCCGGTCAGTCGGTTGGTAGAAGTGTGTCGCTATACAAGCAGCTGTGGCTTATTATTGGTAAGGCATCCTCACAGACTGATTGACGGTACTGGAGTGGCTGAGAAAAATCACGAAAATATTCAGTTATACGTCGAGATTCGATCCCAAGCTCTCAGAATCAAGCAGCAGAGGTGCCATTAGCTCTGGTGCGACGTTTGGTGACAGGCTGTTCGTGTGCTGAGCGCTGTTGCCGCCCCGAGGGACTTCCCCGTTCTGTTTGCCTTCAGCAGAGAACATCCGCGCTGCATGATTAGCACAATTAATTAAATTCTGGGACTTATGCCGTTGAGTGGCAGAGCGCGAGCGGCAATGTAGGATGAAGTGGAAAGTTGACATCGTCAGTTGGGTAAGCGGCATTTAAAATGGGGCGCACTGTGTTCCTGGCTCAGGTCTCTTTTTTTTTGTTTGTTTTGTTTTGTTCCACTCATTACTTTGATATTTATTTCCTGAACAATGGAATACGTTTGTGACGAAGCTATTCAACCTTACAGATGTTAAACTACACAGAATTCTGACTGTCATGGAAGAAAGAGTTAGTCAAGTGTGAAAGTATAATTATGAAGACGACTCCGTAATGGAGAAGTCTATAACAAAGAATTAAAACGAACCTGTATAAGACGTCCACAGTTTCTTGGCCAAGCAAATTACGTGACAGAACTGGGAACTGTAGTCAAACACCGAGTTCAAACCCCAGCCAATTCATTACTTTGTGTGTATGATTACTGGAAATGTTCTAAAATTCGATTCGAACAAAACCGCCAGTGCAGCTAGCTGCGTCTTCACCAAAATTCAGAAACGGCGGCGCTATTTCTCCAATTCTAATTCTTTATTTTATATTATTCATAGCGCGCGCACTCTTACAATCAATACGTCTAACAACTTATGCACTTAATAAAATACATTCAGAAGCAATTATAAAATTCCTTCGTGTTTCGGCACCGGGATGACATAATCAGGGGGTTATTCACAACAACAGAGTAGCAAGACCAACAGATAATCTACATTAGCTGTTGGTATTGCTACGTTTATAGGTACGTTGCAGGTCTTGTTAATTCCAGACCTAACTTTTCTTTGACCCATAAGCTATTTATGCACGAAATGTGATCTAAACACCTAGCTCGTACCGCGCAGTAAACACACTCCGTCTCAGTTATACAAACCAGTCAGTTAATGTGTACAGTGAAATAATCGCTGTTTGTTCTGAGATCCACACAAAACACATAAATACAGTCCGTACCGCGCAGTAAACACACTCCGTCTTAGTTATACAACCAGTCAGTTAATGCTGTACAGTGAAATAATCGCTGTTTGTTCTGAGATCCACACAAAACACATAAATACAGTCCGTACCGCGCAGTAAACACACTCCGTCTCGGTTATACAAACCAGTCAGTTAATGCTGTACAGTGAAATAATCGCTGTTTGTTCTGAGATCCACACAAAACACATAAATACAGTCCGTACCGCGCAGTAAACACACTCCGTCTCAGTTATACAAACCAGTCAGTTAATGTTGTACAGTGAAATAATCGCTGTTTGTTCTGAGATCCACACAAAACACATAAATACAGTCCGTACCGCGCAGTAAACACACTCGTCTCGTTATACAAACCAGTCAGTTAATGCTGTACAGTGAAATAATCGCTGTTTGTTCTGAGATCCACACAAAACACATAAATACAGTCCGTACCGCGCAGTAAACACACTCCGTCTCAGTTATACAAACCAGTCAGTTAATGCTGTACAGTGAAATAATCGCTGTTTGTTCTGAGATCCACACAAAACACATAAATACAGTCCGTACCGCGCAGTAAACACACTCCGTCTCGGTTATACAAACCAGTCAGTTAATGCTGTACAGTGAAATAATCGCTGTTTGTTCTGAGATCCACACAAAACACATAAATACAGTCCGTACCTCGCAGTAAACACACTCCGTCTCAGTTATACAAACCAGTCAGTTAATGTTGTACAGTGAAATAATCGCTGTTTGTTCTGAGATCCACACAAAACACATAAATACAGTCCGTACCACGCAGTAAAACACACTCCGTCTCAGTTATACAAACCAGTCAGTTAATGTTGTACAGTGAAATAATCGCTGTTTGTTCTGAGATCCACACAAAACACATAAATACACTGTGTGGGCAGAACGTAGAATTGTTTAATGTTAAACTGGTGGTACATATAGTAACCACTGGGCTTTAGACGGTTAATATACATTATATATGAAGACCCAGTCCGTACCGCGCAGGAAACACACTCCGTCTCAGTTATAAAAACCAGTCAGTTAATGCTGTACAGTGAAATAATCGCTGTTTGTTCTGAGATCCACACAAAACACACCAATACACTGAGTGGGCAGAACGTAGAATTGTTGAATGTTAAACTGGTGGTACATATAGTAACCACTGGGCTTTAGACGGTTAATATACATTATATATGAAGACCCAGTCCGTACCGCGCAGGAAACACACTCTGTCTCAGTTATAAAAACCAGTCAGTTAATGCTGTACAGTGAAATAATCGCTGTTTGTTCTGAGATCCACACAAAACACACAAATACACTGTGTGGGCAGAACGTAGAATTGTTGAATGTTAAACTGGTGGTACATATAGTAACCACTGGGCTTTAGACGGTTAATATACATTATATATGAAGACCCAGTCCGTACCGCGCAGTAAACACACTCCGTCTCAGTTATACAAACCAATCAGTTAATGCTGTACAGTGATATAATCGCTGTTTGTTCTGAGATCTACATAAAACACATAAATACACTGTGTGGGCAGAACGTAGAATTGTTGAATATTAAACGGGTGGTACATATAGTAACCACTGGGCTTTATACGGTTAATATACATTATTATGAAGACCCAGTCCGTACCGCGCAGTAAACACACTCCGTCTCAGTTATACAAACCAGTCAGTTAATGCTGTATAGTGAAATAATCGCTGTTTGTTCTGAGATCCACACAAAACACATAAATACACTGTGTGGGCAGAACGTAGAATTGTTGAATGTTAAACTGGTGGTACATATGGTAACCACTGGGCTTTAGACGGTTAATATACATTATATATGAAGACCCAGTCCGTACCGCGCAGTAAACACACTCCGTCTCAGTTATACAAACCAGTCAGTTAATGCTGTACAGTGAAATAATCGCTGTTTGTTCTGAGATCCACACAAAACACATAAATACAGTCCGTACCGCGCAGTAAACACACTCCGTTTCAGTTATACAAACCAGTCAGTTAATGCTGTACAGTGAAATAATCGCTGTTTGTTCTGAGATCCACACAAAACACATAAATACAGTCCGTACCGCGCAGTAAACACACTCCGTCTCAGTTATACAAACCAGTCAGTTAATGCTGTACAGTGAAATAATCGCTGTTTGTTCTGAGATCCACACAAAACACATAAATACAGTCCGTACCGCGCAGTAAACACACTCCGTCTCAGTTATACAAACCAGTCAGTTAATGTTGTACAGTGAAATAATAGCTGTTTGTTCTGAGATCCACACAAAACACATAAATACAGTCCGTACCGCGCAGTAAACACACTCCGTCTCAGTTATACAAACCAATCAGTTAATGCTGTACAGTGAAATAATCGCTGTTTGTTCTGAGATCCACACAAAACACATAAATACAGTCCGTACCGCGCAGTAAACACACTCCGTCTCAGTTATACAAACCAGTCAGTTAATGTTGTACAGTGAAATAATCGCTGTTTGTTCTGAGATCCACACAAAACACATAAATACAGTCCGTACCGCGCAGTAAACACACTCCGTCTCAGTTATACAAACCAGTCAGTTAATGTTGTACAGTGAAATAATCGCTGTTTGTTCTGAGATCCACACAAAACACATAAATACAGTCCGTACCGCGCAGTAAACACACTCCGTCTCAGTTATACAAACCAGTCAGTTAATGTTGTACAGTGAAATAATAGCTGTTTGTTCTGAGATCCACACAAAACACATAAATACAGTCCGTACCGCGCAGTAAACACACTCCGTCTCAGTTATACAAACCAGTCAGTTAATGTTGTACAGTGAAATAATCGCTGTTTGTTCTGAGATCCACACAAAACACATAAATACAGTCCGTACCGCGCAGTAAACACACTCCGTCTCAGTTATACAAACCAATCAGTTAATGCTGTACAGTGAAATAATCGCTGTTTGTTCTCAGATCCACACAAAACACATAAATACACTGTGTGGGCAGAACGTAGAATTGTTGAATGTTAAACCTAGCGATAGTCTGTAACACCTACTTCCTTGTTCGCCGGACTGCATACCCGATAAGATCCTCACGAAAGAATCCACGCCTCCAGTATCCGAGCGAAGCTGTGCATCCGATCTCACATCCACTCCAGCTGCCATAATTAATTAACAGCTTCCATCTCTTTGGTAGGAACTGTAAAGTGAGAGGCTCAAGGAACATTTGCGTGGACAGCAGCTGATTTCGGGCGGTTGCAAAGTGTTCGCTCTGTACACTTGACATCGCCATTTTGTACTGCGACTATGAAGCACTTATTTTAATCAGTTCGAACACATTTAACCGTTAAATGACGCTGGTGTTTAAATTCAGACTTTAGCCCAGAGAGGAGGGATTACAATATATAGTACCGTTAGAGGAACTTGGAGTGCAGAACTTTGTTTTAGAAATAAAACAATACCAACGACAGTGGCTACAACGCGTGGAGAGAATGGGCACGGACAGGATACCCAAAGAGGCACGGAAATATAGGCCAAAGGGGAAGAGAAGCATAAGACGACCGAGGAAAAGATGGAAGGACGAGCTTTACCTTGAGGGATAAAGAACAGACACTACGTCTAACAATTCACAGCTCATTATGATGATGAGTACCGTTAGAAGCATTCATGACCGAACGGTGCACCGACGCTGGCAGCATGCTAAGAATTAAGGTTCAGTACAGTGCACCGAGTCCGCATTCAAGTGTTAATACAAGTTGCAGTAAGGCGAGCATGATGCAAAGCAAACCGAAGTCTGCCAAACACATTTGCCGTCACGCTGGTATAATGTTTTAGAAACTCATTGAGTGAGTGATGTGGGAGATGAAAAGGGACCTCCCCATTATGTGTCCAGTTGCGTGTAGAGTCGCTCTCTGTCAGGCGGGTCACGTCACGCGATGTAATTCCTTATGGGATATATAGGCTACCTGCAATACGTACGTGACCGGGCAATGTCCGCTTAAGTGGTAAACCCTGGCAAATCCCCGTGCCATACCGTCCTGACGTCCAAATTACGAAATGAGAAGTTGTAATGTAATTCATAAATATTACCATATTATGGAATAAAAGTGTTTGTTTTATGCTTTGTTGTTACTGCAATACGCTGTGTTAAGTTGGAAAGGTGATGTTTTGTTTACTGGACATATCTGGGGCTTGTTTACAAAGCTTCGGTGGCTGGACATAATCTGCAATTGCACACGCCCTTAAACTTTGCCTTACTAAAGTTAGTGTGCATTATATAGAGATCGAGTTCGTACCTCACAGAGAACAAAGCGTGCTTCCATTACAAGAATCTATCGGTGAATACTGAAAAGGGAAATAATCCCTATTTAATGTACAAAAGAATACGGAATGCATAAATAGAGTATGTGGGCTAAATGTGGGGTTTTTACTGGTATGGCGGTACATATCGGAAACCATATTTGAAATTTGAAACTTGAAATTTATTTAAATAACAGTCATATTTGTATTATTAATAACTGTCTTATTAATAACAGTAATGTTCTCACCACCCAACAGGCAACTTAACTCCGATAAACATGATATCAAAACAGCATAGATTGTTCAACTTTTATACAATTTTTAACCAATGTAAGACTGAAACAACCAAACAACCACAACTTTTAACGTTTGTTTGTTTCAAACAGTGTGTGTGAACAATTGTAAAAGAATTCATTTAAATAATTGTGCCAGTTGGTGTAACTAGTTTGCGATTTTAGATAATGTGTCCCTGAAGATGAACCCAAATTAAGGGTTCGAAACATGTAGGACAGTGAAAATACACAATTAATGTGATTAAATTGTACATTTGTCGGACTTTAAATATGTACGGAATAAATAATGTTAAGTTTCTTCTGTGATGTTACAGCAGCTGGTACCGACAGAACCAACTGTGTCTTTTACAGGATTGTCGTCATCACTGTCTGTAGGCGTACTGAGATATATCTCAGATTTGTACTTTCACTTGTCGTGATGTTGGATATGATTATAAACACGTAGCTGGTTCATAAAATCACAGCCATATTGCTGTCCGCTGCCTCTTATCACTTGACCTCATTTATTTAACACTCGTCAGCATCTGCGTAGTTTGAAATGGCCATGGTAATAAAAATTGTGTTGGTGGTGACTGGGGGGAGGGTGTGATGTGTTTTCATTGAGTAGTCCGGCGCCTCAATTGTGTCAGAGATATCAGGTTTGGATGTTTTTTTTCTGGGGTTTATTAGAACTTTCAGGTGAATCCTAAAATATTAACTGATGGCTTCCTTCCACATCCTTGCCACCTTCTCGTCGTAATCACCAAGCCATTATTTATTTATTTGTTTATTTATTTGTTTATTTATGTATTCCGAGTATCTTATTTCCTACAGCAGCTATGCTACGGGTACATCGGGCGAGGACTCTGGATTTGATTCGCAGAGGAGCGGTGAGAAGACCGCTAAACTGTGTTGTTTTGAAGGTTAAGAGCGGTGAGAAGACCGCTGAACTGTGTTATTTTGAAGGTTAAGAGCGGTGAGAAGACCGCTAAACTCTGTTATTTTGAAGGTTAAGAGCGGTGAGAAGACCGCTAAACTGTGTTATTTTGAAGGTTAAGAGCGGTGAGAAGACCGCTAAACTGTGTTATTTTGAAGGTTAAGAGCGGTGAGAAGACCGCTAAACTCTGTTATTTTGAAGGTTAAGAGCGGTGAGAAGACCGCTAAACTGTGTTATTTTGAAGGTTAAGAGCGGTGAGAAGACCGCTAAACTGTGTTATTTTGAAGGTTAAGAGCGGTGAGAAGACCGCTAAACTGTGTTATTTTGAAGGTTAAGAGCGGTGAGAAGACCGCTAAACTCTGTTATTTTGAAGGTTAAGAGCGGTGAGAAGACCGCTAAACTCTGTTATTTTGAAGGTTAAGAGCGGTGAGAAGACCGCTAAACTGTGTTATTTTGAAGGTTAAGAGCGGTGAGAAGACCGCTAAACTCTGTTATTTTGAAGGTTAAGAGCGGTGAGAAGACCGCTAAACTCTGTTATTTTGAAGGTTAAGAGCGGTGAGAAGACCGCTAAACTGTGTTATTTTGAAGGTTAAGAGCGGTGAGAAGACCGCTAAACTGTGTTATTTTGAAGGTTAAGAGCGGTGAGAAGACCGCTAAACTCTGTTGTTTTGAAGGTTAAGAGCGGTGAGAAGACCGCTAAACTCTGTTGTTTTGAAGGTTAAGAGCGGTGAGAAGACCGCTAAACTGTGTTATTTTGAAGGTTAAGAGCGGTGAGAAGACCGCTAAACTGTGTTATTTTGAAGGTTAAGAGCGGTGAGAAGACCGCTAAACTCTGTTGTTTTGAAGGTTAAGAGCGGTGAGAAGACCGCTAAACTCTGTTGTTTTGAAGGTTAAGAGCGGTGAGAAGACCGCTAAACTCTGTTGTTTTGAAGGTTAAGAGCGGTGAGAAGACCGCTAAACTGTGTTATTTTGAAGGTTAAGAGCGGTAGAGAGAGACCGCTAAACTGTGTTATTTTGAAGGTTAAGAGCGGTGAGAAGACCGCTAAACTGTGTTATTTTGAAGGTTAAGAGCGGTGAGAGGACCACTAAACTCTGTTATTTTGAAGGTTAAGAATAAACGGAACAATTCCTTCACTGCCCCATACGTGTTAACTGCGTGGTGCTTAGTTAAGCACAAGGAGAAGTTTACCGTCTTTATTTATTTATCTATTTATGTATTTATTTAACGACGCTGTTAGTAAATAAGACTGTAGGTTCGAATGATGCTATGGTCAGTAAATAATGAACTGTAAAGAATATGAAAGTAAGCTATTGTGACGTAATTTGAGGTGAGCCTACTGCCACAGAAGTTGGAGGTGAGCCTATTGCCACATAAGTTTGATGTGAGCCTAATACCACAGAAGTTTGAGGTTGACCCTACTGCCACAGAAGTTTGAGGTGAGCCTACTGCCACAGAAGTTGGAGGTGAGCCTATTACCACATAAGTTTGATGTGAGTCTAATGCCACAGAAGTTTGAGGTTGACCCTACTGCCACAGAAGTTTGAGGTGAGCCTACTGCCACAGAAGTTGGAGGTGAGCCTACTGTCACATAAGTTTGAGGTGAGCCTACTGCCACAATTGTTTGTGGCGGGCCTACTCTCAAATCAAGTTGAGATGAACCTACTGTCACAGCAATTTGCCTGGATGGGCTCAAAACCCCACGAGAATCCCAAGACCTTCCCAGTAGCATGAAGAACTGCTTCTTACTCGAGCTTGACGTTTGTTGGGGCGGTGGAGCGGGGTTCGACTCTTGAGAGGGGATTTGAAATGTTATTATGTAGACGAACCTTGAGACAGCGACAGCCCCAAGCAGCACAGAAGCTCTTATAACCTGCAGCTGTTGCTTATTGTTATGTGTGCACAGTGCACTGGGTAGGAACATCGAGCAGCTCAGCACCTGCCGACAGTTCCGTTGCCTGCCAGTCTTGATGCACTTTCCTGCCCTTTGTGAATCTCTTAATGTTTAAAGCTAAATAATTGAAATGCTACACACTAACGAGGCAGCTGCTGTGGATGAGGCCTCATGCACTTTTCCAATGTGTAGTTGATTCTGTGGCGAATTGTTTCCCCTTCCTTTTCGACTTTGAAAACCCCTTCTTAACTCAAAAAATAGTTCGCGGAACCCACACATTAATGGTTTTACTATTAGGCTCTTTCAAATGAGATGATACGTGTTTAAAGGTGTTACAGTCTCAGAACCGCTCAGTTCCTTTCATCACTATAATAATAATAATAATAATAATAATAATAATAATAATAATAACAGTGACAGAGAATGACAGAAGAAACTAAGCGCTGGCGGCAGAAAGCGAGTTTTAGCTTCGTCGTGTCTGTATGTTCGTCCGTCCGTGTGGAACAGCCTGGCTCCTCCTACTGGATGTATTACGTTAAATTTTGTATATATGTTATGCAGACAAATGTACACAGTTTTATGTTATTTAACACAATTTTTATTAAATGTTGTCCAACGTGTTTCTAGCCTATATAAGGCTCATCTTCAGGGGGCTCTTTCGTTAAAATTACAACAGCTATATTATTGGTATATAAAAATTCTTAAAATGCCGTTAGATGTGCCTGGTTATTGGTATATGTAACAGTCATTGTGCTTTCACTATAGATTTGTTGGAGGCATAAGATATATATATAATTAAAAATGTACGGTACAAGTAACGTAAAGTTAAATTTTATAATTCAATTATTTGTACCAACAAAATGCACTAAGACAGTTTTTTCACTGTTTTCTTTATTATAAGGATGCCCCAAATACGCATTTCGGCAGTTATTCTGCCATCATCAGGGGGTATTTTAAGTGAGTTTTTTACATAGACCAATTTTGGTTACGTCATAACAGTGAGTCAGTATTTACCACATCGTATAAATTTTTTTGTAAAATTAGTGGTATTGTTAAGCTGCTAAAAGTTTTTAAATTATTAAAACTTATAAAAATTACAATAGTGTAATATATTACACTATTGTAATTTTTATAAGTTTTAATAATTTAATAACTTTTAGCAGCTTAACCACTAATTTTACAAAAAATTTTATACGATGTGGTAAATACTGACTCACTGTTATGACGTAACCAAAATTGGTCTACGTAAAAAACTCACTTAAAATACCCCCTGATGATGGCAGAATAACTGCCGAAATGCGTATTGGGGCATCCTTATAATAAAGAAAACAGTGAAAAAACTGTCTTATTGCATTTGTTGGTACAAATAATTCAATTATAAAAAGATGCACGGTGAATATAAAGTGAAATTAAATTTTATGTTTGACATTTCTACGAAATTGTCGGCACGTCCACTTTTCGGTTGAAATCGGACTCAATCAACAGAAGATTGACATATGGACCTACGTAAATTTTAACACCAGGCCGTTAGTGATTCGTATTATTGAGACAGATTGTGTTAGATAGTAGCTGAGGCTGAAGAAAGAGTTGAGCGTCAAGCATCGCTTATGGTCGATAGTAAATTTCGAGATATCGACGTGTAAGCGATATCGAGTGTTTCCATCCTTTGGTTTGATGAAGATAAAAGATGCAGTTACCGGAAGGTTGTGTTCTTTTGGACCACTAGGCATTAGACAAAATCCAGAAAGCGAATAATACGAAGTGTAATTTAGCAACGTCAGAGTGCTGTGGCATTGACAGAAAACAAAAGCTCGCTCGCATTAAATATGCACGCCTGCTGAGGTATGGTTTCGGGCTGCATAATTGAAGAGGCCTGTCTGAACCCAACCCACGCAGCAGCCCCTCCGCCCTCCTTGGTCTTACCTCTTACAATTCCCAGTGTAACATACAGCTCAGGTAATGCTAAGGAACCGGAAGAGTTGCGTCTTGGTTATACTAACCAGTCAGTTAATGCTGTACAGTGAAATAATCGTTGTTTGTTTTGACATCCACACAAAACACATAAATACACTGTGTGGGCAGAACGTAGAATTGTTAAATGTTAAACTGGTGGTACATAAAGTAACCAATGGGCTTTGAAGGGTAAATTAATTGACTAAAAAGGTTGATTTAATATGTGTTTTCCATGTCAAATGATTTAATTCTTTTATTGACCCTCCTAAGGAGTGTTATCTACCCTTTAAAGACTAAGATAACCTGAATTATATATAAAGACTCGGTTCGTACCGCGCAGTAAACACACTCCGTCTCAGTTATACAAACCAGTCAGTTAATGCTGTACAGTGAAATAATCGCTGTTTGTTCTGAGATCCACACAAAACACATAGATACAGCTCGTACCGCGCAGTAAACACACTGCATCTCAGTTATAAAAACCAGTCAGTTAATGCTGTACAGTGAAATAATCGCTGTTTGTTCTGAGATCCACACAAAACACATAAATACAGTCCGTACCGTGCAGTAAACACACTGCATCTCAGTTATAAAAACCAGTCAGTTAATGCTGTACAGTGAAATAATCGCTGTTTGTTCTGAGATCCACACAAAACACATAAATACAGTCCGTACCGTGCAGTAAACACACTCCGTCTCAGTTATACAAACCAGTCAGTTAATGCTGTACAGTGAAATAATCGCTGTTTGTTCTGAGATCCACACAAAACACATAAATACAGTCCGTACCGCGCAGTAAACACACTCCGTCTCAGTTATACAAACCAATCAGTTAATGTTGTACAGTGAAATAATCGCGGTTTGTTCTGAGATCCAAAATATCTTAAACAAATCAGTTCGAAGGGCGTGGACTGGATTTATCTGGCTCATGTTAGAGACAGGTGGCTAGCTGTTGTGAATTCGGTAATGAACCTTCGTGTTCCATACAATGCATGGAATTTCTTGGTTATCTGAAGACCTATAAGCTTCTCAAGAAGAACTTAGCTCCATAGAGTTACTTAATCTGTACCTTCTAATTGCACACAGTGCCCCATGGCAGCAATAAACCGACATTGTGTCGTCAACGAGTTTGGAACCCGAAACTGTTTAACCTGTCTCCAGGTCTCAGCAGAAAGTCAGGCGTTTTGTGTCACCAGCATCTTCACTGTCACATAGAGGATTTTGAAAACGTTAAAACACGACGTAATTAATGCTAAAATGCCCGGCATTGTATCAACATCTGTCATAGTGAAGTGGCTCTTATCTCCCGTCGTATCGTTGCTCGCCATTGTGTACACACGAGTGTATGAGCCTGCAATATAGGCAGGCAGCCATCTGGTGGTGACAAGTGGCTAAGCCACTCTCGACTACTGTGCCGCACAACAGCTGTGCCGCACTGGCTGCTGTCGGCAGCCTCAATGACCAACCCCATAAGAAATAACTGCAAGCATTGACAAAATCTAACTGGGCCTGCCCTTAACGATACTCTGCCAGTAAAACCGCCTGTCCTTACAGCCCTTCTGTGGGTTTGTTCAGTCGCTGCAGGCATATTTCCGGTTAGTACCTACATTAGGCCGGGGGCACGCGGTAGTTGGTTGAGGCACTGCGCTACAAGCCGGAAGGTCGCGGGTTCGATTCCCGATGGTGTCATTGGAATTTTTAGTGACATAATTCTTCCGGTCGCACTATGGCCCTGGGGTTGACTGAGCCTCAACAGAAATGAGTAACAGGAATATTTCCTGGGGGAGTAAAGGCGGCCGATGCGTAGGGCTGACAACCTTACCACCTTCATGTGCCGATTATCTATAAATCTGGGAGCCTCAACCTCCCGGAACCCTAAGGGCCTGTTCAGGCCTGTAATGGGATTGCTTTACCACTTTTACCTACATTAGGCCGCCCGTGTAGCGACTACGCTACGGACTGGATGGACCATATTTCGAGTCCTGCTCGGAGGAGGTTTTCTCATCTCCAAGACGCCCACACCGGCCCCTGGGGCCCACCCAGCCTCCTATTCAATAAGTACCGGGGACGCTTCCCAGGGGTAGAGCGGCCGGGGTGTGATGTTGATCACTCATGTCTATCTAGTGCCGAGGTTAAGAATGATTGGAGCTTTACCTCAACTCCCGCTATGTGCCTTCATGGCGTGGACAGTGACAGCTTTACCTTTACCCAATATCTATGTTCGATTAGACGGGACTCAGTCCGGGAAATGTCCGGATTTAAATCAAGATCACATTGGAAGTGTTCGTGGCAGCCGCAGAAACAATCTGGTGAACAAGCGAATGAGGAGATGCTGCTGCCCTGTAGTCAGTCCGTCATGGATGAAATGTCGCCGAGCGGTTAAGCCGCAATTGACATTGGGATCTCCGTTATTAGCTAACAGTATGTTGCTGAATGTTATCACATTCGCCTGCCACGTACGGGGTCAACAGCTACTGATATCCATCCATGCAGAATTCGTGCCCAGTTTCTTAATCTCACGCATTGCGCTAGGGTGCGTAGGAGGCCTGTAATACACCACGCGGGGTGCGTAGGAGGCCTGTAATACACCTCGCGGGGTGCGTAGAGCCTGATACACCCGCGGTGCGTAGGAGGCCTGTGATACACCACGCGGGGTGCGTAGGAGGCCTGTGATACACCACGCGGGGTGCGTAGGAGGCCTGTGATACACCACGCGGGGTGCGTAGGAGGCCTGTGATACACCTCGCGGGGTGCGTAGGAGGCCTGTGATACACCATGCGGGGTGCGTAGGAGGCCTGTGATACACCACGCGGGGTGCGTAGGAGGCCTGTGATACACCACGCGGGGTGCGTAGGAGGCCTGTGATACACCACGCGGGGTGCGTAGGACGCCTGTGATTAACCCGCGGGGTGCGTAGGAGGCCTGTGATACACCTCGCGGGGTGCGTAGGAGGCCTGTGATTAACCGCGCGGGGTGCGTAGGAGGCCTGTGATTAACCGCGCGGGTGCGTAGGAGGCCTGTGATACACCTCGCGGGGTGCGTAGGACGCCTGTGATTAACCGCGCGGGGTGCGTAGGAGGCCTGTGATACACCACGCGGGGTGCGTAGGACGCCTGTGATTACACCCGCGGGGTGCGTAGGACGCCTGTGATTAACCGCGCGGGGTGCGTAGGACGGCCTGTGATAACCGCGCGGGGTGCGTAGGACGCCTGTGATACACCTCGCGCGGGGTGCGTAGGACGCCTGTGATTAACCGCGCGGGGTGCGTAGGAGGCCTGTGATACACCTCGCGGGGTGCGTAGGACGCCTGTGATACACCACGCGGGGTGCGTAGGACGCCTGTGATTAACCGCGCGGGGTGCGTAGGAGCCTGTGATACACCGCGCGGGGTGCGTAGGACGCCTGTGATTAACCGCGGGGTGCGTAGGACGCCTGTGATTAACCGCGCGGGTGTCGTGGACGCCTGGAGAGATAGATCAATCTGCGTGCCAGAATTATTTGTGTATGAACTGGGAAATTGTAACATCTGTGAAGCAGGAAAAGAATTTGTGTATATGAGAAATGTAGAGTTGTCATATACATACCGTGAAGGCACACATTGGGAGTAGAGGTGTAGCTACACTGACTCTTAACCTCGGCACTAAATTGAGGTGAGTGGTCAACATCAGGCCCTGGCCGCTTTGCTCCCGGGAAATAAGAAGATAGAAGGAAGAAAAGGCGAGGAAGACGTAAGCAGCTATCGGATGACGTTAAGGAAAAATGAAGACACTGGATTTTGAAAGGGGATGTACTAGATGGGATTATCTATAGAACTCGATTTGGAAGAGGCTGTGGACGTTTCGTAAGACAGACTGCGGAATGAATGAACACTGATGTCAGTTTATTTGCATTTTCGTAAATCAGTAAACAAGTGTTTTTTTATTTCCTGTCACAATGATAAAACGTGCCAGCAACGGTAGGTTATATCGATATATCGTATTGCGTGATCTGTCTGACGCATTGCAAACATAAAATTGATTTTATTTATTTTAGTCATCTAGGTCATGTAACAACATTTGTATGTGATAATGTTTATTGTGTTATGTGAAGTGTTTGGCTTACCACACTGACTTAGACACATTGTATTGTTATTGTGTTATGTGAAGTGTTTGGCTTACATCACTGACTTAGACACATTGTATTGTTTATTGTGTTATGTGAAGTGTTTGGCTTACATCACTGACTTAGACACATTGTATTGTTTATTGTGTTATGTGAAGTGTTTGGCTTACATCACTGACTTAGAACATTGTATTGTTTATTGTGTTATGTGAAGTGTTTGGCTTACATCACTGACTTAGACACATTGTATTGTTTATTGTGTTATGTGAAGTGTTTGGCTTACATCACTGACTTAGACACATTGTGTTGTTTATTGTGTTATGTGAAGTGTTTGGCTTACATCACTGACTTAGACACATTGTGTTGTTTATTGTGTTATGTGAAGTGTTTGGCTTACATCACTGACTTAGACACATTGTGTGTTTATTGTGTTATGTGAAGTGTTTGGCTTACATCACTGACTTAGACACATTGTTTGTTTATTGTGTTATGTGAAGTGTTTGGCTTACATCACTGACTTAGACACATTGTGCTGTTTATTGTGTTATGTGAAGTGTTTGGCTTACATCACTGACTTAGACACATTGTATTGTTTATTGTGTTATGTGAAGTGTTTGGCTTACATCACTGACTTAGACACATTGTATTGTTTATTGTGTTATGTGAAGTGTTTGGCTTACATCACTGACTTAGACACATTGTATTGTTTATTGTGTTATGTGAAGTGTTTGGCTTACATCACTGACTTAGACACATTGTGTTGTTTATTGTGTTATGTGAAGTGTTTGGCTTACATCACTGACTTAGACACATTGTGTTGTTTATTGTGTTATGTGAAGTGTTTGGCTTACATCACTGACTTAGACACATTGTGCTGTTTATTGTGTTATGTGAAGTGTTTGGCTTACATCACTGACTTAGACACATTGTGCTGTTTATTGTGTTATGTGAAGTGTTTGGCTTACATCACTGACTTAGACACATTGTGCTGTTTATTGTGTTATGTGAAGTGTTTGGCTTACATCACTGACTTAGACACATTGTGCTGTTTATTGTGTTATGTGAAGTGTTTGGCTTACATCACTGACTTAGACACATTGTGCTGTTTATTGTGTTATGTGAAGTGTTTGGCTTACATCACTGACTTAGACACATTGTATTGTTTATTGTGTTATGTGAAGTGTTTGGCTTACATCACTGACTTAGACACATTGTATTGTTTATTGTGTTATGTGAAGTGTTTGGCTTACATCACTGACTTAGACACATTGTGTTGTTTATTGTGTTATGTGAAGTGTTTGGCTTACATCACTGACTTAGACACATTGTGCTGTTTATTGTGTTATGTGAAGTGTTTGACTTACATCACTGACTTAGACACATTGTATTGTTTATTGTGTTATGTGAAGTGTTTGGCTTACATCACTGACTTAGACACATTGTATTGTTTATTGTGTTATGTGAAGTGTTTGGCTTACATCACTGACTTAGACACATTGTATTGTTTATTGTTTATGTGAAGTGTTTGGCTTACATCACTGACTTAGACACATTGTATTGTTTATTGTGTTATGTGAAGTGTTTGGCTTACATCACTGACTTAGACACATTGTATTGTTTATTGTGTTATGTGAAGTGTTTGGCTTACATCACTGACTTAGACACATTGTGTTGTTTATTGTGTTATGTGAAGTGTTTGGCTTACATCACTGACTTAGACACATTGTGCTGTTTATTGTGTTATGTGAAGTGTTTGACTTACATCACTGACTTAGACACATTGTATTGTTTATTGTGTTATGTGAAGTGTTTGGCTTACATCACTGACTTAGACACATTGTATTGTTTATTGTGTTATGTGAAGTGTTTGGCTTACATCACTGACTTAGACACATTGTATTGTTTATTGTGTTATGTGAAGTGTTTGGCTTACATCACTGACTTAGACACATTGTATTGTTTATTGTGTTATGTGAAGTGTTTGGCTTACATCACTGACTTAGACACATTGTATTGTTTATTGTGTTATGTGAAGTGTTTGGCTTACATCACTGACTTAGAAACATTGTATTGTTTATTGTGTTATGTGAAGTGTTTGGCTTACATCACTGACTTAGACACATTGTATTGTTTATTGTGTTATGTGAAGTGTTTGGCTTACATCACTGACTTAGACACATTGTATTGTTTATTGTGTTATGTGAAGTGTTTGGCTTACATCACTGACTTAGACACATTGTGTTGTTTATTGTGTTATGTGAAGTGTTTGGCTTACATCACTGACTTAGACACATTGTGCTGTTTATTGTGTTATGTGAAGTGTTTGACTTACATCACTGACTTAGACACATTGTATTGTTTATTGTGTTATGTGAAGTGTTTGGCTTACATCACTGACTTAGACACATTGTATTGTTTATTGTGTTATGTGAAGTGTTTGGCTTACATCACTGACTTAGACACATTGTATTGTTTATTGTGTTATGTGAAGTGTTTGGCTTACATCACTGACTTAGACACATTGTATTGTTTATTGTGTTATGTGAAGTGTTTGGCTTACATCACTGACTTAGACACATTGTGCTGTTTACTTACAACGTTTAGTCGTATGACTGTAGGCATAAATTCATTTTAATATTGTCAGCGGTATGTGTACTTCCATTATAATTCCGAGTGTGTATATCATGGATGCCATGGATGTTTGTGATTCTTTAATGCACCCTCTGAGGATGGCAACTTGATTGCCGAAACGTATGTAGGGGTTACAAATATGCGTTGTTAATAATTATTGTGTTTGACTTAAAATTATGACAGAATGCACGGTACATATAATACAAAAAATAAAATTGTATGCATGACACAAACCTGATTTCATGGTTATTTAGGGCGTCGCTGTAGCGAAATGTGTCACGAAACGGGTTAGGTGTGCCATCATTTAAAAAGACACACCACAGCGGTTACTGTTAAATGTAAAGCAATCCCATTACAGGCCTGGACAGGACCTTAGGGCTCCAGGAGGTTGAGGCTCCCAGGTTTTTAGACAATCGGCATATGAAGGTGGTAAGGTTGTCAGCCCTACGCACCGGCCGCCTTTACCCCCCAGGAAATATTCCTGGTACTCATTTTAGTTAGAGACTGAGTCGACCTCAGGGCCATAGTGCTACCGAAACGATTATGTCAGTGAAAAATTCCAATGACACCATCGGGAATCGAACCCGCGACGTTCCGGTTTGTAGCGCAGTGCCTCAACCAACTGCGCCACCGCGCGCCCCACGGTTACTGTTAGTCTAATTATAAGGGCTAACATTTTAAATTACACTACAGATATTTGATTGCGCTGTTAAATCGGCACAAATCGCGGCGTTGTTAAATGTATTTGAATTGCAAAGTACAATGACCGGTTTGTTAAGGGAACGAATGGAGCTGCATAGAAATTGTGGTGTTTCTGAAAGAGCAGTGCTAATGGTTGAAGACTGAGTTGTGACATAAATGTGAACATAGACCGAATTCTGCGAGATTAAAGGTAATTGCTTTCGGTTGGTGTGAGGGGTTACGCTAACAAGTGTGGGGAGGGGGGGGATTTGGTTTTGTAATTACGTGAACATTATTTGCTTTTAATGTCTAGACATGGGTGTGAAACTTGGTCTGTCACACTGAGGGACGAACATAGCTTGAGGGTGTTCCAGAATATGGTGCTGAGGGGGATATTTGGGCCTAAGAGTGACGGGGTAACGGAGGAGTGGAGAAGACTACATAACGAGGAACTTAATGATATGTACTCCACCCCACAATGGCTCGACAGCCCCTTGGGGGCCTAGGCCGCCTCATTTTTCGAGGCTTCACGATCACACACTTTAGACACACCACACTCGGTAGGACTCCTCTGGACGAGTGATCAGCCCGTCGCAGAGACCTCTACCTGACAACACACAACACTCACAACAGACAGACATCCATGCCCCCGGTGGGATTCGAACCCGCAGTAACTCCCAGTAAGCGAGCGGCCGCAGACCCACGCCTTAGACCGCGCGGCCACTGGGATCGGCGTAATGATCTGTACTCATCACCAAATATTATTCAGGTGATCAAATCAAGAAGAATGAGATGGGCGGGGCATGTAGCATGTATGGGTGAGTGGAGTGGTGCATACAGGATTTTGGTGGGGAGACCTGAGGGAAGGAGACCACTTGGAAGACCCAGGCGTAGAAGGGGATAATATTAAAATGGATCTTCAAGAAGTGGGATGGGGGGCATGGACTGGATTGAATATGGCTCAGGATAGGGACAGGTGGTGGGCTGTTGTGAGTGCGGTAATGAACTTCGGGTTCCATAAAAGGCGGGGAATTTCTTGACTAGCTGACGACCTGTTAGCTTCTCAAGCAGGACTGTGCTACATGGAGTTAGATAGGCAAAGGAGCAAGAATGTTGGTAATGCTGGTGACGATGATGATGATGATGATGATGATGACAATTGTGAGTTCCTGAGTCACATAGCTCATCAACTACTGTCAGGGCTACCAACTTAACGTGGTAGCGGTTGCGCTGAAACGTCCTCGGGCTGTGAGCCTCTTTGCAAATCGGTCGAAATGCCAAGTTTCGGAGACATTTTGTGTCTCCATCTTTTGGTTGGTTGGGGTTGGGAACGACCGGTCGGTGTGTTAGTCCGTCCGTCAGTTACCTTTATCGAAGGAAGGACTAAGACATAACTAACTAACTAACTGACTGACTAGCTACATGAAGCTCAGTCCTTCTTGAGCAGCTAATACTTCCTCAGATCGTCAAGAAATTCTCCGCATTTTACGGAACCCGAATGTTCATTACCGTGTTCACAACAGCCCGCTACTCGTCCCTATGCTAAGAATAGTAAATCCAGTCCACGCCCTCGCAACAGATTTTTTAAATACACATTTTAATATCATCCTTCCATCTACGCCTAGGTCCAGTCTGTCATACGTCATATACATGACCGGTGGTGTCGCACCACATCGATCCTGAAGATGGAGACACAGCAGGTCTCCGAAACATTGTATTTCGACCAAGCTATGACATGGCTAATAGCCCGAGATCATTATAATGGATTCGTGCGCCGTTGAAGCTTGAAATAACTCCATGACTGACAGAAAATACTCTAGTATGAGGAATGTGGTGTGTCTGAGTACGATCTCGAAGGCCCTGGCCCACTAGAGCTGTCGAACCGTTAAACAAACATCTACACACATATACAAGCAGAACTTTATTAGTACATGCTGTTACAAGCTGACGTCACAGAGGTCATTACTGAACAGTGACCGTAGTGGTGGTAGTGTCGTTAAATGGGCCATATAAAAATACAAACATAACGGAACTGGATATTGGTACAAAAGCGTATAGGGCTGTATCATGGGTCATGTGGTAATTTGCTGCGTATCACAGCGGAGGCCCGGGTTTGCTCCCAGGGCAGTCCATCTCGAATTTGTTGTAGTCAAAATAACGCTAAGACATTTCTGTTTCAGCAAGGTAAAAGCAATCCCTGGACAGGCCCTTAGGGTTCCAGGAGGTCGAGGCTCCCGCATTTCTAGACATCGGCACATGAAGGTGGTAAGTTTGTCAGCCGTACACACCGGTCGCCTTTATCCCCCAGGAAATACTACTGGTACTCATTTCTGTTAAAGGCTGAGTCGACACCAGGGCCATAGTTCGGCCGAAAGGATTATGTCAATTCCAATGAGCAACGGGAATCGAACCCGCAACCTTCCGGCTTGTAGAGCAATGCCTCTACCAATTGCGCCACCGCGTGTCCCCTTTCTGTTTCAGTAATTCGGTATTTCCGTGTCAATTTCATGCTCCTGGTACTCATTCTTTTATCTAGCATGCGAGAGATGAACAATGTGCCCTTTAGGTCGTAAGGTCACTCTACCGTAAGGGCAAGAAAACAAAGCACATGGTCCAATAGAATTTAATGTGGTAGCCGATTGTTTTGTGGTGCTCACAGGTAAGTCGGTTTTATCAAAGCTACAGGACTGCCTCGTATGCAAGGCATTGTGTTCAGTTAGCATTCACAATCACAGGCCGTAACATTTTATACACATTTCAATATCAGAAACATGGTTTTAGTCATAAAGTCACATGGATGGCTTGAAGCAGTATTTTCATGTGAGGTTAATGCATTCCAGTTTGGCAAGCCACTGTTCAAAAGTATGAAATGAAATATTGCAAAACAGGATTTTATTTGCATGGCTGTGGGCCGTCGTAGACATCGCTACCTTTGTCATAACTTTCTTTTAATAAGCCATCTACAGTGCTTAAAGACGCCAGAGATGCCGCTGACGACAATACATGGTGCGACGAATTACAACATGTATGTTGTCATAATTTATTTTGTTAATATTTGGTGGTCACTCCCCCCAGAGATTATCTGCTGATCTGGGGGGAGTCTGCTGGTTCTGAAAATCCATCTTTACCCCTATATACGAGGGTACAAAGCTTTTATTGTTGTTTTATGTAATCTGAGATGGAAATGTCATGTGGAAATGACCAATAAACTTGGCGTTAAGAATGTAATGTTATATTTCAGCAGTGATTTGGCTTATAAACTGCGTTCAATGTCGATGTAATAGCTCTATAGCCTTCTGGTTCTGCTTGTCCTTAAACTTACTGGTTGGGCCTTCAGGATCGTGAGTGCAGGAAGACATTTTTATTGCCTCGTTGTTTGCTGTTTTCTTTCAATTGATTTGTGATCAATTGATCAGCCCTTCAGTTTACACGATGTTCTTATAAGTTTGTTTGTTCATCATTCGGAAAGTTTTACCGCGATGTGTACAACTATTAACGTAATTAGAACTTTGTCCTTGTTTAAACTAACTGCAACAGAAATAGACCTTCTTCTTAACATTGTATTTACCGTACATTTTTTCAATTAAGATATGTTCATTAAACACCAACTAATGCACATAAACTTTATTCACAAAAGTTTATTCTTAAAATTCCCCTATGTATGGTCTATGCATAATAATCTCTACGACCCCCTGAAGATGGTGGTTTAAACCACCGAAATACGTATAGGGGAATTTTAATAATAAACTATTGTGAATAAAGTTTATGTGCATTAGTTGGTGATTATTGAATAGACCTTCTCCTGTTAATGACAAAATTGATTAACGCGATGTCAGTAAGGCAATGCGAGTGTTGTACCGCATGTTGTTAAGATGAGTTGAGGTAGCGGGCTTGGAAACATTTCAATGAGTGAGAGGGGGGATATTTGGGTCTAAGAGGGACGAGGCAACAGGGGAGTGGAGAAGACTACATAACGAGGAACTTACTGATCTGTAAAAGTTAAAGCAATCCCATTACAGACCTGGACAGACCCTTAGGTTTCCAGGAGGTGAGGTTCCCAGATTTGTAGACAATCGGCATATGAAGGTGTTAAGGTTGTCAGCCCTACGCACCGGCCGCCTTTACCCCCCAGGAAAGATTCCTGGTACTCATTTTAGTTAGAGGCTGAGTCGACCCCAGGGCCATAGTGCGACCGAAAGGATTATGTCAATGAAAAATTCCAGTGACACCATTGGGAATCGAACCCGCGGCGTTCCGGTTTGTAGGCAGTGCCTCAACCAACTGCGCCACCGCGTGACCCTTAATGATCTGTCCTCATCACTAAATATTATTCGGGTGATCAAATCAAGAAGAATGAGGTGGGCGGGGCATGTAGCACGTATGGGAGACAGGAGAGGTCCATACAGGGTTTTGGTGAGGAGACCTGAGGGAAAGAGGTCACTTGGAAGACTTACACGTACATGGGAGGATAATATTAAAATGGATGTTGCTCTAATGGCAAGATCCATAACAAGCTGCGGTGGGTACAACGCTGTACGCTGTTACAACAGCACTGTTCACCAGGGTTGGTGACCCCGCAGCTTACTACGTGTGTCTTCCTGATGAGGCCTTTTTCAAATCTAATTCCTATGGCGCATTTCGTCGAGCCGGAAGGTCGCGGGTACGATTACCGATGGGCTAATTGGGATTTTTCATTTACTAAATCCTTCCGGCCGCACCATGCCCCTGGGGTCGACTCAACCTCTGTCAGAAATGAGTACCACGGATATGTCCTGGGGGGGGGGGGGGGGGTAAAGGTGGCCGATGCGGGGGCTGACAACATTGCCACCTTCTTGTGCCGATTGTCTCGAAATCCTGGGAACCTAAACTTCCTAAGCCTAAGGCCTGTTCAGGCCTGTATGGGGATAGCTTTACTTTATTAGGCGAAACATGTAGTCAGTTTGTAAAATCTTGAACAGAAGGTTTTAAATAAATCGCCTGTGTTAAGAACGATACTGAATTTTGTTTATTTTGTATACATAAAAGCCATAGTGCCGATCCCAGTGGCCGCGCGGTCTAAGGCGTGGGTCTGCGGCCGCTCGCTTACTGGGATTGTGGTTCGAATCCCGCCTAGGACATGGATGTCTGTCTGTTGTGAGTGTTGTGTTTTGTCAAGTAGAGGTCTCTGCGACGGGCTGATCACCCGTCAGAGGAGTCCTACCAAGTGTGGTCTGTCTGAGTGTGATCGTGACGCCTCGACAATGAGGAGGCCCTGGCCCACTAGGGGCTGTCGAGCCATTGAAAAAAAAAGCCATAATATGAAAAGGAATGTGTTAGGTCAACTAGATCCAGCTGTTTGTGCCCGCATGTGGGAGTTACTTTTCCTGATGATGGAAGCAGAGGGAACTTCGAAACGTGTGTATCAAGTATATCAGACAATGGACATTGGCAGCTGTGTGCTACAGACGCATGGCCTCTGTAATAAGCTTAATCGGCGAACTTTGTTCGGAGAACTTTGGGTGGAGAATTCAGTCGCAGGAACCGCCATTGCCGCTAAGTCAAGCGTGAAATGTGCAAGATCGTCTAGACGGGCCTTCCCCTCCCTGACTCTGAAACTGCTAGATAACTTGGAAGTTGGCAGGCCTGTGGTTGCGTATGCAAAACACCGCAAGCGAAACTTCTGATCGGATCCATGCACGAAGCCACACCTGTAACTAAATTTGTGAACTTCCGGTATAGAGAGACCCAAAACAAATGTCTCACCCACCGAACGTCGCCGGTTATTGATTAACATCCCTGCCTTCTGTCCCAAAAGTACCCGAATTGTACCTAAACCCGGAGACCGATTTTGTTGATCCACCTTCCTACTTTTTCTCGGTATCTCCATTCAAATTCGTAACACATACTTCAGTCCCTTGAATTCTGCAAAAAAAAGTGACAGTACTTTCCTATCCAGAACTCCCTGAGGCCGAAAAAAGACCCTGATTTTTGGAAGGTTCCCAGGTTTCGCCTGTTTGTCCTTCTGATAAGAGCAACATGTAGATAAATGGGTATGGAACATTGGTGGAATGATACGGACAGGGAAAAACAGACCTACTCGGATAAAAACCTGTTCCAGTGCCACTTTTTCCACCACAAATCCCACGTGGACTAACCTCGAATTGAACCCGGGCCTACACAGTGAGAGGCCGGCGATTGACCACCTGAGCCATGGCACGGCTATTTAAACAAGCAGTTCAACTTAACTGTATTCAAGTGTTCAGTCCGTACCGCACAGAAAAGCGGTCCGTTTCCGTTACAAATAACAGAAAGTTGATGTTCTTTAGGGGACAAAACCTCAGTTGCTTCTGAAACTCGAATTCGGAGTTCCATCAAATGTTGGTAACACTGTGAATGTAGTTCCTACCGTGCTGAAAACACTGGACTACTCTAGAAACTTCTTCACCAGCCACTCGTAGCAGTTCTCTTGCCGTTACCCTTTCGAAGTTGTACAACCTTTACACTTGATCCTTAATTATCAAATAACAACGCGAAAAGAATTGTTTGGCGCAAAGAAACCTTTATTAACGGAAGAACACTGCCACTAGTCAGATCGTTCAGTCCGCCCCCGTATTTAATTAAGAGCAGCGGATCGCATGTCGAAACGCACATCAAATGAACCCAGTAGCTGTACGTTTAGCTCATGCGTCTGAAAATGAACATGGTTCGAAATTCGTACATATTAGAAGTTAAAACACCGATATGGTGCAGAATTAACTGCATCAGTCTTCTTTACTTGTGGAGCATCATAAACCAAAATTAATAGAAATTTGTTTAATTGTTTAGGGAAAGAAACGCCCGGAGAGACACATAAAAGTTGATCACTGCGGAGGTTCGGGTTTGATCCCACGCCGGTTTATGTGGGTTTTTTGTTGGATAAATTGGCGCTGTGAGAGGTTTTTCGCCGTGTTTTTACGTTTTTCCCTCTCAGCCTCATCCCACCATTGCTCCATACTCATACTTATTTCATCAGCCATTCGCGCTGTAAAACCTTAGCAACTGACTGACTAACTAACTAACTAACTAACTCCATGTAGCACAGTCCTTCTTGAGAAGCTAGCAGGTCGTCAGTTAGTCAAGAAATTCCCCGCATTTTATGGAATCCGAAGGTTTATTACTGCACTAACAAGAGCCCGCCACCTGTCCCTAACCTGAGCAACTGACAGCGTCGTTAAACAAATTACTTCTCCCTCTCTCACCCCCCTCTTGCGCCCAACACATAAAAATGTGATAAACAGGTTTAAAAATACGTCTTACAGAAACGTTAGTTGTGTGATCTGCCTTACAATAACTTAGCTATGCCACAGGCTGACCATTAAGGCCACCTCCGAAGTGTTTGATGTACCTCGAACGTGCTACTGAATAATGTGAGGTTTAATGTACCTCGAACGTGCTACTGAATAATGTGAGGTTTGATATACCTCGAACGTGCTACTGAATAATGTGAGGTTTGATGTACCTCGAACATGCTACTGAATAATGTGAGGTTTAATGTACCTCGAACGTGCTACTGAATAATGTGAGGTTTAATGTACCTCGAACGTGCTACTGAATAATGTGAGGTTTAATGTACCTCGAACGTGCTACTGAATAATGTGAGGTTTGATATACCTCGAACATGCTACTGAATAATGTGAGGTTTGATGTACCTCGAACATGCTACTGAATAATGTGAGGTTTAATGTACCTAGAACGTGCTACTGAATAATGTGAGGTTTAATGTACCTCGAACATGCTACTGAATAATGTGAGGTTTAATGTACCTCGAACATGCTACTGAATAATGTGAGGTTTAATGTACCTCGAACATGCTACTGAATAATGTGAGGTTTAATGTACCTAGAACGTGCTACTGAATAATGTGAGGTTTAATGTACCTCGAACATGCTACTGAATAATGTGAGGTTTAATGTACCTCGAACTGCTACTGAATAATGTGAGGTTTAATGTACCTCGAACATGCTACTGAATAATGTGAGGTTTAATGTACCTCGAACATGCTACTGAATAATGTGAGGTTTAATGTACCTCGAACATGCTACTGAATAATGTGAGGTTTGATGTACCTCGAACATGCTACTGAATAATGTGAGGTTTAATGTACCTCGAACGTGCTACTGAATAATGTGAGGTTTAATGTACCTCGAACGTGCTACTGAATAATGTGAGGTTTAATGTACCTCGAACATGCTACTGAATAATGTGAGGTTTAATGTACCTAGAACGTGCTACTGAATAATGTGAGGTTTAATGTACCTCGAACATGCTACTGAATAATGTGAGGTTTAATGTACCTCGAACATGCTACTGAATAATGTGAGGTTTAATGTACCTCGAACATGCTACTGAATAATGTGAGGTTTAATGTACCTCGAACATGCTACTGAATAATGTGAGGTTTAATGTACCTCGAACATGCTACTGAATAATGTGAGGTTTGATGTACCTCGAACGTGCTACTGAATAATGTGAGGTTTAATGTACCTCGAACATGCTACTGAATAATGTGAGGTTTAATGTACCTCGAACGTGCTACTGAATAATGTGAGGTTTAATGTACCTCGAACGTGCTACTGAATAATGTGAGGTTTAATGTACCTCGAACGTGCTACTGAATAATGTGAGGTTTAATGTACCTCGAACGTGCTACTGAATAATGTGAGGTTTAATGTACCTCGAACGTGCTACTGAATAATGTGAGGTTTAATGTACCTCGAACGTGCTACTGAATAATGTGAGGTTTAATGTACCTAGAACGTGCTACTGAATAATGTGAGGTTTAATGTACCTCGAACATGCTACTGAATAATGTGAGGTTTAATGTACCTCGAAACATGGTTATACTGAATAATGTGAGGTTTAATGTACCTCGAACATGCTACTGAATAATGTGAGGTTTAATGTACCTCGAACATGCTACTGAATAATGTGAGGTTTGATGTACCTCGAACATGCTACTGAATAATGTGAGGTTTAATGTACCTCGAACGTGCTACTGAATAATGTGAGGTTTAATGTACCTCGAACGTGCTACTGAATAATGTGAGGTTTAATGTACCTCGAACATGCTACTGAATAATGTGAGGTTTAATGTACCTAGAACGTGCTACTGAATAATGTGAGGTTTAATGTACCTCGAACATGCTACTGAATAATGTGAGGTTTAATGTACCTCGAACATGCTACTGAATAATGTGAGGTTTAATGTACCTCGAACATGCTACTGAATAATGTGAGGTTTAATGTACCTCGAACATGCTACTGAATAATGTGAGGTTTGATGTACCTCGAACATGCTACTGAATAATGTGAGGTTTAATGTACCTCGAACGTGCTACTGAATAATGTGAGGTTTAATGTACCTCGAACGTGCTACTGAATAATGTTGAGGTTTAATGTACCTGTGTATGTGTTGTTGGACTCGAACATGCTACTGAATAATGTGAGGTTTAATGTACCTCGAACGTGCTACTGAATAATGTGAGGTTTAATGTACCTCAAACGTGCTACTGAATAATGTGAGGTTTAATGTACCTCGAACGTGCTACTGAATAATGTTAGGTTTGATGTACCTCGAACATGCTACTGAATAATGTGAGGTTTAATGTACCTCGAACATGCTACTGAATTATGTGAGTTTTAATGTACCTCGAACGTGCTACTGAATAATGTGAGGTTTGATGTACCTCGAACATGCTACTGAATAATGTGAGGTTTAATGTACCTCGAACATGCTACTGAATAATGTGAGGTTTAATGTACCTCGAACATGCTACTGAATAATGTGAGGTTTAATGTACCTCGAACATGCTACTGAATAATGTGAGGTTTGATGTTCTCAAAATGGTTTTGCCGAAGATTGAAATCTGGGTCGCGACGCCGTTTAGTTTGGCGAGTATTTCTCGACGTTTCGGAGCATCGAAGTGCCTTAATACACGATTCTTTGAAACGTCGGAAGCCGCTCGCCGAACGACACGGCGTCGCGTCGCACAGGACTTGCATCATCACAGTTCTGAGTAATTTCAGATTGAGCTTCCTCAAGACTGAGTTTATGTGGATTTCTGTGTTTTGGTATGTGACACCGTGTGGTCTGGTACAAGTGGAATCACTATTTTGAAGTAACTTCCGTAGTGTAGGCCGTGCCATGGCTCAGGCGGTTAGTCGCCGGCCTCTCACCGCGGAGGTCCGTTTTCGATCCCGGTTCGGTCCATGTAGGATTTGTGGTGGACAAAGTGGCACTGGGACAGGTGTTTTCCCCAGTACTTCTGTTTTCCCCTGTCAATTTCATTCCACTGGTGCTCCATTACTTGGAAAAGTGAAATAAAACTGATCACCTTTCTCTTCATCTTCATCACAGGATTGCACAATAAGCCTTAAGGCTGCTGTGCGTCTGTAGCTTCTGCTGCGGGGCCCTTCAAAAAAAAAGTAAATAAAAACTTCCGTAGTGTAAAGTTTCAGGAATTATAATGTATAACTTTAGCCTCCCTCCAAACTGTGTAGTGTTAATCGAAGCCACGTCACATTGAACGCTGAGCTGTTTTGCAAGGCCAGCAGCGAAACGGAGCGTCGTTGCTCACAACTGGTGCGAGTGAGAGTGGGGGGGGGGGGGGGGGGGGACTGCTTGTAGAAACCAGTCGATGAAACTCCCTCCATTCGTTGAAAGTAAATAACACGGCGTCATATCGAAGAGGAAACTAACTCTCCGTCTCACTGGTCTTATTTCTGATTTGTAATCGAAGTGGTTTTTAAGCCGTGGGTTTATTCCTGCAAAGTGAGTCTCATACCGGCAGTACAATGTTTAGCCCTTTAAGGCTATATCCGTATCTGTTACACTTTTACCTTGTTTTTCAAAACATTGTAATGATAACCTGATGACGGCCTGTTAAGACCGAAACGTGTAGCTGTTCTTGAATAAACACACATGGTTGTGTTGGACGGAATATTATAAACTATTTCAAGCTTTGTCAGAGCAAACACAACACTTTTCACACACTTTCCCTACATGTTTCGGCCGCGTACGCCGGCCATCATCAAGTAGAATTTACAAGATTATAAGAAGAAAAACATATGTTGAGGTGGAGGCCTCCCCTTTACAGTTAAAATATATAAAACCATGTAACTGTCTATTATTCCGTATAAGGAATAATATGTGAGCCATATAACTGTCTATTATTCCCTATAAGGAATAATATGTGAACCATATAACTGTCTATTATTCCGTATAAGGAATAATATGTGAGCCATATAACTGTCTATTATTCCCTATAAGGAATGATATGTGAACCATATAACTGTCTATTATTCCTATAATTAATGATATGTGAACCATATAACTGTCTATTATTCCCTATAATTAATGATATGTGAACCATATAACTGTCTATTATTTCCTATAATTAATGATATGTGAACCATATAACTGTCTATTATTCCCTATAATTAATGCTATGTGAACCATATAACTGTCTATTATTCCCTATAATTAATGATATGTGAACCATATAACTGTCTATTATTCCCTATAATTAATTATATGTGAACCATATAACTGTCTATTATTCCCTATAAGGAATAATATGTGAACCATATAACTGTCTATTATTCCCTATAATTAATGATATGTGAACCATATAACTGTCTATTATTCCCTATAAGGAATATATGTGAACATATAACTGTCTATTATTCCCTATAATTAATGATATGTGAACCATATAACTGTCTATTATTCCCTATAATTAATGATATGTGAACCATATAACTCTCTATTTCTCCCTATAATTAATGATATGTGAACCATATAACTGTCTATTATTCCCTATAATTAATGATATGTGAACCATATAACTGTCTATTATTCCCTATAATTAATGATATGTGAACCATATAACTGTCTATTATTCCCTATAAGGAATAATATGTGAACCATATAACTGTCTATTATTCCCTATAATTAATGATATGTGAACCATATAACTGTCTGTTATTCCCTATAATTAATGATGTGTGAACCATATAACTGTCTATTATTCCCTATAATTAATGATATGTGAACCATACAACTGCCTATTATTCCCTATAAGGAATGATGTGTGTGTCTGAATAACCTTGATTTCAGACTTCCGCCGCGATGTTGATGACACGACGCCCTGTGTCTGAATAAATTTGAGTAGTTAAAATTATCTCGGTATAATTATTAAAACACTGGGATGGGCGAATATTAAAGTTAGTTTCTGAGCGTCCTGTAAGGCACAGTGATTGCTATATGTATATGAGCAGCTTTAACGTTGCATTTGTCTCCATATTTCATTTATGAATCAAAAACCAAGACCAACTAGATGCAATTTTAAATTCATTTATGAACTTCATATAATGCTCACAATAAAGGGCGGTTATATACCTATTTCATCATTGTCCGGGTGGTCTTGGTTCAATGGACATCCAGTGCTCTGTGTGAACAAAAAACTGAATTTGTAGGCGCGTTCGCAAAATTGTGAAAGGCGACTATTAGCTTCGTTATGTCTGTCCGTCCGTCTGTCTTTCCGCAACGAGCAACTAGGCTCCCACTGCACGGATTTTCATGAAACTTGATATTTAAGTATTTCTCGAAAATATGTGAAGAAAGTTCAAGTTTCATTAAAATCTCACAAGAATAACGGTACTTTACATAAAGACCGATGTACATTTATGATAATATCTCACTGAATTATTCCTAGAATGAGAAATGTTTCAGACAAAAGTTGTAGAGAAAATCAACACACACATTTTATGTTTAATAATTTGTTTCTAAAAATCGTTGCGTTTATGAGATAATGTGGAAAAATACGGTACAGCCAGACAGTCCACAGATGACAATATAATACGGCGCATGCGCTTTGCATGCTGGATAACTAAGGCTACAGACACACACTCAGAATATTTAATATTTGTGGTATCATTTTGCTTTTCCGTATGTACATAATTCTTGCACAAATTGTTTATCACGCATAATTACTAATTACTGTAGACGGCCTGTCCGATGCTGCAATGGTTGCCTCATTCCCCTGTTGGCGCTGTAGTATTGATAATGTCAAAGCTATAACTTGCAGAATAAACTGTCAGAACGTGGTCGAACTGTAATCACTGGGATTTATGGGCACAGAATACTGTGACAGGGGGCCGGGGGGGGGGGGGGGGTTGGGGGGGGGTGGTGGTGAAAGTCGTGTTCTTTTCCACTCCATCGTTCTGTATTTCCAAGTTTCACGAGGGTTTATTTTTGTCATAGACAACAAACTTTTGAATTCCCACGTTTTCCATTTGTTTCTTGATCTAACTTAACGACGCCACAACCAGCGTGCCATTGAACTGTCGTTAGCAAACAGCGCAGGAATCTACGAAATCTTGTCGGTCTACCATTTGCAGGAACTTAATACCGTTATTGTGGCATGTGACGCCGTGTAGTTTGGTATAAATTTACGGACGTTTAGGAGGAATGTACCGCCTCCATCTTGAGATTAAGGTGGGTGAGATAACTCGATCCTGCGCGCGCAAAGTCTATAAAATTTTCGCCAGACTACGAAAACTGGACATCCCAGAAGAAAGTAGCGTATTTTCTAGGTAGCCACCACCACGACAACCTCATATCTAGCCTGATATGCCCACTTTTCTGTATTTTGGGTTTGACAATGTGTTCTGGCCTGATAAGATGGGCACTAACAATTCGGAGGAATACACTGCCTCCATCTTCATGGCTCAATTTCATGTGGACTAGGATGGACTGAACTACACTGATTAACGCGGCCGGGGCGTGGCGTTGACCACCCACCCCTATCTAGTGCCAGGGTTAAAGAAAGAGTAGAGCTATACCTCTACTCCCCCTCTGGGCCTTCATGGCCTGTTCTAGGGGGAACTTTACCTTTACATTGATTAACACTTTATTTCCTTAGACGCAGGAGACGTATTCACCGGTTAAATATATATGAAATACCTTTCGTCTATCCTGAGGAAGGAGGCATCAGATTGCTCCGAAACCTTGGTAGATATTTTCCGGTTTACACGTCTTCAAATCCTAGAAAATATTAATCTTAGTGCTTGAAGCCTAAAATTATTCTAAGTAATACTCAACAACTGGGTTCGTACGTAGCAGAAAACACACTGCGTTTACATTACAAAAACATCCGGTTAATGCTGTTTAGTGAAATAATGCGAAACACATGGGCGAAACGCATTTAGCGAGAAATATGAATATTTATTTAATGTTGAAAAGGTGGTGCATATAGTTACCGATATTTATAGGGTAATACTCGTACCCGCCCCAGTGTGAACCTAAAACCTCGCAACTGTGAACAATTCCAAGAAGGCCTTCTGCCGTTGATAAAGCTGGAGGTAGCGCCTGGCAGCTCTAAGTGCCGTGCTTGTATCGCTAATTTTATCAGCGCAATGCCTGTTGATAAGCAACAGTCAGCTACACCCCGGCGTGACAGTTCTTGGTAAAGCTGACCTCTGCACAGCGCCTTGATTTCAGGCTTCCGCCGCGATGTTGATGAGATCTGCGCTCTTCTGGGGTATTACGCGGCGTCGTGTGGTAATTGTTTACCGACGTTTCGGGACAACGTACCGGTCCCATCTTCACGGGTCAAGAGTCCGAGCTTTCCTAGTCCGAGCTTTCCTACTCGGACTCTTGACCCGTGAAGATGGGACAGAAACGTTGTCCCGAAACGTCGGTAAACAATTACCGCACGACGCCGCGTAATACCCCAGAAGAGCGCAGATCTCTTCACAGTGATGTACTTCTAAATGTAATTTAATAATTACTTTCCTGAAACATCAGTTTTAGAACAGCTTTCAGCACGTTGGAGCCCGAATACTGTAGTCAGTATAGTGACTAGGCGTTCCGGGGTAGACGTTTCGGGATTCGAATCCCAGCAGGGGCAAGAGACTTTTTCTTCTCCGAAACGTCCAGACCTGCTCTGGAACCCACCCAGCCTCCTATTCGATGGGTACCGCAGTTCTTTCCCGAGGGTAAGGCGGCCGGGGCGTGACGTTGAACACTCACCTCCACCTAGCGCCGACGTTAATAATGAGTGGAGATATACCTCTGCTCCCCCAATATGTCTTTGTGGCATGGACAAGGACAACTGTACCTTGACATGTAAAGCTGTCAGACGCAGAACACCCGCAACCACATGTGTGCTAGTTTCGTAATTATGGCTTGCGGTACTTAGAGTAGTGCCTCTAAAGGAGATAAAGTGCGTACTGAACTGCTTTCAGCTCCGTCCGCCTGATGTGTAATATTGTGGTGGTAGAGTGGCGTCATAGAGTAAAGTTTCTAGCCGGCAAACGTAAAGTGTTTTGTGCCCAAAAGTTACAATTTGTTAACTCGGTGTTCCCCTGCAGTGACGTGGAATTTCTCGATAAAGCAAGTGTGTGTGTTTGTTCGCATGACGCCCACACGTGTTACAGGCACGTAGAGCGGAAGTTTTTAATTACGCGAAACTTCTGAGGTAATTGAAACTAAGGCTGCTGCGTCTGCTACAAAATTTATCTACATCGTGTTCAAAAATTATAATATCGGCTTCTGGGTGTTTTTTACGAGGTTCTTAGTATTGTACATGTTGTTGATGGTTGGATGACGACTTGGAAATGATTTGAAGAACACGGCCGTGGTATAATGACAGTAATTGGTATTTTTTTTCAAATGGCTCGACAGCCCCTTGGGGGCCCAGGCCGCCTCATTTTTCTAGGCTTCACGATCACACTCAGACACACCACACTCGGTAGGACTCCTCTAGACGAGTGACCAGCCCGTCGCAGAGACCTCTACCTGACAACACATAACACTCACAACACAAACATCCATGCCACCGGCGGGATTTTTTTTCCCCCTGTCCGGGTTTTCCCCCTTTGATCCATTTTTGTACTGTTTAAATCTTTCGTCCTTCATGTCACTTTACGTTCCATACTACTGTCCTTACAACACTCACAACACAAACATCCATGCCCTCGGCGGGATTTTTTTCCCCCTGTCCGGGGTTTTCCCCTTTGATCCATTTTTGTACTGTTTAAATCCTTTCGTCCTTCATGTCACTTTACGTTCCATACTACTGTCCTTACAACACTCAAACACAAACATCCATGCCTCGGCGGGATTTTTTTTCCCCCTGTCCGGGGTTTTCCCCTTTGATCCATTTTTGTACTGTTTAAATCCTTTCATCCTTCATGTCACTTTACGTTCCATGCTACCGTCCTTACAACAAACACAACACAAACATCCATGCCCCCGGTGGGATTCGAACCCACGATCCTAGCAAGCGAGCGGCCGAAGAGCCACGCCTTAGACCGCGCGGCCACTGGCATCAAGTTCAGTATATCAGAATGAAATTAGAACTGAGTGAGTCACACATTTAGATCGTGGGTGCTACAAGTGCCTGATTGGCCAGTCGCGTAGTACAAAAGTGCTCTAACTGCAGGTACGTACTTTTCGCATGGCGTGATCGTGGCCTATTCATTTTGAAGCTTGCATTAAGAGCTCTTGTGACGTCAGTTAGCAATATGCAGCTTTCACGGTTAATTAGCTTCGTTTAGTTTGGCGAGGAATAAATGCCGGCCATATGGACAAGAGGGATCGACTAACAGCGACGGATTGGTTGGTTGTGTCAGTGGCCTTACTGGCTTATTCATTTGGTACAGAAAGCTGTACACTAGAGCGAAACGCTGGTCAAAGGCACACGTAAATGGACGCCAGACACAAGTGTCTAATTATTACTAAAAACCCAATAACAACTACGTGTTTCGGCTTTCTCGCTTTGTTGTATATTTCATTAATCGAAATGCAAAATGCCAAATCCTCTTCTGAATCCTATACGTCTGAACATGGATGATCTATAGATCCCTTCACAATTGACCATTTGGAGCACACATTTCATGCACGGCCTCTCACTGCCTTTCCTCCACGGAGGATCGGGTTTGATCCCAGCGCATTCAATGTGGATGTTGCGGTGGAAAAGTGGCACAGGGAAAGGTTTTTAGGCTCGTTCGCAAAATAGCGAAAAACCGCTATTAGCTTCGTCATGTCTGTCTGTCCGTCCGCACGGAACAACTCGGCTCCCCACTGGACGGATTTCACGAAATCAGATGTTTAAGTATTTTCTAAAATCTGTCGGGAAAATTCACGTTTCCTTAAAATCTGACAAGAATAACGAATACTTTGCATCGAGACATATATACACTTATGATAATATCTCGCTGAATTCTTGTTATAATGGGAAATGTTTGAGATAAAAGCTGTAGAGAAAATCAAACACACATTTTATGTCCAACAAATTTTTTCCGAAAATCGTGCCGTTTATGAAATGTGGAAAAATATGGTACAGCCAGACAGACCACAGATGACAATATAATACGGCGTATGCACTTTGTATGATGGGTAACTAAGGCTACAGACACACACTCAGAATATGTAATACTTATTGCTTTTCCACGGCAACAATGGTTACGCGAACGCGCCTGTATGTTACGTTATACGTACATTACCTATCTTATTCCCCCACTACTTCAGTCGTCCCCTGTCAGAATCATTCCACCAATACTCCATACTGACGTTACATACGTACACTTACGCATGTCAAATTGCTGTACGTACACTTACGCATGTCAAATTGCTGTACGTACACTTACGCATGTCAAATTGCTGTACGTACACTTACGCATGTCAAATTGCTGTACGTACACTTACGCATGTCAAATTGCTGTACGTACACTTACGCATGTCAAATTGCTGTACGTACACTTACGCATGTCAAATTGCTGTACGTACACTTACGCATGTCAAATTGCTGTACGTACACTTACGCATGTCAAATTGCTGTACGCACACTTACGCATGTCAAATCAGTCTCCTTAGTGATTTACTTCACAACATCCTAGTCACAATGCAAACCGCAATACACGACATAGAATTTCGTTAGACATTCTAACAACCACATCAAATATGATACATTAGTAATCAAACTGAGAGTGAGGCGGCTAGTGCATGGAAGAGAAGAGAGATGCTTGCAAAGTTTTGTTAGGAAAGCCTGAAGGGGATGCAACATGGATACAAAAATTACTGGAATATCTGTGAGCCGCCTTAAAGTTCTATACGCCATAAGGGTGACGTAAAGCAAGTACCACAATGAAGACCCGTAATATTAGGCGTCACATTAAAAAATTCAGTTGCTAAGGCGACCTATATTCCGGGATTTGTGCACCCCTGCGATAAAAATTATTTTAGTCCGAAGAATAAAGGGAAAGGTTTAGGCTTTGGCGGGAAGATGATATTAAAATGGATCTCATAGAAATTGGATGGGACGGAAGCGGATTGGATTCGTCTGGCTCAGTACAGGGACCACTAGCGGTGTATCATGAAGGCCGTTGTAAAATTTTCTTTTCGGTGGGAGTCAGAGAATCTCTTGATCAGCTCAGTGTTTGCAGCAAAGTTGTATTTGTGTGGCGTGTTGTATGGTGTACTGTAATGTTAAAATGGTCTTTGTTCACATACTGTCGGCCACTTCCCCCATTAGCTGTTAATCAAAGAAGCTTTGAAATCCGAAAATTACATTAGTTTAGCTAGAAGGGGAGAAACGGTTTTCCGATGGAATAACACGCGGCACTGCGAATTCACTTTGCATAACACTTTTGAACTCGCTGCAATTGAATAGTCTGTGGTTGCGGCCAGACGACAGCAACACAGTGGCCGTAGTAAAAGCTTTCACATTCTCGTTTTTACTGGAATCTTATTAGCTCTTGAGAACTAATTGCTTCCTTGACTTTGTTCATCGTCCGGAAATCTAAAATACCGACGTTTCGGAAGCTGGATCTGCTTCCGTCCTCAGGTGAAAGGGGAGGGAGACACCTACTGTGTTGGGTCCCTTATACCGAGCTAACCTCAATCACTGGACGATTGAGGTTAGCTCTATCTAAGGGACCCAACTAAGTAGGTGTCTCCCTCCCCCTTCACCTGAGGACGGAAGCAGATCCAGCTTCCGAAACGTCGTTATTTTAGATTTCCGGACGATGGACAAAGTCCAGAGCGCAATTAGTTCTCAATGTTACGTACCGTCGTCAGAGCGTTTTGGATTTTATTATTAGTTCTTGTTACATAAAGCACGTAGTCTGTCTTACGACAGTCCGTAGCCTCTTCATTCTGTAGTCTGTCTTACGACAGGTCCGTAGCCTCTTCATTCTGCAGTCTGTCTTACGACAGGTCCGTAGCCTCTTCATTCTGTAGTCTGTCTTACGACAGGTCCGTAGCCTCTTCATTCTGTAGTCTGTCTTACGACAGGTCCGTAGCCTCTTCATTCTGTAGTCTGTCTTACGACAGGTCCGTTGCCTCTTCATTCTGTAGTCTGTCTTACGACAGGTCCGTAGCCTCTTCATTCTGTAGTCTGTCTTACGACAGGTCCGTAGCCTCTTCATTCTGTAGTCTGTCTTACGACAGGTCCGTAGCCTCTTCATTCTGTAGTCTGTCTTACGACAGGTCCGTAGCCTCTTCATTCTGTAGTCTGTCTTACGACAGGTCCGTAGCCTCTTCATTCTGTAGTCTGTCTTACGACAGGTCCGTAGCCTCTTCATTCTGCAGTCTGTCTTACGACAGGTCCGTAGCCTCTTCATTCTGTAGTCTGTCTTACGACAGGTCCGTAGCCTCTTCATTCTGTAGTCTGTCTTACGACAGGTCCGTAGCCTCTTCATTCTGTAGTCTGTCTTACGACAGGTCCGTTGCCTCTTCATTCTGTAGTCTGTCTTACGACAGGTCCGTAGCCTCTTCATTCTGTAGTCTGTCTTACGACAGGTCCGTAGCCTCTTCATTCTGTAGTCTGTCTTACGACAGGTCCGTAGCCTCTTCATTCTGTAGTCTGTCTTACGACAGGTCCGTAGCCTCTTCATTCTGTAGTCTGTCTTACGACAGGTCCGTAGCCTCTTCATTCTGTAGTCTGTCTTACGACAGGTCCGTTGCCTCTTCATTCTGTAGTCTGTCTTACGACAGGTCCGTAGCCTCTTCATTCTGTAGTCTGTCTTACGACAGGTCCGTAGCCTCTTCATTCTGTAGTCTGTCTTACGACAGGTCCGTAGCCTCTTCATTCTGTAGTCTGTCTTACGACAGGTCCGTAGCCTCTTCATTCTGTAGTCTGTCTTACGACAGGTCCGTAGCCTCTTCATTCTGTAGTCTGTCTTACGACAGGTCCGTAGCCTCTTCATTCTGTAGTCTGTCTTACGACAGGTCCGTTGCCTCTTCATTCTGTAGTCTGTCTTACGACAGGTCCGTAGCCTCTTCATTCTGTAGTCTGTCTTACGACAGGTCCGTAGCCTCTTCATTCTGTAGTCTGTCTTACGACAGGTCCGTAGCCTCTTCATTCTGTAGTCTGTCTTACGACAGGTCCGTAGCCTCTTCATTCTGCAGTCTGTCTTACGACAGGTCCGTAGCCTCTTCATTCTGTAGTCTGTCTTACGACAGGTCCGTAGCCTCTTCATTCCGCAGTCTGTCTTACGACAGTCTGTAGCCTCTTCATTCTGTAGTCTGTCTTACGACAGGTCCGTAGCCTCTTCATTCTGTAGTCTGTCTTACGACAGGTCCGTAGCCTCTTCATTCTGCAGTCTGTCTTACGACAGGTCCGTAGCCTCTTCATTCTGTAGTCTGTCTTACGACAGGTCCGTTGCCTCTTCATTCTGTAGTCTGTCTTACGACAGGTCCGTAGCCTCTTCATTCTGTAGTCTGTCTTACGACAGGTCCGTAGCCTCTTCATTCTGTAGTCTGTCTTACGACAGGTCCGTTGCCTCTTCATTCTGTAGTCTGTCTTACGACAGGTCCGTAGCCTCTTCATTCTGTAGTCTGTCTTACGACAGGTCCGTAGCCTCTTCATTCTGTAGTCTGTCTTACGACAGGTCCGTAGCCTCTTCATTCTGTAGTCTGTCTTACGACAGGTCCGTAGCCTCTTCATTCTGCAGTCTGTCTTACGACAGGTCCGTAGCCTCTTCATTCTGTAGTCTGTCTTACGACAGGTCCGTAGCCTCTTCATTCCGCAGTCTGTCTTACGACAGTCTGTAGCCTCTTCATTCTGTAGTCTGTCTTACGACAGGTCCGTAGCCTCTTCATTCTGTAGTCTGTCTTACGACAGGTCCGTAGCCTCTTCATTCTGTAGTCTGTCTTACGACAGGTCCGTAGCCTCTTCATTCTGTAGTCTGTCTTACGACAGTCCGTATCCTCTTCCAAAGCGAGTTCTCCATTGAGTGCGATCTAGTGCTTCCGCTTTCAATTTCCAGTATCTTCTCTTTTCCTTAATGGCATCCAGTAGCTGCTTACGTCTTCTCCCTCGTCTTCCCGTCATTTCTATCCTTCCTTCTAAGTTCCCTTCAATCACGTGTTTCAGAAGGCAATTTCTACGCAAGATGTGACCAATCCAGTTAGCCTTTCTTCTTTTTATTGTATGTACGATATTCCTCTCCTCCTTCACTCTGTGTAATACTTCTTCATTTCTCACACGATCGGTCCAACTGATCTTCTCCATTCTTCTCCAGCACCACATATCAAAACTTTCCAGATACTTCTGATCCACTTTCCGAAGTGTCCACGTCTCAGCACCACACAAAGCTATGCTCCAAATGTAGCACTTTACTAGTTTCTTACTTAAATTTAAGTCCAGTTTGCTTGCGAAAAGATTCTTCTTCTTATTGAATGCTGCTTTACGCTCTCATATTTTAGGTCAAATTATTTTGCTTGCTGCAATATGAGAGTCCGAACATTTACATTTTTAAGTGCACACAAACTTCTTGCAATGACTGTATCAGCCGTCTTTGAGAACTGTCGACGTGAAATGTGGAATATGTACATAATTTCATGGCGACTTTAGACTGTGGTACCACAAAATAACAGGTGCCACCTCCATATAGCGCCGGGGTTAAGAATGAATGGAGCTATACCTTTACTCCCCTATACGCTTTTATGGTGTGCAGAGGGACAAATTTTCATTTACGTTTATCATGAAATTTTTGGTTTCTCTTTATATTTATAGCGTTATTTTTAGTGCATTTAGGGGCAAAGGGTGGTGACACTGAGAGACCATGAGGAGCCAGAAGTGTGTGCACGCGAACGTGTCGATCTGAGACGGTCTGATTAGGGCTGCTATATGAAACGAAGTTAATACGTAGGCCTAGAAGTATCGGCCGTCGTTGCAATTAGGATCAGAGCAAAAGGATTGTGTGGGATAATTGTATTTTATCGAATGAAAGTGTTATATCAACGTGTGTAGTCTGTCACGTAACACAAAAGTGTTATATCAACGTGTGTAGTCAGTCACGTAACACAAAAGTGTTATATCAACGTGTGTAGTCAGTCACGTAACACAAAAGTGTTATATCAACGTGTGTAGTCTGTCACGTAACACAAAAGTGTTATATCAACGTGTGTAGTCAGTCACGTAACACAAAAGTGTTATATCAACGTGTATAGTCAGTCACGTAACACAAAAGTGTTATATCAACGTGTGTAGTCTGTCACGTAACACAAAAGTGTTATATCAACGTGTGTAGTCTGTCACGTAACACAAAAGTGTTATATCAACGTGTGTAGTCTGTCACGTAACACAAAAGTGTTATATCAACGTGTGTAGTCAGTCACGTAACACAAAAGTGTTATATCAACGTGTGTAGTCTGTCACGTAACACAAAAGTGTTATATCAACGTGTGTAGTCTGTCACGTAACACAAAAGTGTTATATCAACGTGTATAGTCTGTCACGTAACACAAAAGTGTTATATCAACGTGTGTAGTCTGTCACGTAACACAAAAGTGTTATATCAACGTGTGTAGTCTGTCACGTAACACAAAAGTGTTACGTCAACGTGTGTAGTCTGTCACGTAACACAAAAGTGTTATATCAACGTGTGTAGTCTGTCACGTAACACAAAAGTGTTATATCAACGTGTGTAGTCTGTCACGTAACACAAAAGTGTTATATCAACGTGTATAGACTGTCACGTAACACAAAGTGTTATATCAACGTTGTAGTCTGTCACGTAACACAAAAGTGTTATATCAACGTGTATAGACTGCCACGTAACACAAAAGTGTTATATCAAACGTGTGTAGTCTGTCACGTAACACAAAAGTGTTATATCAACGTGTATAGTCTGTCACGTAACACAAAAGTGTTATATCAACGTGTGTAGTCTGTCACGTAACACAAAAGTGTTATATCAACGTGTGTAGTCTGTCACGTAACACAAAAGTGTTACGTCAACGTGTGTAGTCTGTCACGTAACACAAAAGTGTTATATCAACGTGTGTAGTCAGTCACGTAACACAAAAGTGTTATATCAACGTGTGTAGTCTGTCACGTAACACAAAAGTGTTATATCAACGTGTATAGTCTGTCACGTAACACAAAAGTGTTATATCAACGTGTGTAGTCTGTCACGTAACACAAAAGTGTTATATCAACGTGTGTAGTCTGTCACGTAACACAAAAGTGTTACGTCAACGTGTGTAGTCTGTCACGTAACACAAAAGTGTTATATCAACGTGTGTAGTCTGTCACGTAACACAAAAGTGTTATATCAACGTGTGTAGTCTGTCACGTAACACAAAAGTGTTATATCAACGTGTGTAGTCTGTCACGTAACACAAAAGTGTTATATCAACGTGTGTAGTCTGTCACGTAACACAAAAGTGTTATATCAACGTGTGTAGTCTGTCACGTAACACAAAAGTGTTATATCAACGTGTATAGACTGTCACGTAACTCAATTTTTTTGCACTTTCAATAAGATAAATCTTCAGTTTCCTTTCTTGCCAAACGCATATTTGATTCTGCGATATAGAAACGGATCGGTATTAAGTACGTTTGTACAAAGTGGACGGGGGCACGCGGTGGCGCAGTTGGTTGAGGCACTGCTCTACAAGCCGGAAGGTCGCGGGTTCGATTCCCGATGGTGTCATTGGAATTTTTCATTGACATAATCGTTTCGGTCGCACTATGGCCCTGGGGTCGACTCAGCCTCCAACAGAAATGAGTACCAGGAATATTTCCTGTGGGGTAAAGGCGGCCGGTGCGTAGGGCTGACAACCTTACCACCTTCATGTGCCGATTGTCTATAAATCTGTGAGCCTCAACCTCCTGGAACCCTAAGGGACTGTCCAGGCCTGTAATGGGATTGCTTTATCTTTTTTTTACGAAGTGGAAGAAATAAGTACTTCACAGGGAGGTTACCTTCGTCTCTGTGGCAGTTCGTCCCACTAATCGCTCCGATATATTTCGGAAAACCTAGGCGTTAAGCTTCGCCCTCGATGGTATTTGCACCTTGATGAAGATGTAGTTAGCAGTGCGAAGGAGGTGGCTGGTCTTGCTGCTGGTAGAGCCACGCATGCCGGACATGTTTTGAACGAGGTGCCGGACAGAGACCAACCGTGTTGGGGGGTTGCTGTGTGGCTGACACCCTCACTTCGTAAAAACTTAATTGTCTCGAAACCCCGGCAACGAGGAGGCCGTGGCTCGAAAACGGCCAAAACGCCATACAAGAAGAAGTAGAAGAAGAAGAAGAAGAAAGAGGTATTCTACGGAGTCGAAGTTCGAAGCACGTCTGAAATTCGGTTGAATTTTGTTTAAAGATAAGTTCCTACCTCACAATAAACGTGGGCCGCGATAGCTCAGTCGATACAGCGACTCGCTACGAGCTGGACGGTCCGGGGATCGAATCCCGGTGGGGGCGAGATTTTCCGACCCTTCCAGACCGGCCCTGGGGCCCGCCCAGACTCCTGTATTGGGTCATTCCCGGGGGTAAAGCGGCCGGGGCGTGGCGTTGACCACCCACCCCCATCTAGCGCCGAGATTAAGGAAAAGACTAGAGCTATACCTCTACTCCCCCTCTGGGTCTTCATGGCCTGTTCTAGGGAGAACTTTACCTTTACCTCACGGTAAACACACTGCGTCTCCATTACAAAGGCCAATCTTTTAAATTTCGTTCGGATAATAATCGCTGTTTGACGAGCTGATCACTCGTCCAGAGGAGTCCTACCGACTGTGATGTGTCTCAAATGTGTGTGATCATGAAACCTCGACGAAACGAGGAGGCCCAGGCCCTATAAAGCTGTCGAGCCATAAAAAAAATAATAATCGCTGTTTATTGTGATAATCGTACGGAACCCATAAATACAACCTGATGCAAAATTAAAAATATCTTTAATATCAATTTTGGTCGCACGTGTACGCAGCACATTGCATTGAAGGGTTAACACGTGCAGGGTTGTACTGGTGCTTGGGCTTAGCGTTGAAAGGTGTCATTTGTTAGCCTGCATGTTCGTAGTGTTGGCAGGCATGACAATCAGATACGTATCTACATTTTATTAATGAAAGGATTGTTTATATTTCTGTTATCACTTTATTGCAACCGTCTCATGTGGGATTACTGCCTGAGCACTGTTGGCCTTACCTTCTAGATAATAATGATAGTAGGGCTTACAGTTGATAGCAATGAGTGATGAAATGTGACGGAATGTCACAGTGAGTATCTTAGTATTTAGTATTTTGAGTACTTATTTTACATTCAAGTAAATCCATACAGGCGAGACTACATCCAGTGGCGGTCGTGCCATGGCTCAGGCGGTTAGTCGCCGGCCTCTCACCAAGGAGGCCCGGGTTCGATCCCAGGTCAAGTCCATGTGAGATTTGTGGTGGACAAAGAGGCACTTGGACAGGTTTTTCTCCGAGTTGTCGGTTTTCCCCTGTCAATGTCATTCCACTGGTGCTCCATTAATTGTAAAACTTGGTAAAAAACTGCTCATCTTCATCTTCATCATAGGGTTGCACAATAAGCCTTAAGGCTGCGGTGCGTCCGTAGCATCAGCTGCGGGGCCCCCTCACAAAAAAAAAAAAATCCAGTGGATATAGAATTAGTCAATGCTAAAAAATACAATTTCAGATCATATCATTAATATAGAAACTGTATGAATATAATAAGTTCCAATACATTATCATAAAAGTACAGCGTTCATTGTATAATAGTACAATACGTCGTGTGTACATACATGAGTGCACACACACACACACACACACAATACACAACCATACATACACACACACATACATGTAGTGGTATGTCATGCGCATACATAAAATTCATAACACAGATAATAAAATTATTAATTTCGTGTAAAAGGTACATAATTTATTATAATAAAATGACATGAAACAATGAATTGTATTACTGAGCAATCCACATTCAAATTAAGTGATATGAAATAATTGCATATACACCAAACCTTAAAATAGATGTACATTTGTATTTTTATTGTGGTCGTGTATGTTACATATTATAATATTCTTCTAGTGTATAAAAATAATTTTTATTAAGGTATTTTTTTAGTGGATGCTTAAATTTGCGAGGATTTCCTGCAATATTTTTAATTTCTATAGGTAGTTTGTGAGTGACGACGATTTGTTGAGGTTCTTTTGGAAATGCGAGCATGTGATTAGAATTGTCATGGCCCGGACGTCTGTCTGTTTAACCAATATTCCTTACTGTGACTATGAGTATAGCGGACTGTATTAACTAACGGTGATCTGCTGTCTAATGCATAACTTTGGCACCTTAATAACTTCGCTCTAAAGCTTCAATGTTCAAGTGAATCTGCCTCTGATACTTGGAAGTTTGCTTTAAAAACGGGAAAGGAAAAATTTGTTATTCAGGGGCAACAGACTTTAGAGGGTAAATGTACTTCTTAACCTTTAGAGTCCGTGCGTCCTATATAAATGACAGGGCCCTTTAATTAAAATTTCAATTATATTTTATTCAAACGTAAAATAAGCATTGCTTGATATAAAATGTTGCAGTTGACAAGGCAAATTTAATAAAAACGCATTTTCTGTTGACAGAAAGGAAAATTATTTTAAAGTTATTATGGAGATGACGTAACGAGAATAGGGCAAAACTTTGGTTTAGACTTCGAAAAACGACAAGAAGTTTGAGCAGCCTATAAGAAGGAAAAACCTTGAAAGAGAAAAGGATAAAAATGTAATCTAAAGAGGCGATGAAGCAGATTAGGTACTGATATCGAGCGAGGCGCAGGGACAAAGACGAATCTGGCTTTAATTCTCGGAAATCAGGAACGAAATGAGACCGCAATTACAGCTGACATGAACACGCACAGCGCTGCAGAAACAGACTTTCTTACTGTAATATGACACAGCAGTTAAGGGGTATATTGGGTGTGTTATGAGAAAGGGGTATATTGGGTGTGTTATGAGAAAGGGGTATATTGGGTGTGTTATGAGAAAGGGGTATAATGGGTGTGTTATGAGAAAGGGGTATATTGGGTGTGTTATGAGAAAGGGGTATAATGGGTGTGTTATGAGAAAGGGGTATATTGGGCGTGTTATGAGAAAGGGGTATATTGGGTGTGTTATGAGAAAGGGGTATATTGGGTGTGTTATGAGAAAGGGTATATTGGGTGTGTTATGAGAAAGGGGTATATTGGGTGTGTTATGAGAAAGGGGTATATTGGGTGTGTTATGAGAAAGGGGTATATTGGGCGTGTTATGAGAAAGGGGTATATTGGGTGTGTTATGAGAAAGGGGTATATTGGGTGTGTTATGAGAAAGGGTATATTGGGTGTGTTATGAGAAAGGGTATATTGGGTGTGTTATGAGAAAGGGGTATATTGGGCGTGTTATGAGAAAGGGTATATTGGGGTGTTATGAGAAGGGGTGTATTGGGTGTGTTATGAGAAAGGGGTATATTGGGTGTGTTATGAGAAAGGGGTATATTGGGCGTGTTTGAGAAAGGGGTATATTGGGGTGTTTTATGAGAAAGGGGTATATTGGGTGTGTTATGAGAAAGGGGTATATGGGTGGTTTGAGAAAGGGTTATTGGGTGTTATGAAAGGGGTATATTGGGTGTGTTTGAGAAGGGGTATATTGGGCGTGTTATGAGAAAGGGGTATATTGGGTGTGTTATGAGAAAGGGGTATATTGGGTGTGTTATGAGAAAGGGGTATATTGGGTGTGTTATGAGAAAGGGGTATAATGGGTGTGTTATGAGAAAGGGGTATATTGGGTGTGTTATGAGAAAGGGGTATATTGGGCGTGTTATGAGAAAGGGTATATTGGGTGTGTTATGAGAAAGGGGTATATTGGGTGTTTATGAGAAAGGGGTATATTGGGTGTGTTATGAGAAAGGGGTATATTGGGTGTGTTATGAGAAAGGGGTATATTGGGTGTGTTATGAGAAGGGGTATATTGGGTGTGTTATGAGAAAGGGGTATATTGGGTGTGTTATGAGAAAGGGGTATATTGGGTGTGTTATGAGAAAGGGGTATATTGGGTGTGTTATGAGAAAGGGGTATATTGGGTGTGTTATGAGAAAGGGGTATATTGGGTGTGTTATGAGAAAGGGGTATATTGGGTGTGTTTGAGAAAGGGGTATAATGGGTGTGTTATGAGAAAGGGGTATATGGGTGTGTTATGAGAAAGGGGTATATTGGGTGTGTTATGAGAAAGGGGTATATTGGGTGTGTTATGAGAAAGGGTATATTGGGTGTGTTATGAGAAAGGGGTATATTGGGTGTGTTATGAGAAAGGGGTATATTGGGTGTGTTATGAGAAAGGGGTTAATGGGTGTGTTATGAGAAAGGGGTATAATGGGTGTGTTATGAGAAAGGGGTATAATGGGTGTGTTATGAGAAAGGGGTATAATGGGTGTGTTATGAGAAAGGGGTATAATGGGGTTTGGGGTATATGTGTGTTATGAGAAAGGGGTATATTGGGTGTGTTATGAGAAAGGGGTATATTGGGTGTGTTATGAGAAAGGGTATATGGGTGTGTTATGAGAAAGGGGTATATTGGGTGTGTTATGAGAAAGGGGTATTTTGGGTGTGTTATGAGAAAGGGGTATATTGGGTGTGTTATGAGAAAGGGGTATATGGGTGTGTTATGAGAAAGGGGTATATTGGGTGTGTTATGAGAAAGGGGTATAATGGGTGTGTTATGAGAAAGGGGTATATTGGGTGTGTTATGAGAAAGGGGTATATTGGGTGTGTTATGAGAAAGGGGTATATTGGGTGTGTTATGAGAAAGGGGTATATTGGGTGTGTTATGAGAAAGGGGTATATGGGTGTTTTATGAGAAAGGGGTATATTGGGTGTGTTATGAGAAAGGGGTATATGGTGTGTGTTATAAGAAAGGGGTATATTGGGTGTGTTATGAGAAAGGGGTATAATGGGTGTGTTATGAGAAAGGGGTATATTGGGTGTGTTATGAGAAAGGGGTATAATGGGTGTGTTATGAGAAAGGGGTATATTGGGTGTGTTTATGAGAAAGGGTATAATGGGTGTGTTATGAGAAAGGGGTATATTGGGTGTGTTATGAGAAAGGGGTATATTGGGTGTGTTATGAGAAAGGGTTAATGGGTGTGTTATGAGAAAGGGGTATATTGGGTGTGTTATGAGAAGATGGTGGTTATGGGTGGTTTGAGAAAGGGGTACATGGGTGTGTTATGAGAAAGGGGGTTAATGGGGTAGTGGTTATGAGAAAGGGGTATATTGGGTGTTTTATGAGAAAGGGGTATAATGGGTGTGTTATGAGAAAGGGGTATATTGGGTGTGTTATGAGAAAGGGGTATAATGGGTGTGTTATGAGAAAGGGGTATATTGGGTGTGTTATGAGAAAGGGGTATATTGGGTGTGTTATGAGAAAGGGGTATAATGGGTGTGTGTTATGAGAAAGGGGTATATTGGGTGTGTTATGAGAAAGGGGTATAATGGGTGTGTTATGAGAAAGGGGTATATTGGGTGTGTTATGAGAAAGGGTATAATGGGTGTGTTATGAGAAAGCCATCGATTTCAATTTAAAACCTAATTAAGCCAGCTTGTGTCTGCTAACTGCGACCTTTCGACAGGCACCGTGCCTTTCAGAGAACCGTGGAAGCAGAATGCGTTTACATCAGAACAGGGAGTGACTGGAGAAAACTGGATGATGACCTAGGAGTAAAGCTGTCATTGTAATTAAGCACCACGACATGAAGGAGGGGAGTGGGGCGTAGCTCCACACATTCTTAACTACCCCACCACACTACCTGAATAGTCAGTCTCAGACCCCGTCCGTGTTATCCTGAGGCAGTATTCACCCTTATACACCGGACAAGAGCCTGGTTGGGCCTCAGAGTCTGCGTGGAAGCAGTGGAGAAGAAAAAAATATCTGCACCTTCCGGGAATCGAAGGCCGACTTCTCGATTGTTCAGCCGCAATTTAATTACTATATTGTCTGAGCTGCGCGGTCTAAGGCGTGGGTCTGCGGGGTTGAATCCGCCGGAGGCATGGATGTCTGTGTGTTATGTGTTGTCAGGTAGAGGTCTGTGTGTCGGGCTGATCACTCGTCCAGAGGAGTCCTACCGAGTGTGATGTGTCTGAGTGTGTGATCGTGAAGCCTCGATAATGAGGTGGCCTAGGCCCCCTAGGGGCTGTCGTACCACAAAAAAAAATTGTCTGCGCTGCTCTGACTCCTTATGCCACGAAGGGCTACATAACTTATACAGTTTTTATCGATATTATTGAGATTATCAAGTGAAGGAAGGTGGTGCTTGTAGCATGCATATGACAGACGAGAAATTCTTACCACCTTTTGCTTCTAAAGCCTAAAGGGAAGAAACTACTTGGAAGAGCTAGCAATAGATGGAAATGTAATATTAAAAATGATCTATAAATAGGTACTGCGGGGATGGACTACATTCCCCTAACCGCGCAGGCCCCAGTGGCTGCTTTTTGTGAGGGAGCTGAAATCTCTGGGTCGAGAAAGGGCTGGAAATTCGTGATTAGATAAGCAACTGTCAGGTTCTCAAGAAGGTTTCTGCTACATGGAGTTAGTTAATTAGTTAATAGACAGCCTACATCATTAGTTAATAGACAACCTACTGTACATCATTAGTTAATAGACAGCATACATAATTAGTTAATAGACAGCATACATAATTAGTTAACAGACAGCATACATAATTAGTTAATAGACAGCATACATAATTAGTTAATAGACAGCATACATAATTAGTTAATAGACAGAATACAAAATTAGTTAATAGACAGCATACATAATTAGTTAATAGACAGCATACATAATTAGTTAATAGACAGAATACAAAATTAGTTAATAGACAGCATACATAATTAGTTAATAGACAGCATACATAATTAGTTAATAGACAGCATACATAATTAGTTAACAGACAACATACATAATTAGTTAATATACAGAATACAAAATTAGTTAATAGACAGCATACATAATTAGTTAATAGACAGCATAATAATTAGTTAATAGACATCATACATAATTAGTTAACAGACAGCATACATAATTAGTTAATAGACAGAATACAAAATTAGTTAATAGACAGCATACATAATTAGTTAACAGACAGCATACATAATTAGTTAATAGACAGCATACATAATTAGTTAATAGACAGCGTACATAATTAGTTAATAGACAGCGTACATAATTAGTTAATAGACAGCATACATAATTAATTAATAGACAGAATACAAAATTAGTTAATATACAGCATACATAATTAGTTAATAGACAGCATACATAATTAGTTAATAGACAGCATACATAATTAGTTAACAGACAGCATACATAATTAGTTAATAGACAGCATACATAATTAGTTAATAGACAGCATACATAATTAGTTAATAGACAGCCCACATAATGAGCCCATTGAAGCGTGAACTTCATAAAAATAATTTTCGGCAATTCAGTTACCTCACAGCAAACACATGGAGTCTCAGTCAGATGTAAGGGTGGCATGGCGGTGACTATGAAGAATATTGTCTGGGATGTGACGCCGTGTAGTCTGTAGAAATATGCTTACTTGTCGAAGGGACCTCTTTCCTCCATTTTCAGGGCAGTTTGTGCCTCCGAGAGGTTGGTAAATTTCTATCAAGCTGCGTGATTTCAGGCTTCCGCCGCGATGTAAATGAGATCTGCGCTCTTCTGGGATGTTACGCAGCTTTGAGTGGTAATTATATACCGACGTTTGGGCTTCTTGACCCTTGAAGATGGGACCGATATGTTGTCCCCAAACGTCGGTATGTAATTACCACTCTACGCTGCTTAATATCCCAGAAGAGCGCAGATCTCTTCTACCAATTCACACGGCGTCACATTCCACAAGACAGCTTTCTGCACATGTGTCTGTAAATTATGTGCTTCAAAGATGTTACACAATTTTGATGCCTTTTCTTCGTCCAATATTCTTGGTGTTTACAGTGGCTGAAGAACAGTGAACCGTGTTGTGAAGGAACCAGTGGATTGAATGTGTTTGTATTGGCTGAAGAACGGTGAACCGTGTTGTGAAGGAACCAGTGGATTGAATGTGTTTGTATTGGCTGAAGAACAGTGAACCGTGTTGTGAAGGAACCAGTGGATTGAATGTGTTTGTATTGGCTGAAGAACAGTGAACCGTGTTGTGAAGGAACCAGTAGATTGAATGTGTTTGTATTGGCTGAAGAACAGTGAACCGTGTTGTGAAGGAACCAGTGGATTGAATGTGTTTGTATTGGCTGAAGAACAATGAACCGTGTTGTGAAGGAACCAGTGGATTGAATGTGTTTGTATTGGCTGAAGAACAGTGAACCGTGTTGTGAAGGAACCAGTGGATTGAATGTGTTTGTATTGGCTGAAGAACAGTGAACCGTGTTGTGAAGGAACCAGTGGATTGAATGTGTTTGTATTGGCTGAAGAACAATGAACCGTGTTGTGAAGGAACCAGTGGATTGAATGTGTTTGTATTGGCTGAAGAACAATGAACCGTGTTGTGAAGGAACCAGTGGATTGAATGTGTTTGTATTGGCTGAAGAACAATGAACCGTGTTGTGAAGGAACCAGTGGATTGAACGTGTTTGTATTGGCTGAAGAACAGTGAACCGTGTTGTGAAGGAACCAGTGGATTGAATGTGTTTGTATTGGCTGAAGAACAATGAACCGTGTTGTGAAGGAACCAGTGGATTGAATGTGTTTGTATTGGCTGAAGAACAATGAACCGTGTTGTGAAGGAACCAGTGGATTGAATGTGTTTGTATTGGCTGAAGAACAATGAACCGTGTTGTGAAGGAACCAGTGGATTGAACGTGTTTGTATTGGCTGAAGAACAGTGAACCGTGTTGTGAAGGAACCAGTGGATTGAATGTGTTTGTATTGGCTGAAGAACAATGAACCGTGTTGTGAAGGAACCAGTGGATTGAATGTGTTTGTATTGGCTGAAGAACAATGAACCGTGTTGTGAAGGAACCAGTGGATTGAATGTGTTTGTATTGGCTGAAGAACAATGAACCGTGTTGTGAAGGAACCAGTGGATTGAACGTGTTTGTATTGGCTGAAGAACAGTGAACCGTGTTGTGAAGGAACCAGTGGATTGAATGTGTGTCACGGGGGGGGTGTAATAAACGTACAAAGTGTCTTGTCTTCTGAGTGTGACGTCACGCAGCCTGGTAGAAGTGTGGACGTGAGGATTCTGCTGCCTCCATCATCAGGGTAGATCTGCGCGACGTCACTACACATAAATCAGACTACACGGCGCCACATATTCACCGTCACTACCGCCAGAACCTCGAACCTAACCAGAAATGCATAAAACTACAGCGTGTCCACAAAGTTTTGTTCCTATTATCAAGTAATAAATTTTTTAAATAGGAACAGGAATTTGCGGACACACTGTATTTATGGTGCGGAGTAATGTTCTCTGGATAACCTACAACAAATATGATTTATATATCAATATTTCCATTTTACCTTCATTTAAGCCGAATGTTTTCGGGGCTTAGTGGAATCAATTCGAACCTGTTACATAAAATAGGACGCAGGGTATTAAAAGGGGCAGGCTCCACCGTATTTCAGCTATCACGCTCTGATCGCCAGACGTTCGGTCCCCTTTGACCAGTAATTTTTCAATCATATTACCCATCGGAGCCATCTTTCCTCCAGTATCTGTATTTATGTACGTAACTTAAAGGCAGTCCCAGCGGTGTGCACAGTTGTAATCCCTGTCAGACCCAACACCGGATAAGCTCAGAGACCTAAATAGACTGGCCCTAGCAGTGACTAGTCCCTTTAGGGACGAACGAGGGCTCGAGAAATCATCTCCAATGGCCGCCAGAGCGGATAACATAGCTTCTTGCTTTGGAGGTTCCGGGTTCGAGTGGCTGAGGTTTCCCACAGTTTTTTTCATTTCCGAGGGTGTTGTGAGAATACGTCATGTTAACCGATAAATATGTCCTTCCACATACTTTCAAACTCATGTGCGTACTGGCCACACGTCAGTACGCTGCCTGGCCTTGCCTGTACGTTTAAATATCAGCAACAGTTACCTTAATGTCAGATCTGCTTTAATGCACTTGGATAAACAAAATGCACTCACGAACTTTATTCTGATTTCACCGTGCATTCTTGACGTGAATATCACTTACACCAACTACATAAATATCACTTACACCAACTACATAAATATCACTTACACCAACTACATAAATATCACTTACACCAACTACATAAATATCACTTACACCAACTACATAAATATCACTTACACCAACTACATAAATATCACTTACACCAACTACATAAATATCACTTACACCAACTACATAAATATCACTTACACCAACTACATAAATATCACTTACACCAACTACATAAATATCACTTACACCAACTACATAAATATCACTTACACCAACTACATAAATATCACTTACACCAACTACATAAATATCACTTACACCAACTACATAAATATCACTTACACCAACTACATAAATATCACTTACACCAACTACATAAATATCACTTACACCAACGAAATGCACTTGTTTATTAAAATTAACACTAAATAGTTCCTAAAATGTTAGTTAAACACCCTACACATGTTTCGACCTATCGATAGGTCATCTTCAGGGGGTATGTCACAACTGCTTGTATTAAAAACACGTACACATATTGTTCATCTGTATAAAAGTACAGTCATCGTCATATTTCATTAGACTTATCACCATTATTATTACGTGGACAAATGCGTTCTTAGAAGCACTTCGTAGTATTTGTACACTTTTAAAGTATATTGTCTACACCCTCACTATTGTAGTGATATTTGTAGAAGTTTTTTGGTGTTAGAATGTAGTATATATATATATATATATATAGTTAAGATCTTCACTTTTGCTATTATGTCTCCTTTGTCTGTTTAAATTAGCAGTTATAATGTAGAGATGTGGACATCGTTTTGTTTTCGTTGGAGAGTGTGATTGCAATTTTTGAATGTCAGTATGCTGGAGGAACCGTAACTATATATATATATATCTACATTCTAACACCAAAAAACTGCTACAAATATCACTACAATAGTGAGGGTGTAGACAATATGCTTTAAAAGTGTACAAATACTACGAAGTGCTTCTAAGAACGCATTTGTCCACGTAATAATAATGGTGATAAGTCTAATGAAATATGACGATGACTGTACTTTTATATAGATGAACAATATGTGTACGTGTTTTTAATACAAGCAGTTGTGACATACCCCCTGAAGATGACCTATCGATAGGTCGAAACATATGTAGGGGTTTTAACTAACATTTTAGGAACTATTTAGTGTTATTTTTTAATAAACAAGTGCATTTCGTTGGTGTAAGTGATATTTATGTAGTTGGTGTAAGTGATATTTATGTAGTTGGTGTAAGTGATATTTATGTAGTTGGTGTAAGTGATATTTATGTAGTTGGTGTAAGTGATATTTATGTAGTTGGTTAAGTGATATTTATGTAGTTGGTGTAAGTGATATTTATGTAGCTGGTGTAAGTGATATTTATGTAGTTGGTGTAAGTGATATTTATGTAGTTGGTGTAAGTGATATTTATGTAGTTGGTGTAAGTGATATTTATGTAGTTGGTGTAAGTGATATTTATGTAGTTGGTGTAAGTGATATTTATGTAGTTGGTGTAAGTGATATTCAAAATGCACTCAGTTGCGAAATAAACAAGCATGTCATCTTTTGATGCTAAGAGATCGGCCGATTACATCTTGGAAAAATTTGTCTTTGTCGAGAGTGTGCTGAACCACTGACGTATGAAATGCTCGGTGTGCGTTATTATTGGTTTCTTTTTCATATTACGAAGGTCGCGGGTTCGATTCCCGATGGTGTCATTGGAATTTTTCATTGACATAATCCTTCCGGTCGCACTATGGCCGTGGGGTCGAGTCAGCCTCTAACAGAAATGAGTACCAGGAATATTTCCTGGGGGGTAAAGGCGGCCGGTGCGTAGGGCTGACAACCTTACCACCTTCATGTGCCGATTGTCTATAAATCTGGAAGCCTCAACCTACTGGAACCCTAAGGGCCTGTCCAGGCCTGTAATGGGACTGCTTTACCTATTCTCGCGTGACATATAAGTGGGACACTGTGCTTACATTCAAGCAGGAAAATCCACAATTCACACAGTGCGCTTTTTAATTGGTATGGACCTCATGCAGCGTCGGTGATCATGAAGTGTGGACAAGAAGTGTGGACAAGAAGTGTGGACAGGAAGTGTAGACAAGAAGTGTGGACAAGAAGTGTGCCGATGAGCTGGCAGTTCTTCAGTTTCCCGTCGATTTCAACGCACTGTACTGTAATCGATATTTTGTGTAAGGCACGAAAACTTTATTTGAAGTATATATTTCGGTATGATGAATTCTGTAATGGAACAGAAGGAAAACATATTTGATGAATTTTTGCACCCTAAACTGTAGGGTACCGATCACAGTGGCCGCGCGGTCTAAGGCGTGGGTCTACGGTCGCTCGCTTACTGGGATTGTGGGTTCGAATCCCGCCGAGGGCATGGATGTCTGTCTGTTGTGAGTGTTGTGTTTTGTCAGGTAGAGTCTCTGCGACGGCTGATCACTCGTCCAGAGGAGTCTTACCGAGTGTGGTGTGTCTAAAAAGTGTGTGATCATGAAGCATCGATAAATAAGCGGCCTTAGGCCCCCCAAGGGGCTGTCGAGCCATTGGAAAAAAAAAACTGTAGGGTGCTTCTGTCGTTTCTCCGACGACGGCTTCTATATCGCGTAGAAATCCTCCATCTCCCGGTACAAACCGTGACATCCGTAGCTTTCTCAGGATAGGATTTACATACGGCAATCCGATGTTGACTATCTCTGCAGTTAATAATAATGATAATAATAATAATTCAATTCAATTCAATTCAATTCTGGTTTATTAATGTGCCGAATAATAATAATAATACGTGTAGGCTTACAGTTCATTGCTGTAATCTGTTACAGACGGGGACAGCTGTGTATTGTGATATGGCATCTGCCGCACACAGGGGACAGCTGTGTATTGTGATATGGCATCTGCCGCACACAGACGGGGACAGCTGTGTATTGTGATATGGCATCTGCCGCACACAGACGGGGACAGCTGTGTATTGTGATATGGCATCTGCCGCACACAGACGGTGACAGCTGTGTATTGTGATATGGCATCTGCCGCACACAGACGGTGACAGCTGTGTATTGTGATATGGCATCTGCCGCACACAGACGGGGACAGCTGTGTATTGTGATATGGCATCTGCCGCACACAGACGGTGACAGCTGTGTATTGTGATATGGCATCTGCCGCACACAGACGGTGACAGCTGTGTATTGTGATATGGCATCTGCCGCACACAGACGGTGACAGCTGTGTATTGTGATATGGCATCTGCCGCACACAGGGGACAGCTGTGTATTGTGATATGGCATCTGCCGCACACAGACGGGGACAGCTGTGTATTGTGATATGGCATCTGCCGCACACAGACGGGGACAGCTGTGTATTGTGATATGGCATCTGCCGCACACAGACGGTGACAGCTGTGTATTGTGATATGGCATCTGCCGCACACAGACGGTGACAGCTGTGTATTGTGATATGGCATCTGCCGCACACAGACGGGGACAGCTGTGTATTGTGATATGGCATCTGCCGCACACAGGGGACAGCTGTGTATTGTGATATGACATCTGCCGCACACAGGGGACAGCTGTGTATTGTGATATGGCATCTGCCGCACACAGACGGGGACAGCTGTGTATTGTGATATGGCATCTGCCGCACACAGGGGACAGCTGTGTATTGTGATATGACATCTGCCGCACACAGGGGACAGCTGTGTATTGTGATATGGCATCTGCCGCACACAGACGGGGACAGCTGTGTATTGTGATATGGCATCTGCCGCACAGAGACGGTGACAGCTGTGTATTGTGATATGGCATCTGCCGCACACAGACTGTGACAGCTGTGTATTGTGATATGGCATCTGCCGCACACAGGGGACAGCTGTGTATTGTGATATGACATCTGCCGCACACAGACGGGGACAGCTGTGTATTGTGATATGGCATCTGCCGCACACAGACGGGGACAGCTGTGTATTGTGATATGGCATCTGCCGCACACAGACTGTGACAGCTGTGTATTGTGATATGGCATCTGCCGCACAGAGACGGTGACAGCTGTGTATTGTGATATGGCATCTGCCGCACACAGACGGGACAGCTGTGTATTGTGATATGGCATCTGCCGCACACAGGGGACAGCTGTGTATTGTGATATGGCATCTGCCGCACACAGACGGGGACAGCTGTGTATTGTGATATGGCATCTGCCGCACACAGACGGGGACAGCTGTGTATTGTGATATGGCATCTGCCGCACACAGACGTGTGACAGCTGTGTATTGTGATATGGCATCTGCCGCACACAGGGGACAGCTGTGTATTGTGATATGACATCTGCCGCACACAGACGGGGACAGCTGTGTATTGTGATATGGCATCTGCCGCACACAGACGGGGACAGCTGTGTATTGTGATATGGCATCTGCCGCACACAGACGGACGTGAAAGTGTTGAAATACAATAAATTAAACTGACGGGGTGCAGTTTTGTACTGAATGCAATTTGGAGGAGCCCTCTGCATCTCGAAACTGAGAGAAGGCGAAATCTTATTTACTCAACGACACGGTGTATCAATCCAGAAGACTGGAATCTTGAGAGAAACCTGATTTCGCTACAGAAATTGAAATTTAGCTTTAAATTTAATGCACTGCATTTGTCTGCTATTTGGAACCGTTTTCAAGGCTACTAAGAAGAATTGTTGTCCACCAGTCCTATCTTCAGAGGCACAAGAATGAAAAGATACCGCTCACTGGGTGACCTGTTCTACGTTGTTTTGTAATGTTGGTAGATCTGCAAACTTCTACATATTAAGTGGCCCTGTCGCCAGAATATTCAAGCTGTCATTTTCTAACGTACTTCAAAACTTAAGAGGTAAAAGTTACATTAATAAAATAATTTTATTTTCTGATAAAAAATCGGGTCTGAATGGGATAAACATCTAAATGGATAAGATAATAACACACATTTACGTGATGTGAGGTTCTCACGATGTTGCTACAGATGTTTAAGTATTCTGGAATGCTACGATTTGTCAACTAGTAGATAGTCACCGACGTTTCGGAGGTACTACGTTCCTTCCAAACGTCGATGACAGGCGAAAAACATCCCAAATGACTTGGATCTTCTAGCATATATTCATATGCAATTGAAACTGCATCAATTAAACGTGTCTGGTTGGTATGACCACACGGGTGAAAGTTCAACGGAAGTAGGGAAACAAGGTCTCGTGGCGCCACATGCGGCGCCTACGTGCGTTACTGTAGCCGGTGCCCATGGCTGTGTATCGTAGCACATAGATGGCAGAGAAAGGCACCTTTGCGGGCGAAGAAGTATCACGTGATAATTAACATCTGTGATAATTAACAACCAGGGTTATGCAACAGTATCGCTGATGTTGAACGAACAAGCCAGGCTTAAGCAGTTGCGTTCTTGTAGTACATGAGGAGTGTCTGCACTAAACGTATGTAACACATCAGAATCTTCACACCATTACCTTGGAGCTGTCCTGTTTGATGTGATAAGCTGCACCTCATATTTAAGGTTTAATTGGGGTTGTGGGACAGTTTGAGGTATGAAGGTGCATCCATCTGTGGGCTGCTGAATGTAACATTGACAGTGTGCTAGGTGTTTGTTGGAGTGTGAGGAATAGGGTTTTATTTTTCCATGGGGAACAGCCCCTAGTGGGCCACGACCTTCTCTTTATTGATGCTTCACGATCACACACAGACAAGAGAAATAGGTCATAGGATCTGAATATTATTTATATTCCATGCATTAAGCGTGTTATTCATACAACTCCAACTAAATGCAAGTGCACTTAGTTGGAGTTGTATGAATAAATGTCATAGGATATGGGAAGGACATTATGTTGGGAATACTATTGGAGGCAGTTTGTTGCCACTTCCTGTGACTGTTCAATACTTGTGTTCAGCATTGCAAAAACATTCATTTATATTGCCTAATATAGAGACCAAAAACATTAGGAGCAGAGTCCGTCATGAGAAACTATGAGTTGCTCAGAAATTTATTGTACCTTACAGAAGCTGAAGATAAAAAAACAAATAAATAACATTATTTAGCCTAACCTAACATAACCTAAACTAACCTAATGACCAATATGACTAGATATAATAGTGAATTAATATAATTACATGCATATCAGTGATATGTCTGCTTTACATTACAGGGAAAATGTAAGTGGCATAGTCATGGTTTTGAATCAGTCTCTTGGTAATGCTCCATTTACTTAAAACAATTGACAATCAACATTTTGAAATGGTACTGAAATGGTGCTGACAACAAGTAACTATTGCAGATGTGGTAGCAACTGGATGGTTGTCCTTAACCACCTTGCTACAGATTAAAGCCTACTGCCAGCCACATTTCAAGATTTATTTGGAAAAAAACTTTATATTTTCATCCAAAATAGATATAATTGATGGATGTGCGGGGTTAAATTCAAGCCACGGCTTCTTTACCAACAAGCGTTTCCCTTTTTCTTTGTCCCTTTTTCAATCACAGTTATGAATTAGGACATTCTGGATGCAATATTTGGTTGGAGAACATTACTCTCTGCAAACAAATAAATAATAACCAAACCTAACCTAAACTTAATATTATTTTCACCGTGCATGTTTATTAACACTAGTAAACACTATACCAACACATGCACTTTTTATTAAAACAATAATAGTTAAAAAAAAAAACAGGCCCTACATATGTTTTGGCCAGCTAACTGGCCATCATCAGGGGCAACTAGCGATCACAGCGTAATTACGTTCACGACCACACATCTTAATATAAACCTATTGAACGTGATTACGCTCTGATCGCTAGTTGCCCCTGATGATGGCCAGTTAGCTGGCCGAAACATATGTAGGGCTTGTTTTCTTAAAACTATTATTGTTTTAATAAAAAGTGCATGTGTTGGTATAGTTTTACTAGTGCTAATCTAAACTATTGTAAGCCTAAGTCTAAGCTTAGTAACCAAAATTACCAATTTGTAAATGGCTGAAAATTACTGTTCCAATGAGTGTCATTTTTGTATTTGGTGTTTGACAAGCATGAGTGCATTCCAGTCTTACCCCAAGCATTTTTATGCATGCCTACATATGTAACATTTTTTCAGTTAATATTATACTTTTCCCTAGGAAAAGTCACCGGAGGAGGAGAACACTGGCGTTAACAAACAGGAGTAACTCTTTGCCATCATTATGAATCTTTTTCCCACAAGAAGTAAGGGTCACTTACCTCAGCACTGTCCTCGAACAAGTTAGTGTGCAAGTATATTATTTTATAATTTAAAATAACAGATTTCAGGCTTCCGCCGCGATGTTGATTAAATCTGTGGTCTTCTGGGTAATTACACGGCGTTGTGTGGTAATTATTTACCGACGTTTCGGGACAACGTATTGGTCCCATCTTCACGGGTCAAGATTCCAAGTAGGAAAAAATAACAGACATTGTGTGAAGTATGTGCATTGTGTTATTACAGTTGATAATGCGCTACACTGCATAATAAAATGTAGTGTTCACCAAATAATGTCAAGGCTACAAAATTAAGAAGGAAGGGATTGGCAAGGCATGTAGCATGCAAGGGAGGCTTCCAAAATTATATACTTTGTAGGTCAGAGCAGCTGAGTGGAAGAGAAAATAGTATGCAGATCATTGTTCACAACTCAATGAAAGAGATGATTTGTGATGCCTAGATATAGATGGAAGATACCAACATCATCTTACATAAGGTGTGATGTTGATGGGACTGATCTGGCTCAGGATGCTTGTAAACACAGTATGAATGTCCATGCTCTTTGTAATGTTCTGACCCTAAAATGTTTATTTATACTCATAATGTTTGTAACCAGGAAGTGTTCCAAATCTCGTTTCCTCAGTTTGAGAGGAAAAATATGAGAAATGTGTACACAGTTGGTGGAAAAAGAATGTGGTGTTAAATACTGTGTCTTTGAAAGACATGCTGCACTTCCTGTAATTCAGTTTTCCCAACATGAGTTTTCCATCCATGCTTCACTTGTTTTTTGTATTCTTTGGTACAGGATTTGAGGTGCTCACAGTGGTTAGGATTCATATTGTGGTCTGGGTTAGGACACCGTATAGTCTGGTACATGGTTAATAATGTTTTGGAGGAGCATTCTGGAGCTGTCTTTACAGGCAGTCAGAAGAGGGAAGCTGTATGCCCTGACCGATAGCTCGGTACCCACCAGCCAGGCTACACAGTCCCATAACTTGGAAGACTATAATTTTGAATCTTAATATCCTGCGTTCTCCGTGCATTGTATCACTATTACAAAACAACTGAATACACATATTAGAAATAAACGTACCTTATTATTTTACATTGTATTTTGATGTGAGCAGAAATGTGTCAGAGAAAGTATAATGTAAAATAATATTTCCAAAAAAGTGTATTCAGTAGGTTTGTAATAATTTCGAAGATCGCAATTTTTTTTAGTGTCCTTTTGAATTGTTTGGGGTGTGGGGGTGAAGGAGTAGCAATGGCAAAGCAGGAGGCTGTTTTGTCGTTGTCATACTACATAGTTCACAAAGTTACCACCGGGAGCATGCTTTACCCACAGCCAGTGTGCCATGCAGGCTAGAATAACGCACGACGGCGCCCGCATATGGCTGTGTACTTTTACGTTTACCACGGAGTTTACAATCTGTTAATCTGTGGGTATGATGTTCAGAATTTCGATGAATGTCGATGGAGGGGAGTCGATATTCGATACGGTTTGGTTCTGCGTGGCGCCATTGACATGTGCGTTTATTGTGGAGGGTTAGGAAATTACAGAGGTTAGAGGTGGTATCGCGGATTCGTATTTGGATTGGTACTGAAAATATAGGTGGATTTATACGCGAGGTATTTTGTGTAATGTTCTATTACCATTTTGTAGTAATGTTCGTATTGTGTGAGTTTAGATGTATCTTACTTTCAAGTTTCGGAACGTAACTTTCATACTGCTGAATACCTAAAGTGATATTATAAGTATATTATGATTGCTTTACATAATGCATTTTACGTACATCGTTATAAAATATTGACCTGTTACGTTAATGAAACTTTGTGTGTTAGGGCAATTTTAACCTTTCGCCTAGTAATCTTACATTCCATACGTAACAACGGGTTAGGGTGATTGCATGTGGAGTTGTAATGGAATGCCTCGTAACCTCATTAGTAGCGGCACGTACACCTTATGTATTTTTATATGCGAAAGGATTAATTCAATTAAAAAGCATTATTTTATTGAATTTGTGGAAAATACGTGTTATGCATATGGATTTTGTGTATGTTAATCCTGCCAAATTATCCTGGTAAATAAAAGGCTCATTATAGTTCTGTTTGTCGTTTATGTGCGCATAAGTCTCATATGCGGAAATTCTGGTTATGTACAGTTTGTATTGGGGATTTCTGATAATGCATCAATCCAAGATTGTTTTTTGATCCCATGCATTTGTGCTTACAGATTAGGTTAGTTTGGTTATGTCACTTTATTGTAAGTTAACCGAAGTTAAGTTAGCACTTTTACTGTGCTTAATTATTGACAACACTTTATGACCCAGCATACTTAACCTTTCTTTATGTATTCAAGTAGCTGGTTTCTACAAATGATCAATATGTGCCAAAGTACAAATTTTTATACTGAAATATCCTAATTTTGCTCCAATCAGCATGAATAAAGCACTGATTTTGCAAGAATTTTGGTGGTAGACAATGTCATGTTGGTGCAAGCCACATGGTCACTATGTTATTATTCTGTATGTGCCTTATATTCAGTGGTGTTTTGGACTAATGGAATTTGTGTTTGTTTTTAGAACTTCTGGAGTTCGGAAGTTTCAGAGTCAAGTTTGTCACTTCAAACATGTAAGTACATTTCTAACTACAGTAGTGTAACCAAACATTCCTGTTATTGCCATATTACCATTTTGTGCATGATGAGGGATAATTTGGAGTTGGTTATTGTTGATTTGAGTTCTTCTAGGATGTGGGATAGCCATGTAACTTCAATGTGAAGTAAAAGTATATTGTGCTGGCTTGCATTTAATGGTCATACCTCAGTCAAAGTAAGAACATCACTGCTTTATCTAATATTAGTTGTAACCTAGGTGGCATGCGTTTAGCAGGAAGAATTTCTTGATGAATACAGCAGTTCTGTTTGTGCTTCTATGGCATTTATGCAAGTTGCTGATGCACTTTTTTCCCCTGCTATTAATTTTGCTCCATTGTTACAAATTGCCGTGAATTTAGACCACTTGGCATTATGTTCTTGTACCACATCTTCTGAACATGAAATTATTTCTCATCCTGTTGTTCGAGTTGGTAATGGACACCAAAACGAAGTGTCTTCCTAGAACGCTCAGTGTATTGGATATAAACTAAACCTCGTGCTAAAACCATCCATATCTGTTGTGTCACCTTGTTGCACATGGTAGAAACTGTTCTTGACATTCTCCACAGATTAAGAAAGAATATTACACGTCATTCTGTATATGTAGCAAGAGACAGTATGATTGGGAACCAGTATGCTGTTCTTACTTTTTTGCTTGTGGATTTTTCATCAAGCCGATATCTTTTCATATTTTTTGCTGCAGCCACAATTAAATTTTTGACTATGATGTTCTTTTTTTTTTTTTTTTTTTTTTCCTGTTTTGGCAGTTTTGTGAATTTTTTATTTTATTTAAATAAAAGCTTTATTAACCTGAACAGTATACGTAAGTGACAAGAAACATTGTACAGTTGTTCCATATACCAACTTCCAGAAATACATGAGGATCGGGATATCCACCCTGTTCGCTACGTAGAACGATTGCATAACCGTGTTTGTAGTGAAAAATCTTGAACCACAACAAAAAACACTACCTTCCAAAGTTTTGTGAATGACATAGTAGGAGGCTTTAACGGAAGTGTTATAATTTTTAAAAGCAATAGGCTACTTACTGTTTTGACCCAAGTTCTTAGCTTTGTATTTCAAATTATACAGTGTTTTTTGACATACTGACTGTGTTGAGTTATCAAACAACATGAAAGTAGGTCTTGAGACAGCATATAATGGTTGAAAATGTTTGGAAGCTCCTGTGGATGTAAAACCAAATTTAATATACACAGGCTGTTCAAGAGTTCTTGGACTGTACATGTAAGCTCTGTTTAAAATCAAGTGATGGCCGCTTGATGATTGGACGTAGTTTATTAGACTGTCTGGATCCTGTTCCTGTTTTCCATACCTTAACTTGTGCCATTGTCGAACTAGGACAGTTATTTGATTAAAAAAAAGTGGACAGTGGAAAATTGTTTAAAATGCTATTGGAAATATTGAGTCAACAATTCTAACCATCTTCTGGCACCTGCAAGAACCAGTGTGGAAAAAACGACCAGAATTTTGCTGCGAACACGACTTGTCTTTCCACCATGACAATGCTCCAGTGCTCACGATGCTGTCCAACCAGAAGTTTTTTGCAAAGACCGAAATTCTAGTGGTTCCACAGTCATTCTACAGCCTGATCTCTCTCCAGTGGTTCCACAGTCACCCTACAGCCTGATCTCTCTTCAGTGGTTCCACAGTCACCCTACAGCCTGATCTCTCTTCAGTGGTTCCACAGTCACCCTACAGCCTGATCTCTCTCCAGTGGTTCCACAGTCACCCTACAGCCTGATCTCTCTCCAGTGATTCAACAACCACCCTACAGCCTGATCTCTCTCCAGCATACTCTCCTGTTCTCAAAATTGAGAGGTAGTTTAAGAGGATGTTGGTTTGAGTCAGAAGAGGAAATACAAGAAAAGTCACTGGAGCAGCTAGCCCAAATTTCTTCAGAATCATATATGGAATAGTTGGAGAAGTGGAGACACCATTGTAATCGTTGTATTAATACAGAAGGGGACTATTTCAAAGAGGATAATGTATAATAAAATTTACCTGGTACATTCTGTGTTTTATTTAATCAGTACGAAGAACTCTTGAACAGGTCTCGTACCTTTCATTGTAGCTGCATCTGTAATTCATTTTACGTCTGTAATTGAGTCTGCTGTATGTTTTCTCCAGAAAGTTTCCCACAGTGGTCAATATTTTCACAAATTCAGGGAAATAAGCATTTTCTTTAGTAGATTTCCCCATACGCAGCCATTTGTCTGTTATAGGAGAGAACTGTGATCAAGCATCACTACATAGTATGTTTGAATTTACTGTGTCTCAGAAGTAGGAATTAATTGTAGATGAATGTATCAGACATAACATAAAACAATCTTGTTATTCATAAGCAGTAAAAAAAATTGGAACGAACATTGGAAGCAGATGTATGCACATCTTAAAAAAGTCGCATAAAAATTGTAAAACATTTTTAAATGAGTGAAGTTTAGGTACTGTGGCATGGCAGGAAGCTCAGCTGTACCTGGGCTCCATACCTTGAGAGGCCCCCATTTGCCTTCTAACTAACTAACTAACTAACTAGCTGCATGGAGCAGAGTTCTTCTCGAGGAGCTTGTAGGTCCTTAGCTGGTCAAGAAATTTCCCGCATTTTCTGGAACCTAGAGGGTCGTTACTGTGTTCACAAGAGCCAGCCACCTGTCTCTGTCCTGAGCTAGATAAATCCAGTCCATTCTCCACCATCCCACTTCTTTGAAGATCAATTTTTAATATCATCATCCCATCTACACCAAGGTCTTTCCCCTCAGGATTCTACCTCAAAACCCTATATGTACCTCTCCTGTCCACTGAATGCAATATTGTTATTTTCTTCTGTCCGTGCTTATATTTTGTGGCTCAGACATTTTACAGAAATTTCTAGATCTGCATGAAGAGTGTGTGTAACAGTGTATGCATAAAATTAAATTTGTTTTTAGCTGTAATATTTTTCATTTAAATTCGTATTTTTTTTTAGATAAAATTTATTGGCAGGAACAAATAATGTGACAGCCCTGGTGTGCCAGAGTGATTAGGTTTCAAGTCTGCCAGCTGCTCAAGGTCACACGGAAGTGTACAGAAGTCCACTGACTGAGTGCTATGATGCCTCTTCTTACTTCTGTCAGTGAATCATTTTGTTTTATGACTATTGTTAGTAATTGTATTTGATTCATTAACCCATTCCAATGTTATGTTTCAAACTTCACTTTTATCAGGTATAATTGATTTGTGTGACAGCTGGGGAAAAACACACTTTTGTATGGGGAAATATGTAACTGTACCATCTGTTTTTCGTGTTTGTTAACTACCAGAAAGGATGTTAAAGAATTTAAAGAGCAGAGACAGTTCTCGTCACTCGGATCATAATAATGGTTGTAAAGTCAAGCTTCCCACAGGTCTTCTGCAGAAAAATTATAGAAGAACATTTCTAATAAAAGACAGGAAGAGGTTAAAGACGATGAATGTTCATTCATTTTCTCAACTTACGAAAGTCCCGAGCAGAGTGTTAACAATGTGGATTTCCTCGTACCATAATACATGCCTGAACAAAGGAAGGCTGTCACTATTTAAAAACACCAACTGGATGCACTTTTTATTTCAAAAAACTGTATAGTTCTTTAAAACATGTTAATAAAACCCGACATATGTTTCGGCTCTTCACTGAGCCATCCTCAGGGATTTTTTGTCACTAAACTGCATATATTTAAAAAGTCCATTTATTGGTTATGCAGTTTAGTGACAAAAAATCCCTGAGGATGGCTCAGTGAAGAGCCGAAACATGTATCGGGTTTTATTAAGATGTTTTAAAGAACTATACAGTTTTTTGAAATAAAAAGTGCATCCAGTTGGTATTTTTAAATAGTGATTGTGATAAGATGCACGGTGTTTTTAGAATAAAAGGAAGGCTGGTCACAATGTCTGTTTATATTTGTGGTTGAATAAATATGACGTTTAAGTTAAACCATAATTTTCGCTAGATTTTTTAGATCTTCCCATATGAAAATAAAGCAACGGTACTGTAATAAATAACAGTTGGAACGTCTGATGTAATGTTCACTTTATTATTTTCTATTATTTTCTAAATCTGGTTACTTATAATAATAAATAGTCATGTAAATAATTTAATAAATAGAGACAAAAGTTAATGCAAGGGAAATACTACACATTTATTACCTTAATGCTGGTAGATTATGATTATGAGATTAATAAAATAGTAATAATAATAATCAAAATTACAATAATATCAGTAAAGTTGGAAAATGTCTGTTACAATACACAAAGTGGGGCACAGGTACACAATAGCATTTAAATAATTTAAATGTATAGGAATAATATAATTACACCTGATATAATTTTACTGATTGATGTATATTTTCATGTTTTGTTTTTATTACACATATTTCAAATTTTAAAATACTATTTGTCAGTACTTCTCGGCTTAATGTGTGAAATACAAATGAAAGAAGATGGAGGTAGACTGAGGACTTTGGGTGGCAGGGTTCACTGTTATTGTCTTTGCATTGACACTGTTATGATTTCAAAATTTATGGTGGCCTGGCCCAGTGTGGCCACTCAAGGTTAAGTGCAGTGTTGAAAGTTGTACCAGAAATATGGCACCCCAATTGAGCCATAATTAGGCTATTTCAAATTAACACTTTCACTGCCGGGTATTTAAATCCCCGACGGTGTTAAATTGCCAGGGATTTATTGAATGTTAAACAACTATTGCGTCGTCTTATAAATTATAAAATATAATTATATATAAAATTATATATAAAATGCATATATTTTTTCTAGTTGTCAGCTAGGGATTAATAAAGATGTAAAATGTGTTTCCTGAAAGAACTTATTGTGTGCGTGGCCTATTTAAGGCAAAAGAGCAGAGTAAATTTTAGATCGACTAAAGTCGACGCTGGCAAATTAAAACGTAAATACTTAAAACGACTGTGGTCGACTTTGGCAGCGAAAGTGTTAAGTGTTTCTGTAAGAGTAGTGCTAAATTAAACAGCAATATGGTTGCATATCTTCTATAGACAAGCTTTGAAGTTTGAAAGGAATAACCAGGGGAGAGTGACTGTGGGGAATGAATATTTTGTGTGTCGTGCACATTTTATGTCTTCTTATCACGTTTGTCGCATGGGAGACACACACAATGTGATAAGTCTCGTATTCAGAACAGTCAGACTTGTACAACAAGTAAGCCAATTTTTTTGTAATTTTTATTTAGGATTCATAAATTTATTCTTCAGTGAAATTTTAGTGAAGGTTGACAGACGATCACAGTGAATATTTTGAAAGGACTTCTGGCAATGTGCCTAAATTTGGTGCAAATTAAAATTCTGCATTTTGAGGATTAGTACTCAGTTTGGAGCTGTGATTGTTTCTATCTTACTATTAAGGACCGTGTCCAAAGCATCTTGTGCTTTATTGTTGGGAGTATTTTTTATTTCCTTGCAGTTAACATTAAAAATGTTTTGTTCACTGCACTGACATCTGCTGGGAAAGATGACAAGCTTTAGAAGAGAGTGTGTCTGTCCAAAATTTTTTTAGTCATTTTCACTGGTATATGCAAATTGTGCTTATTTTAAATAATCAGAATTATAAACTTTAGTATCTTGAATAGAATGTCTGGAAATGTATAAAACAAATGTCAAAAAGTGCTGACATCTTTATTTTTTTGATTCATTTCGATATTTTGGGAATTTTGAAACATGAGGGATGTAAAGGGGAGTCATTTTCATGTGTTAATATCTGCGCAGGCTTCAGAAGTTCAGTTGAGTTTTGCTTGCCCATGTAACAGATCTTGCAGTGGCAAGCTGGTAGTATATCTGAAAGGAAAGAAAGAAGGTTTAACTACTCTGCTGTTTATTGTTCAGGACATAGCTTCATAACTATGTGACTGAAAATTCACTGTATAGTCATTAAGATTACAGTTCTGTTCATTTTAAATTTATTTAATGAGTAAGGTAAAGGTAAAAAGGTACAGTTCTCCCTAGAACAGGCCATGAAGGCCCAGAGGGGGAGTAGAGGTATAGCTATACTCTTTCTTTAACCTCAGCGCTAGATGGGGGTGAGTGGTCAAACCCACCGGCTGCTTTAACCCCGGGAGAAAGACCCGGTACCCATTGTATAGGAGGCTGGGTGGGCCCCAGGGCCGGTCTGGACAGCTGCGGAAAATCTCTCCCCCACCGGGATTCGATCCCCGGATCGTCCAGCCGTAGCGAGTCCCTATACCGACTGAGCTATCCCGGGGCCCATTTAATGAGTACCAAGTGGTAATCAATAATAACTTTGCAATAGTCAGTCAAACACACATATGTGTTAATAAATTTATAACCAACTGATACACAATTGACCACTTTTATTGTAACGTCTATATTATTATACGCCCCTACATACGTTTCGGACCTCAGTCCATCCTCAGGGGGTCTCGTTCGTAAAAAGCCACTAAATGGAAATGCATATTGTCATGGGAATATACAGCACTTATGTACCGCTATTGTGGTAAAATTGTCTTAATATAATGGTAAAAATATTAAAACACAGTTTTTTATGTTAAAAACCTTGTTAAAAGATTTGTGTACTGGTTGTATAAATATGCGGATGCAGAAATACTGGCTTATTTTTGAGCGTCTGGAAATGCGTAATCTGTAAAGCAATTAAATCATCGTTGTAGGTCTTACACCTATGTTTATTATGATAGCTACAGTTTGAGTAAAAAATTGACCATCATCAGGATAGTTATAGAATTGTTTAAAAAATAAGGTAAACATGTAACATATCGTACATCATCATGTTTTACATTTTGTGGGATTCCACAAGCACAGTAGGATAAATTCTATCCAGTTAAATGATGATCAGTTAGAGTAAACAAATCTAACATTAATATTGCTTTGGATAAAGTAGTGAATCATCGGGTTGTATAAAAGACAGGGAATTTCTTTACCAGCTGAACAAATGTCAGCTTGTCTAGAAGGACCCATGCTCCATGGAATTTGTACTTCATGTGTTGTGGTACTACATCTGTCATGTGCAGTGCTGTGTACTGACACTTCTTTGGTAGCCACACCTGTAGATATGGCTACAGTATATCTGACTTCTGTTCAACTTACTCTTATATCTAGGAGTATATGCGTCAGTGTGTTTGTACGACTGTATCACTGATGTAAAGGTAAAGGTAAACCAGTCCCTGGACAGGCTCTTAGGGTTCCAGGAGGTTGAGGCTCCCAGATTTCTGGACAATCGGCACATGAAGGTGGTAAGGTTGTGAGCCCTACGCACTGGCCGCCTTTACCGCTCAGGAAATATTCCTGGTACTCATTTCTGTTAGAGGCTGAGTCGACCCCAGGGCCATAGTGCGACCGAAAGGATTATGTCAATGAAAAATTCCAATGACCATCGGGAATCGAACCCGCGACCTTCCGGATTGTAGCACAGTGCCTCAGTATCACTGATGAGCGGTGCAAAATGTTTTTATGTTTTGTTTGCCTAGGTTACATAGCTTCACATATTTGCATATGTTGTTTATTGCATCCAAAGATTTTACAGATGAACATTCTTCACCTGCAGATTATAAAGTGTCTCTATGCTTCTGTAACTGCTGACCAGAATGATAACTCATGTATTTAGGATCTAGGTGCCTGGGATGTTACACCGTGTCGCTGACATACTGTTTTCCGATGTTCCTTTGAAATGTCAGGAAGCAATTAACCCTGTGACACGGCGTCACATCCGAGTCCTTAACAGCGTAGCTGTGTGAAACCTCAAATGTCACAACTCATGTATTTATTACTAATAAATGCTGTCAGGCTCACTTCTGTATGTTTAGCGTGTATAAACGAACAATTGTGCCATATTAGAATGCGTGAAGTTATGCTGAGAATTATTTGAAGGATCGTCAGAACAGAAGTGGCAGATTACTTCTGTTGCGTGAGATGTGAGGATCTGACAGCAGTGACTGTGTAAATGATGTCTTGTGGCGTGTAATGCTGTATGGTCTGGTAGAAATTTACCAGTAGTTCTGGAGGAACATCGTAAATTAAACGCAGACCACACGGCATTACATTTCTCCTACATTATTGCAGTTGGTTTTTCAAATTGCAGTGAGTGGCAGACTTAAGAGCGTTAGTGAACTGAAAACATTAATTTTTGTAAATGTGTGACACATTGCAGTGTTTTCTTTACAACAGCACGCTATTGACTGTGTAAGTTACGACCTGAAAAGAGATGCTAGTATTTTGGTGTGTGGTTTGGCTTTCAGGGTTTAGCTGCGTTGTGAGTCGAAGTTTTTGCAGCATTTTGGGTCACATTGCAGTCACTGTGAATGAGTTCTTGATGGGATGCGACCCAGATGCAATGATGGCATAACTTTGACACACACAGCGTGCCCAAACCATGAATTGCAATACACGCATTAGGTACAAGCTACACAGTAAGCTAGTGACGAGGATGGTGCCCTGTACAAAATAGAATGGGGGGGAAGGTGAGAATTTAAGGAAATTTCATTTACTAAATTACACAGAAATTTAATGGCTATATTGAATATATGGTTAACAGTATCATAAGGAGTATTATGGCCAGATGGTGGGATGGTTCCAGGTCTGGTGCAAAAGAGGTGGTTAGCTAGGCTGTCTTAGTGCTCTGCTGGGTTCATCCATTGCAATTGATTGTTATTTGTGTTCTTAGCATGACGTAGTGGACACAGATCATGGTAGATAATAGTAAGGTCTGAATCTTGTAGAATTACGGTAATGATGTTGAAATTTTGGGCAGAAGCATAAATATCATAATTAAGAAGCACAGACACTTTATAGAAGGTTAGTCTCGATGTACGTGAGGAGAAAACTAGCAGTAAGTGTGTGTTTACGTATTGTCACTGGAGTGTGGGACAGAATCATAATGTAAAGATAGCTGATAGATTCTTTGAAAATAATTGGGGAGGGTGAACCATGCAGAATAAATTTTTAGAACAATCTTCTCATAATTTTTATCAAAATTTGATTTATTTATGCCTTGCCTTGAAGAAATAAAAATGCAAGGTGTCACAGGGGTTTGCTGAAATCAGACGCTCAGCGGCGGATCCAAGGGCCCTGACGATAGGGGTGTCTTCTACCGATGTTGCATATCTTGAAGTGGCATGCATACGTGAAGTCTGAAATGAAACGAAAGTATATTTGAAAATCAGTCAAAATGAGATGTAATTAAATTAAATACTGTGTCGTAGTGGGTGCCCTGTCATGCTTGTATCGTTTTTGTATAAATATGGCGTTTCGGACGTACCGACATAATGAAGTGTTAAGGTGACATACGTACATAGCTGTTGTTAATTAGCTTTATTTTTTTTTATAACCACTGACTGAATTTGTAGGATTTAACATGGCGGAAGTACCGAACAAGATTTTTTTTTGTATATTATGCTGTTCAGGGGCGCACCCAGGGGGGGGGGGGTTGCAGGGCTGCAGCCCCCTCCCAAACCCCCCAAAATCGAAATTTAAAAAAAAAAACAGATTTTGTTGATATGATATCAAAGGTTTTACGTGATTTACCCTTCAGCCAAAATCAGCCACTGAAATAAGCTGATGACTAGTACATTAGAATTTTGAAAAATAAATTAATAAAATTTAAAAAAAAAACAAGAAGATAGGGCATTGATTGAGTCATGGAACATGTAGTTATATTTGTATGTATATAAATGTAGTTGCAGACAGTGTTGTGTTACAGTTATGACATGATTTTTATAACATAATTTTTAAAATGAAACATAAATTATATATAGCCTCACGGTCAGCCGCCACGACCCCCCCCCCCCCCCCCCCCCCCAGGGAAAAATTCTAGGTGCGCACCTGACGCTCTTTAAGAATCCACCGCCTCTGATGTATGTCGGGCTTCACACACCAAAACAGCTGCGTTGCGTTTTTGAGACACTTGAAGTGAAAACTTGGATCATGCTAATATTTCATCTCATCACCAACAGGTGGCAGCGGCGTTCTCTTACGGGCCTTACCTGACGACAGTGCGTTTACAATAATACCAAAACATATCTGAAAATAATATAACACTGCGATTTGATGGAGTAGACCCCCCCCCCCCCCCCGCTTGTGAAATTAAATAGCTAGGCGAGAAATTCATCGCATTTTAGGGAAGCCGTATGTTCATTAGCGTGTTCACAAGGGCACGCCACGTGTTCTGTCCTGAACAAATGAACTCAGTCGGCGCCTTCCCATTTTCTTCTTTAAAGCCCATTTAAATATCCATCTGTGCCCAGTCTTGCTTCAGGTTTCCCGACCAATACTCTGTATAGCTACGCATTTCTCTTCCCCCCCTCCCTTTTTGAACCCCCTCCACCCCCACTAATCAATCACCGTCATTTTTTTCCCCTACAGCTCGACAGCCCCATATGGGACTGGGCCTCCTCGTTTCGTCGAGGTTTCACGATCACACACTTTAGACACACCACAGTCGGTAGGACTCCTCTGGACGAGTGACCAGCCCGTCACAGAGGTTTTGCATTTGACATTCATGAAATGGCGACGTTTCGAAAGAGCGATGAACACTTATCTTAATGTGGTTCATACGATTGCGTTCTGTATGCGGATACCAATAAATTGCCGCCTAACACAACGTTTTTGTTATTAAAAACGAATCACAGCTACATGTTTCGGCTCCTATCAAGCCATCTTCAGGCTGTATTCGTAACATATTACACATATTTTTCTCCATGTGCAAGAGCCCCTAGTGGCCTAGCCGCCTCATTATCGAGCTTAACGATCAAACTCTGACACACCACACTCGGTAGGACTCCTCTGGACGAGTGATCAGCCCGTCGCAGAGACCTCTACTCACAACACTCACAACAGACAGACATCCATGCCCCCGGTGAGATTCGAACCCGCAATCCCAGTAAGCGAGCGGCCGCAGACCCACGCCTTAGACCGCACGGCCACTGCGATCGACAATCAATGACCGTCATAACACGAGTACCATAATACTTAGTGAGGAGTACTAACCATGAAAGTCATCATTGTGCAGTTTTATCCAACATCCTGTTAGGTCCAAATGTTTTCCTCAGCACTCTATTCTGAAACACCCTCACCATATGTTCTTACGTAATTTGAGAGACCAAGTTTCACACCCACTTATAAAAAAGAGGTGTAATTATAGTTTTCTATATTTTAATCTGTATGTTTTTACATAGCACACAAAACAATAGAATTCCAACCAGTGCAAACGTCACTCTTGTTACATAGGAGACCCTTTGTGACCTTTGCTTTATACTTTCACTATGAACGATCAGTGACAATCATATTGTTAAAATGTGACATGTTTTTGGTACACTTACGGTTTGTTCTTTTTTCATCCTTAGAGGGCCCTTCCTGGGACCTGAAGAATTTTGTCGGGAATGTGGGCATTGGCATGTTTGAGTAGCTTTCGGGAGCCGGAGGGGCTTCACTGTCTTGTCTGTTTATGTCGTCATCAGTGTGTTCCAGTTGCTGTTGCTGTTGCTGTTGCTGTTGCCACTCGTGGTACTGTTGTATAAGTTCCATCACAGCAGTCATTTCTTCCCGTTGTTTTAAATCCTGATAACAGAGAAATGGATTTACTTTTCACAATGGTCTAACTAAGCCAGTGGTTTGTAACTGTCTTTACACCTTGTAACACTTTGTAACTGTCTTTACACCTTGTACCACTTTGTAACTGTCTTTACACCTTGTAACACTTTGTAGCTGTCTTTACACCTTGTACCACTTTGTAACTGTCTTTACACCTTGTAACACTTTGTAGCTGTCTTTACACCTTGTAACACTTTGTAGCTGTCTTTACACCTTGTACCACTTTGTAGCTGTCTTTACACGTTTGTACCGCCTCTTCTTCTCGTTGAAATTTCCGCACAGGGCAAGGTGGTGAATCTCGAGGCATTGTGGAAGATATATTAAGGGAAAATTACATGGCATTTAAGTGATGTTGATGTATATGTTACAGTGAGAACCCGAAATCCGTTAAAACCCGATCTTACTAGGTAAAACTAGCTCCAACGAAGCCTAACCTAACCTGACCTAGCCTACCCTAACCCTAACCTAGCCTACCCTAACCTAACCTAACCTAGCCTACCCTAACCTAGCCTACCCTAACCTAACCTAGCCTACCCTAACCTAGCCTACCCTAACCTAGCCTACCCTAACCTAAACCTACCCTAGCCTAACCTAACCTAAACTAACCTAACCTAGCCTACCCTAACCTAACCTAACCTAGCCTACCCTAACCTAACCTAACCCTAACCCTAGCCTAACCTAACCTAGCCAAGCCTAACCTATCAGTTATTACTACATTTTACTAACAGTAGACAGTCAATTCTAGAAGTATCTACTTAATAGTATTGACGACAGGGCTTTGTTGGAACTAGTGACTTGGGGTTTTAACGGATGTCGGGTTCTAACTGTAACATATACAAACTCACTTCCTGCTTCATAGATAAAGCACTGCGTCAGTTACAAGACTGACTGTTAGTTCGGGGAAGTAATACAGTACCCATAAATAGGCCACGTGGTGTGTGCAAAATGTAGAGTTGGCGAGTGTCAAAGCAGGCAGTAGGCTGCCTTGTGTAGACAGCATGCAGCTGTAGTGTTAACGCTCGTGGTTATGTGCTTAGAGGGATAACGAATGAATCAGAACGAGATTTTAGGCTCTAACAGCGGTGTTGAAGATTGAAGACTTCTACGATATGACAGTGCCTACTGGTAAATAGTCTCCCCTATCTTCAAGGTCTAAGTAACTTAGACCCTGAAGATAGGGGCAGGAAGCTCCTTCGAAACGTCGATGACAACCAATCGTCTTCTCAGAAGACTTGAATATTCGAATAAAATCAAAGATTTTTCCAGTCGTCGCAGAGGAGCGGGTGGCCCACCGATGCGATGTGTTTTTGGTTTTGTTTGCTGCAGTTTTGGTCATTCACTGTAGAACTGTGACTCACCTGTAGAACGGTGACTCGCATATATAACGGTGACTCACCTGTAGAACTGTGACTCACGTGTAGAACTGAATCGCCTATATAACGGTGACTCACCTGTAGAACGGTTTCTGATAGGCCGAGGTACTGAAGTTCCTGCAGCACGGCTGGCGGGATGGGGATGTTGTAAGAATCGCTGTGCAGACGACTGGAGGCCTGAGGCGCCGCTCGAACCTCGCAGCAGAACGCCGTCAACATGACGAGTGTCCATACGAGTGCCGACCGTGATGAGGACATCGTGCTAGTCTCCATGCCTGTGACAGACAGATGCAAGAACTGTGCATTCCGCTGTAGCTGGAAGGCACCATGTATTGTGAGATTTGGAGTTCTAACGCGAGTGTCAGCATTACGATCTTCTGCCTTGCGACACCGTGTTGACTGGTAGATACGTACCAGTGTTCCAGGGGAACATATTCCCGTATCTTCAGGGCAGAATGGGGACCCTGAAGATGGAGAGGGCAGGTTCCCCCGAAACGTATGTATATGTGTAACAGACCACACGGTGTCACATCCCAGAACTTGTTGACAACGTGTAAAGGTATTTTTTTAATTGGGGAAATTATAGTTGTGTATTCAAAGTGGTTACGAAGTGAAGGAAGAGACACCACCAGTATTTATCTGCAAGTTCTTCCCGATAAAGAAGCAGATGAAATGAAACATTTAGGAGTTTTTGTTGGCTGCAGCGGGCAAACAGATCAGATAAACGAAGACATCTGGAGAGAGGTCTGTATTGTGCTTTAAGTTGAAGCTGCTGTACCTACACAGCGAGTGACAACTGGCTCAGTGCGTGGTGGTCAGTCCTGACTACAAAAGGACAGTGCAGTGTTCTGAACGCGCCGTTCAGTCCTTAAGTCCTAGTCACGCAACAGGACTGCAGTGTTCTGAACGCGCCGTTCAGTCCTTAAGTCCTAGTCACGCAACAGGACTGCAGTGTTCTGAACGCGCCGTTTAGTTCTGAAGTCCTAGTCACGCAATAGGACTGCAGTGTTCTGAACGCGCCGTTCAGTCCTTAAGTCCTAGTCACGCAACAGGACTGCAGTGTTCTGAACGCGCCGTTTAGTTCTGAAGTCCTAGTCACGCAATAGGACTGCAGTGTTCTGAACGCGCCGTTCAGTCCTTAAGTCCTAGTCACGCAACAGGACTGCAGTGTTCTGAACGCGCCGTTTAGTTCTGAAGTCCTAGTCACGCAATAGGACTGCAGTGTTCTGAACGCGCCGTTCAGTCCTTAAGTCCTAGTCACGCAACAGGACTGCAGTGTTCTGAACGCGCCGTTTAGTTCTGAAGTCCTAGTCACGCAATAGGACTGCAGTGTTCTGAACGCAGCGTTCAATCCTGAAGTCCTAGTCACGCAATAGGACTGCAGTGTTCTGAACGCAGCGTTCAATCCTGAAGTCCTAGTCACGCAATAGGACTGCAGTGTTCTGAACGCAGCGTTCAATCCTGAAGTCATAGTCACGCAATAGGACTGCAGTGTTCTGAACGCAGCGTTCAATCCTGAAGTCCTAGTCACGAAATAGGACTGCAGTGTTCTGAACGCGCCGTTCAATCCTGAAGTCCTAGTCACGCAATAGGACTGCAGTGTTCTGAACGCAGCGTTCAATCCTGAAGTCCTGGTCACGCAATAGGACTGCAGTGTTCTGAACGCAGCGTTCAATCCTGAAGTCCTAGTCACGCAATATGACTGCAGTGTTCTGAACGCAGCGTTCAATCCTGAAGTCATAGTCACGCAATAGGACTGCAGTGTTCTGAACGCAGCGTTCAGTCCTGAAGTCCTAGTCACGCAATAGGACTGCAGTGTTCTGAACGCGCCGTTAAATCCTGAAGTCCTAGTCACGCAATAGGACTGCAGTGTTCTGAACGCGCCGTTCAATCCTGAAGTCCTAGTCACGCAATAGGACTGCAGTGTTCTGAACGCGCCGTTAAATCCTGAAGTCCTAGTCACGCAATAGGACTGCAGTGTTCTGAACGCGCCGTTCAATCCTGAAGTCCTAGTCACGCAATAGGACTGCAGTGTTCTGAACGCAGCGTTCAATCCTGAAGTCCTAGTCACGCAATAGGACTGCAGTGTTCTGAACTCAGCGTTCAGTCCTGAAGTCCTAGTCACGCAATAGGACTGCAGTGTTCTGAACGCGCCGTTCAATCCTGAAGTCCTAGTCACGCAATAGGACTGCAGTGTTCTGAACTCAGCGTTCAGTCCTGAAGTCCTAGTCACGCAATAGGACTGCAGTGTTCTGAACGCGCCGTTAAATCCTGAAGTCCTAGTCACGCAATAGGACTGCAGTGTTCTGAACGCGCCGTTCAATCCTGAAGTCCTAGTCACGCAATAGGACTGCAGTGTTCTGAACGCAGCGTTCAATCCTGAAGTCCTAGTCACGCAATAGGACTGCAGTGTTCTGAACTCAGCGTTCAGTCCTGAAGTCCTAGTCACGCAATAGGACTGCAGTGTTCTGAACGCGCCGTTCAATCCTGAAGTCCTAGTCACGCAATAGGACTGCAGTGTTCTGAACGCAGCGTTCAGTCCTGAAGTCCTAGTCACGCAATAGGACTGCAGTGTTCTGAACGCAGCGTTCAGTCCTGAAGTCCTAGTCACGCAATAGGACTGCAGTGTTCTGAACTCAGCGTTCAGTCCTGAAGTCCTAGTCACGCAATAGGACTGCAGTGTTCTGAACGCAGCGTTCAGTCCTGAAGTCCTAGTCACGCAATAGGACTGCAGTGTTCTGAACTCAGCGTTCAGTCCTGAAGTCCTAGTCACGCAATAGGACTGCAGTGTTCTGAACGCGCCGTTCAATCCTGAAGTCCTAGTCACGCAATAGGACTGCAGTGTTCTGAACGCGCCGTTAAATCCTGAAGTCCTAGTCACGCAATAGGACTGCAGTGTTCTGAACGCGCCGTTCAATCCTGAAGTCCTAGTCACGCAATAGGACTGCAGTGTTCTGAACGCAGCGTTCAATCCTGAAGTCCTAGTCACGCAATAGGACTGCAGTGTTCTGAACTCAGCGTTCAGTCCTGAAGTCCTAGTCACGCAATAGGACTGCAGTGTTCTGAACGCAGCGTTCAGTCCTGAAGTCCTAGTCACGCAATAGGACTGCAGTGTTCTGAACTCAGCGTTCAGTCTCTGAAGTCCTAGTCACGCAATAGGACTGCAGTGTTCTGAACGCAGCGTTCAATCCTGAAGTCCTAGTCACGCAATAGGACTGCAGTGTTCTGAACTCAGCGTTCAGTCCTGAAGTCCTAGTCACGCAATAGGACTGCAGTGTTCTGAACGCGCCGTTCAATCCTGAAGTCCTAGTCACGCAATAGGACTGCAGTGTTCTGAACGCAGCGTTCAATCCTGAAGTCCTAGTCACGCAATAGGACTGCAGTGTTCTGAACTCAGCGTTCAGTCCTGAAGTCCTAGTCACGCAATAGGACTGCAGTGTTCTGAACGCAGCGTTCAGTCCTGAAGTCCTGGTCACGCAATATGACTGCAGTGTTCTGAACGCGCTATTCAGTCGTAAGGCAGATCGGTTTAGTGCCTTAAAACAACACGTGATCACTTCCGTCCAGGTGTTACAAATTAAGTCATCAGATTTCAAAGAATGCCGTTGACCAAGTATCGTTACATAAACTAGGAACAGTGGAATATTCATACAATCCAATATTCATTGTTGTGCCAGCCAAGTATAGGCGGTAGTTATCTTCTGTGGATTCGCTAGGCAACGGGCTGGACGATTGAGGAATCGTGGTTCGACTCCTGGCAGGAACAAGGGCTTTTTCTCCTCTCCAAAGCGCCCTGACCGGCTCTGGGGCCCACCCAATGTCCTGTCCAAATAGTATCGAGGCCTCTTTTCTGCGGGGATAAAGCGGTCAGTGCGTGAAGCTGACCACTCACCTCCATCTGATGACGCGGTCACGAATATGTGGAGCTGTACCTCTATTTATCCGCATGCATTCATGTCGTGGACAGTTGAAAGCAGGCCGTCGCACTGTGTATCTCATGCCGGTTGTGATGTGATATGACTGTTGGCGTAATGCTGTAATGCTGCTGTTGTGAATGTGGATTGATCGGTGCGTTCAGACACGACGGACGCCTGACAAGTGGCAGCCTGTGGTATTCCTGTCCTGCCAATCCTTCCCATTCACACTGTTACGACCTGAAAATCGCGTCTCAGTTATTTCTGATGCGTATTTCAGGGGTCCCGGGTGCAAAACATTGGTCAGGAGATCACGTTTCATAACAGGTTTCTTGGAATTCTGCATGCTTTTTGTGTCATGTCGCCTCATTTTCCTCATTCACACTCCTCCACCTCCTGTCAAATTATGGACCAGTACGTCAGTTGTACAGACAAGCATGTCGATATAACCGTAGCTGCCGTTGGCGCGCGTGAACACACAACACACCTTTCACTGTCGTTCTAGCGGTGTTGCATAAACTGTATTCAACTGTTCAACCTACGATGTTACTAAAATGTGTGTGTGAGAGACACCTGCTGGCTAGAACAGTAAACACGTTGCTTAAACTGCATTAACCGACTGGTGTTATTTTTAAATGACATCATCCCGTCGTGTTACAAATAACACAATAAAGCCGTCAACGCAACTGTATTGTCTGTAGTATTCATATCTGCAACACGTTTCAACGATAAGGGATCATCTTCAGGATAAAATAATTTAAAAACAAATAAAAGGGTTTTAACATTGATTTCAGGCTTCTGCCGCGATGTTGATGAGATCTGCGGTCTTCTGGGTGTTACGTGGCGTCGTGTGGTAATTGTTTACCACACGACGTCGCGTATTATCCCAGAAGAGCGCAGATCTCAAATAAAAGGGTTATATACAATTGCATTATAGTCACTGAGATCTCGGTTATCTCTCTCTCTCTCTCTCTCTCTCTCTCTCTCTCTCTCTATGTCTCGACAGCCTTATATGGGCCTGGGCATCCTCGTTTCGTCGAGGTTTCATGGTCACACACATTTGGGACACACCACACTCGGTAGGACTCCTCTGGACGAGTGATCAGCCCGTCGCAGAGACCTCTACCTGACATCACACAACACTCACAACAGACAGACATCCATGCCCTAGGCGGGATTTTTCTTCTCTCTCTCTCTCTCTCTCTCTCTTTTTTTTTACCTATCCGGGGTTTTTCCCCTTTGATCCATTTTTGTACTGTTTAAATCCTTTCGTCCTGCATGTCACCTTAGTTTCCATGCTACCGTCCTTACAACAAACACAACACAAACATCCATGCCCCCGGTGGATTTTTTTTTTTTTTTTTTTGCCTGTCCGGGTTTTTTCCCCTTTGGTCCATTTTTGTACTGTTTAATCCTTTTTGTCCTTCATGCCACTTATGTTCCACACTACTGTCCATACATCTAACACAACACAAACATCCATGCCCCCGGTGGGATTCAAACCCACGATCCTAGTAAGCGAGCGGCCGAAGACCCACGCCTTAGACCGCACGGCCACTGGGAGATCTCGGTTATGATTAGTGTATTGTTATATGTAACAGTCGTGGCCAGTCCGTAGCTGCTGCTGTGTCACGTGTCAGTGAAAGGCGGCTGTCACGGCGGGCTGTCGAAAGGAACTAAGACGTCCGTTGTCGCCATGACTGTCAGTATTTACTTGCAGCGACGCTGGCGATGTTATCGTACATCCGCTGCCATTCTTCGTCATTAAGAGCTCTCGGTGTGATGACGAGTCATCATTAGTGTCAGTCCGCAGTGAACATGACGAGACGGCGAAGTCGTTCGTAGATGAGTTTTGGGGTTATTTTTGTTAATCCGAGTGTCCGGGGAAGATTTTGCAAGCCCGCTTCTAGTAAGTGTATAGACCCACGCAATTGTATAGCGCGACACTAAATTTACGACAGCGTTACGCATTTGTTTGTCGTGCGTGAATTCAGGCTTCCGCCGCGATGCACATAAACCTGCGCTCTTCTGGGATGTTACGCAGCGTACAGTGGTAATTTTCTACCGACGTTTCGGGACAATCTATGGATCCCATCTTCTTTTCTTGGACTTCTTGACTCTTGAAGATGGGACCGATATGTTGTCCCGAAACGTCGGTGCAGAATTGTCACTGCGCTGCATAATATCGCAGAAGAGAGCAAATCTTGTTTGTCGTTTTTGACAGTTCTCGTTAGATGTCTCCATAATGAATTCGTTTATGGAGAGCGGTAAAGGTAGCATAGAGTTAAATTAAGTTATAAACCAACCGATGCACACTAAAACCACTTTTTAAGTAGCTTTATTATAAAATTGTTAAAATTGTACCCCTACACGTGTTTCGATCCTAGGATCATCGTCAGGGGGGTTTATTGCTAAAAGCTACAGTCACTTCAACACATGATTTAAAATATTCTATCTGCACTTTGAAACATAAGTTAAAATCTTGTAAAAAGATTCTCTAAAAGTTGTAAATTATAAAAGCACTGTAGATGGTAGATTGTGGAACTGCTGGCGTGTGGTATTAAAAGCTGTAAAATAAACGATTTTGTAAGTAATATAGAATTTGTAAATATATTGGTTCCACAATCTACCATCTACAGTGCTTTTATAATTTTACAACTTTTAGAGAATCTTTTTACAAGATTTTAACTTATGTTTCAAAGTGCAGATAGAATATTTTAAATCATGTGTTTGAAGTGACGTAGCTTTTAGCAATAAACCCCCCTGACGATGATCCTAGGATCGAAACACGTGTAGGGGTACAATTTTAACAATTTTATAATAAAGCTACTTAAAAAGTGGTTTTAGTGTGCATCAGTTGGTTTATAACTTAATTTAATATGACCAAGATGCACGGTGTCAACAGTGTGTAGCAGCAAATTTGGAGTGTCGTACCTTGAAGTCAGGTACGACACGAAACTGTAGAGGTTTGTCATATGTTTGTAATAAATACATATTACACGCTCCGGGCGTCCCGAATATTACACGAATGCAGTGAAGAAGGCGGTTTTGCATTTGACATTCATGGAAATGGCGACGTTTCGGAAAAGAGCGATGAACACTTTGTCTTAATGTGGTTCATACGATTGCGTTCTGTATGCGGATACCAATAAATTGCCGCCTAACACAACGTTTTTGTTATTAAAAACCGAATCACAGCTACATGTTTCGGCTCCTATCAAGCCATCTTCAGGCTGTATTCGTAACATATTACACATATTTTTTTCTCCATGGTGCAAGAGCCCCTAGTGGGCCTAGGCCGCCTCATTATCGAGGCTTAACGATCAAACTCTGACACACCACACTCGGTAGGACTCCTCTGGACGAGTGATCAGCCCGTCACAGAGACCTCTACCTGACAACACGCAACACTGACAACAGACAGACATCCATGCCCCCCGGCGGGATTCGAACCCACGATCCTAGTAAGCGAGCGGCCGCAGACCGACGCCTTAGACCGCGCGGCCACTGGGATCGGCTATTACCAATATAGTTTGTATATTTTTCTATACGCATAATGGTGTACAGCCTGAAGTTGGCTGTTAAGATGAGCCGAAACGTGTGGTTGTGATTGGTCTGTTATAACAAAAGGTCATGTTTAGCGGCTATTTATTGATAACATTTTGGTTGAAAAATCGCCTTATTCAAGAAATTACCTTTTGGCTGACAGAGGGGCAAGTGGGAAGGTGCTGAGGTGTAATTGGCTCGTAATAGTAACCAGTAAGGAGCTTTGGTGCTGGTGGTAAAGAATTTTCGGTTTTAGTAACCGGTAATGACCGTATTAGCTGTCACTGGATCTGCTGTTCGAAGGAATGCGCACGGTCGTGTGCTTTGCAGGGGGATAGTACTTGAACCTGCTAGAGGAAGTTGCTAGTGGTGATTTGTACTTTCATCGAATGCTGACGGTGATCAGATCATGGACAATGGTTCGATTCCCGAATGAAATAAAAATATTTTCTTTGCCGTTGCGTCCAAGAGTTACCCCCGCCTCTGCGAGCCACTCAACCTCCTATACAATGGGCACCGGCATTCTTTCCCGGGGTAAAGCGGAGGGAAGTGACTTGAACTGCTTACCTCCATCCAGTGCCGAGATAAAGAATAAGTGGAGCTATACCTCTACTCCCCCCGTATGCGTTCATGGCATGTATATGGACAACCGTGCCTTTCACCTTTACGTTCTAGTCCAGTAGATGGTTACCGATGTTTCGGAGGAACCTGCTGAGTCAGTGTTCAGTGTATAAATTCCATCGTTTATGTCAGGTGCGCACCCAGAATTTTTCATTCGGGGGGGGGGGCGACCCTGAAGATATATATAATTTGATTTTAAAAAATTATGTTATAAAAATCATGTCGTAAGTATAACATAACACTGTCTGCAACCTTTTCAAATATAACTACATGTTCCGTGACTCAATCACAATGTCCTACCTTTTGTTTTTTTTTAATGTTAATAATTTATTTTTCAAAATTCTAATGCACTAGTCATCAACCGATTTCAGTGATGATTTCAGCTGAAGGGTAAATCGCGTAAAACTTTTGATATCATAATATCTAAAAAAAAAATCTGTTTTTCAAATTTCGGTTTTGGGGGGTTTGGTGGGGGGGGGGCTACAGCCCGGCAGCCAATCCCCCCTGGGTGCCCCCCTGGTTCATGTAGAATGTCAGGACAGTGATTAACGCAGGCGAACCTCTGTCGGGCCCAGACGGTCTGAGCGTGTCCGCACTTCGCACTTTACTCGCTCTGTAATGACTGGTTTAACTGTGACGTCACTGATATGCGTACATTCCGTCGCAGTGTAACGTTCTGAGGTCACGCAGCTGTGATGGGGTCCAACAACTGCCGTCTTTGAGGTGCACATTTCGTAGACCTGGGAGCACGACCCGGGGGGAAAAAAAAACGCTGGTGTGTTGCCCAGGGGCGATTGGGCAGTCACATGTAGCCAGAGGAGGTTAGCGCAGGTACAAACGTATTAGGATTTAGGAAATGGTTTTTGTATTACCTTGTTTAAGGTAAAGTAAGCAAATTAAAAAACTTGGTCTCCAAATTAATATTTCTTTACTTAAGCCATATTCTTATTTTGGAGCTCGCGTTATTTTTTTTTTTCGTTTAGAATTCTCTCTCGTAGAGTTACTCTTAGCAAATGATCTAGAAAATATTCTGCGTTCGCTCCCACTTTCAAAGCATAAACATGGCTTCGCTGTTATGTTAGGTCACTCATAACATCTCTTTATTATATAAAACTGTTCCTAATGTTAATATTCAATGTCCTATCTTACAATGTATGCTGTTACAGCAGCACTGCGCTATACTGTGAGACTGTGCATGAGTGCCTTTGTTCAAGTACCTGGTAGGTATAACGACTAGCTACGGGCTGGACCGTCCGGGAATCGAATCCGGTGGGGGCAAGATTTTCCGCACACGTCCAGACGGCCCTGGGGCCCACCCAACATCCTGTACAATGGGTATCGTGTCTTTGTACCGGAGGAAAAGCGGCCGGGGCGTGGCCTTAACCACCCACCCCCATCTACCGCCGAGGTTAAAGAAAGAGTAGAGCTATACCTCTACTCCACCCGTGGACCTTCATGGCGTGTCGTAGGGTGACCTTTACCTTTACCTTTACTAGAATTACTGTTACTTTGTGTTCACTGTGTATCTTAGTATTAATATCCAATCATTCAACCAACGAATGCACTTATAAATAAATTTTCACTATACCCTACATATGTTTCGGCCTTAATTTGGCCATCATCAGGGGTAACTTGCTATGTACACTTCACTTATCACCGTCCATTTGGCACTGTTATTCAACTATTATTCTGTCGTTGTTGTCTATTGAGATCGTCGAGGTTATTAAAACTTGTTATTAAACTATTTAAACTATTAAAACTGTTTAAACAACAGAATACGGACTGCAATATAAATATAACCAACGGTTTTAACAGTTTTAATAGTTTAAATAGTTTAATAACAAGTTCTAATAACCTCGACGATCCCAATAGACAACAACGACAAACACCCCACAAAAAGTGCAGTGCTTTGACTTCTAGTGTAAAGTAGTGACACTGACAGAATAATATTTGAATAACAGTGCCAAATCTAGTGTCAATCTAGAACAAACTGCATAATTACCTACAGTAGGCCCTCGATTTAACGGACTAATTGGGGGAAGGTGTGTCCGCTATCGCCGAAAGTCCGTTAAATCGAATGTATTTTAAAAACATGTATTAATAACGAACTTACAATGTACAGGGTGTGTTAAAATGTTATTATAATGTTACAAATATCAATAAAATATTATTGTAATGTACATTCAGTAATTTATACACGTCACTAAAACAACTGTTAAAAATATACAAATAAATTTACGACAGGAACCAAATTTTATTTCAATTAAACACGTCAAAAACTGTACAATGTAACTAGTGGAGTGTTTCCACCATTTTTTTTATATTCGCGAATAAAAAAAAAGGTTAAAAAATTTCCTTTAGGACAGAAATTTTTTAATGTCCGTTAAATCGAGGGCCTACTGTATTTAAATCGTAATTGGTTTCGAAACCTATTGGGCCCCCATGCCATGCGTCACAGATCTCTGTAATGAATTGCCAATGCTCTGGCTACTAACCCTGAAACCCTCCGCCAAGACAGGCGTTGCGGTGCGTCCCGACGCCATGCCAGCCGGTTCCCCGTTTGAACATCCGACAGATTATCTCAGTTGTGCCATAATGCGACTGTTTGCGTTCGTGTGAGACCTCGGGTTACAGAAAAGTGCGTGCTAAAGATAGGGTCAGATCGGAAAAAATTGCCCGTCATCCACTTGTTGCTGAAATCGCGTAATGGCCAACACGTGTATGCGGGAACTTCTCGTTATGCAGGCAGCGTTCAGCTATTCGTTAACGGCGAGTTCCGTTAACGAGACGCGTAATAGCAGAACTGACTGTACCATCGAGATGCCAGCCGTGAACGTGACACGTGAGCTCAGTTGTGCACGATGTCCGAACGTGTCCACGAGTGTTCTGTCAGCCGGGGATCCAGTTTCACTTCCTTGTGCAGATTGTAACACAAGTGGACCATTGTACAGTGTCGTGTCCTTATGGGAAGTGAGTGCGAGGGTTGGGGGCAGTGATGCCAACACAAACGTTTTCCGCCTCTCTCTTAGATCCTGGTATTCCCCACAGCACTCTGTTGTCAGTTGAGGCACTGCGCTAAAAGCCGGAAGGTCGCGGGTACGATTCCCGATAGTGTCATTTGAATTTTTCATTGACATAAACCTTTCGGTCGCACTATGGCCCTGGGTTCGACTCAGCCTCTAACAGAAATGAGTACCAGGAGTATTTCCTGGGGGGTAAAGGCGGTCGGTGCGTAGGGCTGACAACCTTACCACCTTCATGTGTCGATTGTCTATAAATCTGGGAGCCTCAGCCTCCTGGAGCCGTAAGGTCCTGTCCAGGCCTGTAATGGGATTGCTTTACCTTTACCTTTACCTATTCTGTTGCCAGACACGTGCAGTTCCTCTCTTAATCTGAGAGACCAAGTTTCACACCCTTCAAAAACGGCGGGTAACATTAAAGTTTCGCACCCTTCAAATACGGCAGGTAACATTAAAGTTTCACACCATTCAAAAACGGCAGGTAACATTAAAGTTTCGCACCCTTCAAATACGGCAGGTAACATTAAAGTTTCGCACCCTTCAAAAACGGCGGTAACATTAAAGTTTCACACCCTTCAAAAACGGCGGGTAACATTAAAGTTTCGCACCCTTCAAATACGGCAGGTAACATTAAAGTTTCACACCATTCAAAAACGGCAGGTAACATTAAAGTTTCGCACCCTTCAAATACGGCAGGTAACATTAAAGTTTCGCACCCTTCAAAAACGGCGGGTAACATTAAAGTTTCGCACCCTTCAAAAACGGCAGGTAACATTAAAGTTTCGCACCCTTCAAAAACGGCAGGTAACATTAAAGTTTCTCACCCTTCAAAAACGGCGGGTAACATTAAAGTTTCGCACCCTTCAAAAAGGGCGGTAACATTAAAGTTTCGCACCCTTCAAAAACGGCGGGTAACATTAAAGTTTCGCACCCTTCAAAAACGGCAGGTAACATTAAAGTTTCGCACCCTTCAAAAACGGCGGGTAACATTAAAGTTTCGCACCCTTCAAATACGGCAGGTAACATTAAAGTTTCCACCCTTCAAATACGGCAGGTAACATTAAAGTTTCGCACCCTTCAAATACGGCAGGTAACATTAAAGTTTCGCACCCTTCAAAAAGGGCGGGTAACATTAAAGTTTCGCACCCTTCAAAAACGGCGGGTAACATTAAAGTTTCGCACCCTTCAAATACGGCAGGTAACATTAAAGTTTCGCACCCTTCAAAAACGGCAGGTAACATTAAAGTTTCACACCATTCAAAAACGGCAGGTAACATTAAAGTTTCACACCCTTCAAAAACGGCAGGTAACATTAAAGTTTCGCACCCTTCAAATACGGCAGGTAACATTAAAGTTTCGCACCCTTCAAAAACGGCGGTAACATTAAAGTTTCGCACCCTTCAAATACGGCAGGTAACATTAAAGTTTCGCACCCTTCAAAAACGGCAGGTAACATTAAAGTTTCACACCATTCAAAAACGGCAGGTAACATTAAAGTTTCACACCCTTCAAAAACGGCAGGTAACATTAAAGTTTCGCACCATTCAAAACGGCAGGTAACATTAAAGTTTCACACCCTTCAAAAACGGCAGGTAACATTAAAGTTTCGCACCCTTCAAATACGGCAGGTAACATTAAAGTTTCGCACCCTTCAAAAAGGGCGGGTAACATTAAAGTTTCGCACCCTTCAAAAACGGCGGGTAACATTAAAGTTTCGCACCCTTCAAATACGGCAGGTAACATTAAAGTTTCGCACCCTTCAAAAACGGCAGGTAACATTAAAGTTTCGCACCATTCAAAAACGGCAGGTAACATTAAAGTTTCACACCCTTCAAAAACGGCAGGTAACATTAAAGTTTCGCACCATTCAAAAACGGCAGGTAACATTAAAGTTTCACACCCTTCAAAAACGGCAGGTAACATTAAAGTTTCGCACCATTCAAAAACGGCAGGTAACATTAAAGTTTCGCACATCTTCAAGCGTTCATTACAAAGTCAAACAACTCACCAGAAGTTTCGATATTTGTGGTTATCACAGCGGTGTTTTTGCAGAAGCACGTGTTCTGGGATGTGACGCTCTGTCGTTGGGTTTATAGTTGCCGACGTTTCGAAGGCTCGTAGCGCCTCTGTCTTCAGGGTAAACTAGTCAAAGAAGAAATTATGTGGTCTGCAATTCGGTATGGATTTCGGTGTGGGGGGGGGGGCCAGGGCGCACGGACTATATTTCTTCTTGGATGACTTCACCCTGAAGATGGAGGCGCTACGATTCTACGAATCTGTAACGTTAACGACATATTTTAAAATCCCGGAAGACTTGAACCTTCACTAAAATTTGTCGGTCATATCTGATTTTCCGTCATATTGAGCCACAATAAAATCCGCGTGACTTCATGAGGGCCTTAAGTGGATTGTCTACGTAGGCCTATGTCGTAAACTGGTGATTAAGTTTTATAAACAGGCCGCAGGTAAACTTAATAATGCTGGTGGAATTTATGTGACTTACATTATGGAATACAGCGTTTTCAGTATTATCAACCCTGAGACTGTAAAACAGTTAAGATTCTGAACTGAGTGTTAATACCTGTCCCTTTAGCACGGTACACGTAGTCACGTTGCCTGCTGCGGACTGTCGATTGTGTTGTAAACATCTACAAAATGTATCGTGTATGTTCGACTGACGCTTTATTAAAGATTAAGTTTAATATAATGTAATAAATAATGCAGTGTAACACGCACATTTTATTGTAAAAGCAGTAACTTGTGTTTCCAGAAAATTGCTACACGTTTCGACCCTATGGGATTATCCGTCGTCATGAGGCACATATAATATATGAAAGGAGGCCAGTAGTAGGTCATTACAATTATCGCTCTGTGGACAGAGATCTATCTCATACGTAGAGTTTTATACATTTTACAAGCCTTATGATGACCTGAGCGAGTCGAAGCAGATAGTAGTTTTATGTAAACAGAAGTTATTGCTTTTGTAATAACGTATTTCTGTTAGACTCATTTTTTTTTGTTATATTATTAATTCATGAGACACAACGGAACGTCTTCTATCAAGAATAAGATTAACCTGAATTATATTTAATGGTTTACCTCGTACCGCGCAGTAAACACACTCCGTCTCAGTTATACAAACCAGTCAGTTAATGTTGTACAGTGAAATAATCGCTGTTTGTTCTGAGATCCACACAAAACACATAAATACAGTCCGTACCGCGCAGTAAACACACTCCGTCTCAGTTATACAAACCAGTCAGTTAATGCTGTACAGTGAAATAATCGCTGTTTGTTCTGAGATCCACACAAAACACATAAATACACTGTGTGGGCAGAACGTAGAATTGTTGAATGTTAAACTGGTGGTACATATAGTGACCACTGGGCTTTAAAGGGTAAATTAATTGACTAGAAAGGATGATTTAATATATGTTTTCCATGTCAAATGATTTAATTCGTTTAACAACCCACATTATCGAGTGTTATCTACCCTTTAAAGACTAAGATAACCTGAATTATATATAAAAGACCCAGTCCGTACCGCGCAGTAAACACACTCCGTCTCAGTTATACAAACCAGTCAGTTAATGTTGTACAGTGAAATAATCGCTGTTTGTTCTGAGATCCACACAAAACACATAAATACAGTCCGTACCGCGCAGTAAACACACTCCGTCTCAGTTATACAAACCAGTCAGTTAATGTTGTACAGTGAAATAATCGCTGTTTGTTCTGAGATCCACACAAAACACATAAATACAGTCCGTACCGCGCAGTAAACACACTCCGTCTCACTTATACAAACCAGTCAGTTAATGTTGTACAGTGAAATAATCGCTGTTTGTTCTGAGATCCACACAAAACACATAAATACAGTCCGTACCGCGCAGTAAACACACTCCGTCTCAGTTATACAAACCAGTCAGTTAATGCTGTACAGTGAAATATCGCTGTTTGTTCTGAGATCCACACAAAACACATAAATACAGTCCGTACCGCGCAGTAAACACACTCCGTCTCAGTTATACAAACCAGTCAGTTAATGCTGTACAGTGAAATAATCGCTGTTTGTTCTGAGATCCACACAAAACACATAAATACAGTCCGTACCGCGCAGTAAACACACTCCGTCTCAGTTATACAAACCAGTCAGTTAATGTTGTACAGTGAAATAATCGCTGTTTGTTCTGAGATCCACACAAAACACATAAATACAGTCCGTACCGCGCAGTAAACACACTCCGTCTCACTTATACAAACCAGTCAGTTAATGTTGTACAGTGAAATAATCGCTGTTTGTTCTGAGATCCACACAAAACACATAAATACAGTCCGTACCGCGCAGTAAACACACTCCGTCTCAGTTATACAAACCAGTCAGTTAATGCTGTACAGTGAAATAATCGCTGTTTGTTCTGAGATCCACACAAAACACATAAATACAGTCCCTACCGCGCAGTAAACACACTCCGTCTCAGTTATACAAACCAGTCAGTTAATGCTGTACAGTGAAATAATCGCTGTTTGTTCTGAGATCCACACAAAACACATAAATACAGTCCGTACCGCGCAGTAAACACACTCCGTCTCAGTTATACAAACCAGTCAGTTAATGTTGTACAGTGAAATAATCGCTGTTTGTTCTGAGATCCACACAAAACACATAAATACAGTCCGTACCGCGCAGTAAACACACTCCGTCTCAGTTATACAAACCAGTCAGTTAATGTTGTACAGTGAAATAATCGCTGTTTGTTCTGAGATCCCACACAAAACACATAAATACAGTCCGTACCGCGCAGTAAACACACTCCGTCTCAGTTATACAAACCAGTCAGTTAATGTTGTACAGTGAAATAATCGCTGTTTGTTCTGAGATCCACACAAAACACATAAATACAGTCCGTACCGCGCAGTAAACACACTCCGTCTCAGTTATACAAACCAGTCAGTTAATGCTGTACAGTGAAATAATCGCTGTTTGTTCTGAGATCCACACAAAACACATAAATACAGTCCGTACCGCGCAGTAAACACACTCCGTCTCAGTTATACAAACCAGTCAGTTAATGTTGTACAGTGAAATAATCGCTGTTTGTTCTGAGATCCACACAAAACACATAAATAAAGTCCGTACCGCGCAGTAAACACACTCCGTCTCAGTTATACAAACCAGTCAGTTAATGCTGTACAGTGAAATAATCGCTGTTTGTTCTGAGATCCACACAAAACACATAAATACAGTCCGTACCGCGCAGTAAACACACTCCGTCTCAGTTATACAAACCAGTCAGTTAATGCTGTACAGTGAAATAATCGCTGTTTGTTCTGAGATCCACACAAAACACATAAATACAGTCCGTACCGCGCAGTAAACACACTCCGTCTCAGTTATACAAACCAGTCAGTTAATGCTGTACAGTGAAATAATCGCTGTTTGTTCTGAGATCCACACAAAACACATAAATACAGTCCGTACCGCGCAGTAAACACACTCCGTCTCAGTTATACAAACCAGTCAGTTAATGTTGTACAGTGAAATAATCGCTGTTTGTTCTGAGATCCACACAAAACACATAAATAAAGTCCGTACCGCGCAGTAAACACACTCCGTCTCAGTTATACAAACCAGTCAGTTAATGCTGTACAGTGAAATAATCGCTGTTTGTTCTGAGATCCACACAAAACACATAAATACAGTCCGTACCGCGCAGTAAACACACTCCGTCTCAGTTATACAAACCAGTCAGTTAATGCTGTACAGTGAAATAATCGCTGTTTGTTCTGAGATCCACACAAAACACATAAATACAGTCCGTACCGCGCAGTAAACACACTCCGTCTCAGTTATACAAACCAGTCAGTTAATGCTGTACAGTGAAATAATCGCTGTTTGTTCTGAGATCCACACAAAACACATAAATACACTGTGTGGGCAGAACGTAGAATTGTTGAATGTTAAACATGGTGGTACATATAGTAACCACTGGGCTTTAGAGGGTTAGTTGTATCGAAAAATGCCTCAAATAAAGTCGTCTACCTGCATGAGGTCTGTGTTTCTATACTGCATATGTGCAAACTTTCATATGCTCAGGTTTTATTTAAGATATTCCATGGAATTTCAAGCAAAATAGGTTTTCCGTTTGAGTGTTACAAACCAAAATTATATACGGAGATTATGCTTTAATTTTATGCCCTTTATTGCGAAGAGTAAATGCAAACTGTGCGCATGTCTTTATGTTAAGGCTGTATTTGCTGTATATTTACTGCTCATTCCTCGCATCCAGGCGTATGACGCAGATATGGACTACACATTCTGAAAGTGCGTGGGCGTATTGTACTGTCGATGTCAGGATATTGGCTCTGTGTGAATGAGTTAAATTTTATATCATTCATTTGAGTTTGTGATGAAAGTTGTTTAGTTGACTTCCGGATTCCGTGTCACAGTGAACAATATGACTGCGCATTCCTTTCATAAAGATGAAATGATATGGCACTGATTTCAGTTTTATTACCAAGTTTTTCAATTTATTTTATAGCTTCATTTTCAATATTCTGTGTGAAATGAATAGTGTCGAATGTCATTACCTTTCGGATGATTGAGTAGGGATGTGGATGTTTGATTGAGTCGTAAAAATGCCATTACGTTTGTGCGTTACGATCGGAAAGCAGGGCAGACAATAACAGTTAAATCTTGTACTACAAGTGGACAAATACAGAACTCATTAATACCTGTCTGTAGCTATTGAGAGTTGAGGTTTCCACGGCGTCAGTCAGTGTGGGGGGGAGACAACAGGTTTGTCCGAAACGTCTGTACATATCCTCCACACTTTATGGCGTCACATCCCGAAGATTGTTAACTGTCATTTGAAATATTTTATGCTATGAGACGTTTATTTTATGCTGTGAGACGTTCGTTTTATGCTATGAGACGTTAATTTTATGCTATGAGACGTTTATTTTATGCTATGAGACGTTTGTTTTATGCTATGAGACGTTAATTTTATGCTATGGACGTTTATTTTATGCTATGAGACGTTTATTTTATGCTATGAGACGTTTATTTTATGCTGTGAGACGTTTATTTTATGCTGTGAGACGTTCGTTTTATGCTATGAGACGTTAATTTTATGCCATGAGACGTTTATTTTATGCTATGAGACGTTTATTTTATGCTATGAGACGTTAATTTTATGCTATGAGACGTTTATTTTATGCTATGAGACGTTTATTTTATGCTATGAGACGTTTATTTTATGCTATGAGACGTTTATTTTATGCTATGAGACGTTTATTTTATGCTATGAGACGTTTATTTTATGCTATGAGACGTTTATTTTATGCTATGAGACGTTTATTTTATGCTATGAGACGTTTATTTTATGCTATGAGACGTTTATTTTATGCTATGAGACGTTTATTTTATGCTGTGAGACGTTTATTTTATGCTGTGAGACGTTCGTTTTATGCCATGAGACGTTAATTTTATGCCATGAGACGTTAATTTTATGCTATGAGACGTTAATTTTTGCTATGAGACGTTAATTTTATGCTATGAGACGTTTTAATTTTATGCTATGAGACGTTTATTTTATGCTATGAGACGTTTATTTTATGCTATGAGACGTTTATTTTATGCTATGAGACGTTTATTTTATGCTATGAGACGTTTATTTTATGCTATGAGACGTTTATTTTATGCTATGAGACGTTTATTTTATGCTATGAGACGTTTATTTTATGCTATGAGACGTTTATTTTATGCTAGACGTTTATTTTATGCTGTGAGACGTTTTATTAAGAATTTTATGAAGGTAAGTTTCGGAAGCGCGTTGGTAATAGAGATATTAGCTCTTCTGGGATGTTACGCAGCTTAGACTGGTGGTTACCGACGTTTCGGGATAACGTATTAGTCCCGTCTTCAAGGGTCAAGCTGCCTAAGAAGAATGCCGGCATTCTTGGACTGCTTGAAGATGGAACCGATAGGTTGTCCAGAAACATCGGTAACTAATTACCAGTCTACACTGCGTAAAATCCCGGAAGAACGAAGGTCTCATTTACACCGCGGCGGAAGCCTGAAATCACGCAAGGTTGGTAATAGTCGTAGGTCTATTTTTGACCGATACTGACCAACCCTAAGTGCATTCTGATAGTCTAGTACCAAATATTGCTCAAAAGTGTTTCAGTAGTTCCAGAGATGAAACGTACATGTGCCCCTGTTTGGCATTTTTTGACCCATTTTTAGCGAATTTGCAGCGGGAACTTGCGAGAACGGGGCTGTTAGTTTTCGCTGTGTCGGTCTGAGTGTGACAAATGGAGACCTGACAGCTGCACTGTGGCAAAATTTGATACTGGCAAGTGTTACAAAGATCTGTCCACACTTTCAAAATTTGGTTAAAATCGGTCAAAAAGAACAGGAACTTTACAGGAAGATCTGAATACGTTTCTGCTTACATCTCGCTCGTAACTTAACTGAATATTTATCTGAGCGAAAAGTCGTCGGGATACACCCTCCCCAACCGCCCACTGGAGCACACGTCATTCCTTGCGTCTGGGTGTTTTCGAAATAACGGAACAAATTGAGTCAGGGCGCCATAAATGTCGCAAGATGCACACATTTCCTAATTCTCTACAAGAATAGCCAGCAGAGTGAAGATGAATCAGAATAAAGAGTCACATCATAAAGTTACTGTCCTGTAGGAAGAGCATGGCCATCTGAACCGCGGAGGCTCGGACCCCGAACTACTTTCACGTTGTTCTATAGGCGCGTTTGTAAAATTTCGAAAAGCGACTATGAGCTTCGTCGTGTGTCTCCGTCTGCCCGTCCGCATGTAACAACTCGTCTCCCACTGGACGGATATTCCTGAAACTTGATGTTCGAGCATTTTTCGCAAATCCGTCAAGAAAATTCAAGTTTCATTAAAATCTGACAAAAATAACGGACACTCTACATGACGACCTATGTACGTTTATGATAATATCTCGCTGAATTCTTTTCAGAATGAGAAATGTTTCAGACAAAAGTTGTAGAGAAAATCAAAACACACATTTTATGTTCAATAAATATTTTCCGAAAATCGTGCCGTTTATGAGATAATGCGGAAAAATGTGGTACAGCCAGACAGGCCACAGATGACAATATAATACGGCGCATGCGCTTTGCATGCCGGATAAGCAAGGCTACAGACAAACACTTATAATATTTAAAACATATTGCTTTTCCACGGCAACAGTGGTTACGCGAACGCGACTTAGTGTTACGTTATACGTACATGGTCTGTGTTGTTTAACCTTCAAAGGTCTAATAAGTGTGGTGAAGTATAGCAACGGCATCGCTCCGGAATTCGCAGGAGGAAGGTCTTTGTGTCAGTGTACCTGTCCGGAGTGAGTGACTGCAGTGCTGTAATTGAAACGCAGGAATTCAGGGGCAAGTGTTACCGGCCAGGAAGGCAGAACCACAGGCTTCTACAGTTACTCGACGTGTTGCACAAACAGCCTCAGTTTTGTGCTTGATTCGTGGTTAGTTGATACAAAGGCTACATGGAAATGTGACAAACCGCCAGTCGTGTCAGACCGTAAAGCGAAGAACTATATGCGTGGGTGAAACTAGGCTAAGGTACGACGAGAGCATTGCAAAGCGCTGGAAGTGGAACTTCCATTTGCACAGTCGCCATGTTTGTGTTTGTTGACTGGTAAACAGTATTCTGTGCATACCTTGTGAGAATGTTTTATGATCTGTCTGTTCTAACGACAGCGGTTCATCGGTTGTTGCAATCAGACCGGAAGGTATTTGTAAATTTGGTGCAGCTGCCATGTAATTGTATATTTTACAAGAAATTGCCTTAAAATTGTTTAAGGATAGTATGCTAAGTGTCGCTACTGTCGTTCCCACCTCAAAGATTTGTGCGTCCCCCATGTTATTGCCTACTGTAGGACATCAGTCGGTGTCCTGGCAGAGGTTCGAACCAGCCACCTTCTGGACGCAGGTCAGAAGCATTACCGCTTGAGCTAACCTACTCAAGACATCGCATCTGTAAAGGTAAGACAGGCAATGGACGTATAATGTAATATTGAGGCGCGTTCGCGTAACCACTGTTGCCGTGGAAAAACGATAAGTATTACATATTCTGAGTGTCTGTCTGTAGCCTTAGTTATCCAGCATGCAAAGCGCATGCGCCGTATTATATTGTCATCTGTGGCCTGTCTGGCTGTACCATATTTTTCCACATTATCTCATAAACGGCACGATTTTCGGAAATATGTTATTGAACATAAAATGTGTGTTTTGATTTTCTATACACACTTGTCTGTAATATTTCTAATTCTAAGAAGAATTCAGCGAGATATGGTCATAAATGTACATAGGTCTACATGTAAAGTACACGTTGGGCCGTGCCTTGGCTCAGGCGGTTAGTCACCGGCCTCTCACCGCGGAGGCCCGGGTTCGATCCCGGGTCAGTCCATGTGGGATTTGTGGTGGACAAAGTGGCACTGCGACAAGTTTTTCCCCGAGTACTTCGGTTTTGTCCTGTCAGTTTCATTCCATCAGTGCTCCATTACAAGGAAAAACGAAAAAAAACTGTATCTTCTTCATACGGTTGCACAATAAGCCTCAAGGCTGCGGTGCGTTCGTAGTATCTGCTGCGGGGCCCTTCACCACAAAAGAAAGTACACGTTATTCTTGTCAGATTTTAATGAAACTTGAATTATCTCGACAGATTTTCGAAAAATACTCAAATATCAAATTTATTGAAAATGTTCCCAGTCCAGTGGGAGCCAAGTTGTTCCATGCGGGCGAACAGACAGACAGACGTGACGAAGCTAGTAGTCGCTTTTCGCAATTTTGCCCCTAACAATACCTGCTAGTTACACGCGCATCGTTTGGAAGGACAGGTTTCCTTACATAACGCCGTCATTTGGGCTTAGAATCCAAAATCGTTTTTTCTGTGCGTCTCGTGCTGCGTGAATGTGAGACACACGCGTTAATGCTGTGTCGCTGTGTGTCCGTTTGTCAGAGTTTAGACTGGCGATTGTGTCTACTGGGATCAGATCGGAACCTGGGGCTGATACTGATACTGTAGGTATCTTTGTCGTTACGTTATCTGTGTGAATTGTTGATACTGTAGGTATCTTTGTCGTTACGTTATCTGTGGTTGAATTGTTTGTTGATACTGTAGGTATCTTTGTCGTTACGTTATCTGTGGTTGAATTGTTTGTTGATACTGTAGGTATCTTTGTCGTTACGTTATATCTGTGGTTGAATTGTTTGTTGATACTGTAGGTATCTTTGTCGTTACGTTATCTGTGGTTGAATTGTTTGTTGATACTGTAGGTATCTTTGTCGTTACGTTATCTGTGGTTGAATTGTTTGTTGATACTGTAGGTATCTTTGTCGTTACGTTATCTGTGGTTGAATTGTTTGTTGATACTGTAGGTATCTTTGTCGTTACGTTATCTGTGGTTGAATTGTTGATACTGTAGGTATCTGTCGTTACGTTATCTGTGGTTGAATTGTTTGTTGATACTGTAGGTATCTTTGTCGTTACGTTATCTGTGGTTGAATTGTTTGTTGATACTGTAGGTATCTTTGTCGTTACGTTATCTGTGGTTGAATTGTTGATACTGTAGGTATCTGTCGTTACGTTATCTGTGGTTGAATTGTTTGTTGATACTGTAGGTATCTTTGTCGTTACGTTATCTGTGGTTGAATTGTTTGTTGATACTGTAGGTATCTTTGTCGTTACGTTATCTGTGGTTGAATTGTTTGTTGATACTGTACGTATCTTTGTCGTTACGTTATCTGTGGTTGAATTGTTTGTTGATACTGTACGTATCTTTGTCGTTACGTTATCTGTGGTTGAATTGTTTGTTGATACTGTAGGTATCTTTGTCGTTACGTTATCTGTGGTTGAATTGTTTGTTGATACTGTAGGTATCTTTGTCGTTACGTTATCTGTGGTTGAATTGTTTGTTGATACTGTACGTATCTTTGTCGTTACGTTATCTGTGGTTGAATTGTTTGTTGATACTGTAGGTATCTTTGTCGTTACGTTATCTGTGGTTGAATTGTTTGTTGATACTGTAGGTATCTTTGTCGTTACGTTATCTGTGGTTGAATTGTTTGTTGATACTGTAGGTATCTTTGTCGTTACGTTATCTGTGGTTGAATTGTGTTGTTGATACTGTACGTATCTTTGTCGTTACGTTATCTGTGGTTGAATTGTTTGTTGATACTGTAGGTATCTTTGTCGTTACGTTATCTGTGGTTGAATTGTTTGTTGATACTGTAGGTATCTTTGTCGTTACGTTATCTGTGGTTGAATTGTTTGTTGATACTGTAGGTATCTTTGTCGTTACGTTATCTGTGGTTGAATTGTTTGTTGATACTGTAGGTATCTTTGTCGTTACGTTATCTGTGGTTGAATTGTTTGTTGATACTGTAGGTATCTTTGTCGTTACGTTATCTGTGGTTGAATTGTTTGTTGATACTGTAGGTATCTTTGTCGTTACGTTATCTGTGGTTGAATTGTTTGTTGATACTGTACGTATCTTTGTCGTTACGTTATCTGTGGTTGAATTGTTTGTTGATACTGTAGGTATCTTTGTCGTTACGTTATCTGTGGTTGAATTGTTTGTTGATACTGTACGTATCTTTGTCGTTACGTTATCTGTGGTTGAATTGTTGATACTGTAGGTATCTGTCGTTACGTTATCTGTGGTTGAATTGTTTGTTGATACTGTAGGTATCTTTGTCGTTACGTTATCTGTGGTTGAATTGTTTGTTGATACTGTAGGTATCTTTGTCGTTACGTTATCTGTGGTTGAATTGTTTGTTGATACTGTACGTATCTTTGTCGTTACGTTATCTGTGGTTGAATTGTTTGTTGATACTGTAGGTATCTTTGTCGTTACGTTATCTGTGGTTGAATTGTTTGTTGATACTGTACGTATCTTTGTCGTTACGTTATCTGTGGTTGAATTGTTTGTTGATACTGTAGGTATCTTTGTCGTTACGTTATCTGTGGTTGAATTGTTTGTTGATACTGTACGTATCTGTCGTTACGTTATCTGTGGTTGAATTGTTTGTTGATACTGTAGGTATCTTTGTCGTTACGTTATCTGTGGTTGAATTGTTGATACTGTAGGTATCTGTCGTTACGTTATCTGTGGTTGAATTGTTTGTTGATACTGTAGGTATCTTTGTCGTTACGTTATCTGTGGTTGAATTGTTTGTTGATACTGTAGGTATCTTTGTCGTTACGTTATCTGTGGTTGAATTGTTGATACTGTAGGTATCTGTCGTTACGTTATCTGTGGTTGAATTGTTTGTTGATACTGTAGGTATCTTTGTCGTTACGTTATCTGTGGTTGAATTGTTTGTTGATACTGTAGGTATCTTTGTCGTTACGTTATCTGTGGTTGAATTGTTTGTTGATACTGCACGTATCTTTTGTCGTTACGTTATCTGTGGTTGAATTGTTTGTTGATACTGTACGTATCTTTGTCGTTACGTTATCTGTGGGTTTAATTGTTTGTTGATACTGTAGGTATCTTGTCGTTACGTTATCTGTGGTTGAATTGTTTGTTGATACTGTAGGTATCTTTGTCGTTACGTTATCTGTGGTTGAATTGTTTGTTGATACTGTACGTATCTTTGTCGTTACGTTATCTGTGGTTGAATTGTTTGTTGATACTGTAGGTATCTTTGTCGTTACGTTATCTGTGGTTGAATTGTTTGTTGATACTGTAGGTATCTTTGTCGTTACGTTATCTGTGGTTGAATTGTTTGTTGATACTGTAGGTATCTTTGTCGTTACGTTATCTGTGGTTGAATTGTTTGTTGATACTGTACGTATCTTTGTCGTTACGTTATCTGTGGTTGAATTGTTTGTTGATACTGTAGGTATCTTTGTCGTTACGTTATCTGTGGTTGAATTGTTTGTTGATACTGTAGGTATCTTTGTCGTTACGTTATCTGTGGTTGAATTGTTTGTTGATACTGTAGGTATCTTTGTCGTTACGTTATCTGTGGTTGAATTGTTTGTTGATACTGTAGGTATCTTTGTCGTTACGTTATCTGTGGTTGAATTGTTTGTTGATACTGTAGGTATCTTTGTCGTTACGTTATCTGTGGTTGAATTGTTTGTTGATACTGTAGGTATCTTTGTCGTTACGTTATCTGTGGTTGAATTGTTTGTTGATACTGTACGTATCTTTGTCGTTACGTTATCTGTGGTTGAATTGGTTTGTTGATACTGTAGGTATCTTTGTCGTTACGTTATCTGTGGTTGAATTGTTTGTTGATACTGTAGGTATCTTTGTCGTTACGTTATCTGTGGTTGAATTGTTGATACTGTAGGTATCTGTCGTTACGTTATCTGTGGTTGAATTGTTTGTTGATACTGTAGGTATCTTTGTCGTTACGTTATCTGTGGTTGAATTGTTTGTTGATACTGTAGGTATCTTTGTCGTTACGTTATCTGTGGTTGAATTGTTTGTTGATACTGTACGTATCTTTGTCGTTACGTTATCTGTGGTTGAATTGTTTGTTGATACTGTAGGTATCTTTGTCGTTACGTTATCTGTGGTTGAATTGTTTGTTGATACTGTAGGTATCTTTGTCGTTACGTTATCTGTGGTTGAATTGTTTGTTGATACTGTAGGTATCTTTGTCGTTACGTTATCTGTGGTTGAATTGTTTGTTGATACTGTACGTATCTTTGTCGTTACGTTATCTGTGGTTGAATTGTTTGTTGATACTGTAGGTATCTTTGTCGTTACGTTATCTGTGGTTGAATTGTTTGTTGATACTGTAGGTATCTTTGTCGTTACGTTATCTGTGGTTGAATTGTTTGTTGATACTGTAGGTATCTTTGTCGTTACGTTATCTGTGGTTGAATTGTTTGTTGATACTGTAGGTATCTTTGTCGTTACGTTATCTGTGGTTGAATTGTTTGTTGATACTGTAGGTATCTTTGTCGTTACGTTATCTGTGGTTGAATTGTTTGTTGATACTGTAGGTATCTTTGTCGTTACTTTATCTGTGGTTGAATTGTTTGTTGATACTGTACGTATCTTTGTCGTTACGTTATCTGTGGTTGAATTGTTTGTTGATGCTGTAGGTATCTTTGTCGTTACGTTATCTGTGGTTGAATTGTTTGTTGATACTGTAGGTATCTTTGTCGTTACGTTATCTGTGGTTGAATTGTTGATACTGTAGGTATCTGTCGTTACGTTATCTGTGGTTGAATTGTTTGTTGATACTGTAGGTATCTTTGTCGTTACGTTATCTGTGGTTGAATTGTTTGTTGATACTGTAGGTATCTTTGTCGTTACGTTATCTGTGGTTGAATTGTTTGTTGATACTGTACGTATCTTTGTCGTTACGTTATCTGTGGTTGAATTGTTTGTTGATACTGTAGGTATCTTTGTCGTTACGTTATCTGTGGTTGAATTGTTTGTTGATACTGTACGTATCTTTGTCGTTACGTTATCTGTGGTTGAATTGTTTGTTGATACTGTAGGTATCTTTGTCGTTACGTTATCTGTGGTTGAATTGTTTGTTGATACTGTACGTATCTTTGTCGTTACGTTATCTGTGGTTGAATTGTTTGTTGATACTGTAGGTATCTTTGTCGTTACGTTATCTGTGGTTGAATTGTTTGTTGATACTGTAGGTATCTTTGTCGTTACGTTATCTGTGGTTGAATTGTTGATACTGTAGGTATCTGTCGTTACGTTATCTGTGGTTGAATTGTTTGTTGATACTGTAGGTATCTTTGTCGTTACGTTATCTGTGGTTGAATTGTTTGTTGATACTGTACGTATCTTTGTCGTTACGTTATCTGTGGTTGAATTGTTTGTTGATACTGTAGGTATCTTTGTCGTTACGTTATCTGTGGTTGAATTGTTTGTTGATACTGTAGGTATCTTTGTCGTTACGTTATCTGAGGTTGAATTGTTTGTTGATACTGTAGGTATCTTTGTCGTTACGTTATCTGTGGTTGAATTGTTTGTTGATACTGTAGGTATCTTTGTCGTTACGTTATCTGTGGTTGAATTGTTTGTTGATACTGTAGGTATCTTTGTCGTTACGTTATCTGTGGTTGAATTGTTTGTTGATACTGTAGGTATCTTTGTCGTTACGTTATCTGTGGTTGAATTGTTTGTTGATACTGTAGGTATCTTTGTCGTTACGTTATCTGTGGTTGAATTGTTTGTTGATACTGTAGGTATCTTTGTCGTTACGTTATCTGTGGTTGAATTGTTGATACTGTAGGTATCTTTGTCGTTACGTTATCTGTGGTTGAATTGTTGATACTGTAGGTATCTGTCGTTACGTTATCTGTGGTTGAATTGTTTGTTGATACTGTAGGTATCTTTGTCGTTACGTTATCTGTGGTTGAACTGTTTGTTGATACTGTAGGTATCTTTGTCGTTACGTTATCTGTGGTTTAATTGTTTGTTGATACTGTAGGTATCTTGTCGTTACGTTATCTGTGGTTGAATTGTTGATACTGTAGGTATCTTTGTCGTTACGTTATCTGTGGTTGAATTGTTGATACTGTAGGTATCTTTGTCGTTACGTTATCTGTGGTTTAATTGTTTGTTGATACTGTAGGTATCTTTGTCGTTACGTTATCTGTGGTTGAATTGTTGATACTGTAGGTATCTTTGTCGTTACGATATTTGTCAAAGATTTAGGTGTGTCTTTGTTACTGAATCCTTTGAAGACAGTATAGACCATAACATATACTGTCTTCAAAGTTCCGGCAGTGTTGATAGTGAAATAAAGGCAGGCTGAGGGGTCGCAAAAAATATTTTAAAAATATACCCCAGACTGACGCTTGTTTCAGAACTTGAAATAGAGGATGAGATGGAACGGTCACGTGGAACGCATGGGTAAAGAGAAAAATGCATTCAAGTTTTTGGCGAGAAACGCCGAAGGAAAGAGACGACTAGGAAATAGATCTTGTCTTACGTGGGAGGATAATATTAAAACTGATGTTAAAGAAATAGGATGGCAGGGCGTTGATTGGTTTCATATGGCTTAGGTTATTGATCAGTGGCGGGCTGTTGTGCGAACATGGTAATGAAACTGTGGGTTCCTTAAAATTCGGGGAGTTTCTTGATTGGCTGAGCAACTGTTAGCTTCTAAAGATGTATTCTGTGCCACTGAGTTAGTTAGCTGGTTACAGAACAGTATATCTTGCTGTCGCTTCATCCGTCTAGCTTTTGTGATGATCTTATGGAAGATCGGTTTGTGTATTGAGTCTGTCATGAAACTTGGTAATTTGGTTAGGGACTTACGGAGGTGTTGCGAAGTCTCCGTGGCTCCGTAGACCTTTTGTTGTTACTGTTCTGAACTCTAGACATACTCGTCATCAATCTCAGAGGGTTTATCAACGTTGATATATATATAACTCAACTCCATGAAACGCAGTCCATCTAAAACTGACTGCCGCTAAGCGGGTAAGCAAGTGTCGCGTTTGTTTGAAGCCCAGAAGTTCATTACCGTGTTCACAAGAGCGCAACATGTGTCCCTAAACCGTCAGTCAGATGAAACCAATCCAGTACTTTAACGTCAGTTTTAATATTGTCCGTCCGTGTACTCCGTCGCTCAAGTGATCTTTGTACGTATTTGTGATCTCTTGAGTTCTTCGTTTTACGTGTTCCACCCATCTCTTCAAAATTCTACTTAATTTGCAACAGGCCGGAACTGAAACTTTGCTGAGTCTTGTCGAAATTAAGCTCTGTAACTGTTATCAATACCAGGCCTGTAACGTGGCAATATGGCCAGTCTAGTTTGGCCAATACTGCAGTGTTTAAAAGGAAACTTGTAACTAATCGTCTGACTGTATGGATAGATGACCTTGGTGATTATTTGCGAAACTTAGTTTCGGAATTACTGTCGAGTGTCTCAAAGGAATCTCAGGAAAGAGTGTGAAGATGAAACACAGGTGATTTCAGGTTTCCGCCGCGATGTAAATGATACCTGCGCTCTTCTGGGATGTTACCCATCGGTTCCTCTTGGACTGCTTGACCCTTGAAGATAGGACCGATCGGTTGTCCCGAAACGTCGGTACGGAATTACCATTCCACCCTGTATAAAATCCCAGAAGAGCGCAGATCTCTAGATGAAATACAGTTTGTGAAACGTTCGCAGTGGAATGTTGCATAAATGGGCCTTTAACATCGTGATGCCTGTGCATCTGTCTGTCGTGAAATAATTATACTGGGGAGTTCCACCGAAATTGGATTAAAATCGGGCAGCAGTTTGCGGGCATTTCACACAACAGATCTACAATCGTTTGTGCTCGCATGTCTGAACATATAACAAAGTACGAAAAATATTTCGGAACAAACCTTTGAAGAATAATGAAACCCAAATTTCGTGACCAGTAAATTTCTTTAATTTAAGTGTTACGATTTTCGGAGATGGTTAAACAAAGGGAGGGGAAAGCGTCGTAATTGTTACGCTGTGCGAACAAACATTTCGCCGAGGGATGTACTGAGAGCCTTTGCTATGGAGATGTTGAAGTGTCACAGTCGAAAAGCGATCTTCTGTGACGACTTTGGGGTCAACTTTCATGCGGGTTTTATAACAGCAAGAAATTTGTCGATCAAATGAAGAAGTCTTGTCCTTCGTGCTGTTGTGTTTCAGCGTCTGTATCTGTCCCGTGCAACTCGCAAATTGTTCGCGTCCGGATGTGACGGTGTGTGCGGTAACTATGAATTGCAACATTCGTGGTTGAAGTTTATAGCCGTTGCTGGGTTTTTGGTATACACTCAACAACGTGAATGCTCTTTCCAATGGGTTTAACTTTATTACCACATGAAGTGAAAAAGTGAAGTAAGCTCCACGACCGTGACCCCTGATCATGGTCCACCCGGGACCGAAATACGTGTAGGGTTTAGTGACATAAGTGTATTAATAGACTTAGTGCAATAATTGTTGGTCATAATAATAAATAAAATAACATTTATTTCCTCTATTACAACAATACAAACATCAGAGCTCACTACCACTGGTCTGTCTTTGTCATTTACTGAACACCAACTGGCGCGGGACACCTGGTCCCTTCTTCTTTCTACTCCCTTCCTGCCCTTTACCATCATTACTTCTTACAGATATAGAGGAGTGGGGGAGGGGAGCCGAACTGATCCAATAACGTTCGGCTACATTTGTTAAATAGTTTTTTTTTCAATATCAACCAACAAATGTACTCAGATTTCCACAGATTCACAATAATGTATTCAAAAAAAACTCATTATACTCTTACATGTTGTTGGTTGATATATTTGTAAATTATTTATTGAAGATTACAATTTACAGTATTTGCAGTATACAAGGAAAAGATTACAAAAATTGTTCCGATAAGCAATTTAACTAAAATGAGTACATGGACCGAAAGTTATAAATAGGGGAAAATAAAAATAATATTAGTGAAAAATACTAAAAAAAAAAAACACTATGCCTGATGGTGAGCTGGTTT